>QXTE01000099.1:3461540-3633433 GCA_003942145.1 Platysternon megacephalum | reverse complement strand
TCCCGGGTTCTGCATTCCCCCCCCCCCCCCATGGCAGATGCTCTATGAACCCAGTTATTTACTTCCCCCCATCCTAGGGGCTCTGTCTGCTCCTCCTCTTCCCTCCCCCATACCAGGATCCCCCATTTCCCCCCCTCCATGCCAGGAGCTTTGTGTATGCCCCTTCCCCCCATTATTCTTCTTTCCATCTGGGAGACGTGTTATTCAGGGTGTCAGCACTTTCAGCTCTGTTGGGATACTAGATAGGGGTGTTATGTTGGAAGGCATTAATGGGTGCCTTAAGTTTTGGCTCCACTAAAGAGCTGGTGAGGATTTGCACACACACACACCATTCTTTCCCCCCAAGACAATAGGGTTTTGATCATTATGCCTAGAACATTCCCTGAAATTTTGGAATGGAATGGCTCTGACATTCAAATTCAATGCATTACATACAGACAAACATCTCTAGTTGAATGTAAGGCCTTCACAAGCCCAGACAATTATGGGGCCTCATCATGTTGGCGAGTCCCCTCAGAAACCATGCCAGGAGCTGCTTTCACTTGAAGCTCATGCACCATAACAAGGTGAGAGAGAAACTGATGAAGTGCTAAGTGTCAGCATCCACAGAGCAGCCTGGGGAAGAAAGGCTAGGGGAAGAGGAACAATGAAACTTTAGAACTGGGCGGGGAGAATTCTAAAGGGCTATTATCTTCCTTCAGTGATTGGCTTTTGTAGTATAAGCACATTTTGCTGAGAACTAATGCTAACAGGAGATAGGCCCCAGCCTTGAAATTTGCCTAACTTTCCTCACATGCTGCTGGAGTTGGCAATCAAGATTTTAGGTCAAGTCTGCTACAGATAAAGGCCCAATCTGAGAAATGTAAGATCTCAGTGCAGCTGAAAGAAAGAAAAGCATATTTAAAATGCCTCCTCCCAAAAAAAGAACATGAAGTACCCAGGAGTTCATTCTGAGACATTTTCATGCAGTTTTTAAGCATAAACATGAGCTCTGACTCAGTGACTAACTAAAGGAAATGAGTCATGAAAAAAAGTGTGCTTAGTAAAAAAGTCTGAGTGTCCGACTCTTTTAGCCAGTTTGTGTGAAAGCCTAAGCAATTGGATGGTATTTATATTGTATTTGCTGAAGAGAGCTAACGAAATACGCTTGAAACCTGATAATGATACATTTCATCTCTAAAAAGCCATGTCTCATTATACAGTACTGTGGCTCTCTGATTTTTATCCCTTATTCCACAGGGGAAATAGTCTTCATATAGACTGAAAATATTAAAGACTGACAGTCCTCTGTATAAGGCACATCTGTTTTTTGTCTCTAAGCCCATAGATATTCAAAATTCCAGCAAAGGGAGATCAGGAACGGCTATATAATCATATTGCATCTCAGTCTATTAAATTCATCATAGATTGATACATCAATAGTGTAAAAGTGACAGCAATGTATAGTTATTCAAGGCTACAGGAATTGGGCTAGTCATGTGCCCAATTTATTCATTTATGCTCACTCTAGCCTACAGTTCAATACCCATGATCATCAATCTGTGATTTCAATAACCAATCTAGGTTTCTATGAACTCACAATAGCATATCCCTGGAATCCCAACAGCATGAATAAAGATCTCCTTTCAACATAAGGTGGTCCAGCACATTCCATTTCAAAATCCTCTCAGATGATGGCCTTCTAATCTTTTGTATACCTGTCCTGGGGGTGTATGGGGTTGCCAGGGAGGGGTAGTACCTCTGATGGGGGGAGCAGTCGTACTCCTAGGAGTAGCTCATCCACTTTGGTCCCCACTTGACACCCAGCTCTCACCTGTGGCTCCAAGTAGCTGTCAGCATGCGACAGCGGCCACACCCCGGAGACCGTCTCGACTGGCGGGCTAAACCAGGTGAGGGTAGCCGATGAGTATGAGACTCTCGGTGAGTTAGGGTTTGTCTACCCATTGCATGCGAAGGCTGGATCCGGCTGGCTGAGGCAACCTGGTTTAACCTGGTTTAATGGTCAGGAAGGCGGTGACAGCAAGCGTTGTGGAACGCTAAAGAGCACGACAAGACACGTAGGCGTCCTGGTCATCCACTGCGCCCTGCCCTATCTCCAGCCGTCTTGACTTCTGTCCTGCCACTGGATACAGATAGGAATTGGGAAGAGAGAGTGAGGCTGACGTCGCGCAACTCTCCCTCACTTTAATCCAATTCACGCGCAAGTCTCGACATCATATCATATTACATTATATCAAGTCCTGTGCTATGGGCGAGCGACGAAGCAGCAGGTGTGGATACACTGGGAGCTGTAGCCGCGGACCTGCACACCGAGTGACACCGATCACTATTGGCACATGGAATGTGCGCACGTTACTGGACAACATCACGGCAGACAGACCGGAGAGAAGAACAGCACTTGTCGCTAGAGAGCTCGCACGCTACAATATTGACATTGCAGCCCTTAGCGAAACTCGCCTTGCTAATGAAGGACAGCTGTCTGAGTCAGGCGGTGGCTATACATTCTTCTGGAGTGGCCGCAGCAGTGATGAGCGTCGCGAATCTGGAGTTGGCTTCGCCATCAAGAATCATCTTGTTCGGAAACTTGCCAGTTCCCCCAAGGGTATGAATGACCGGCTCATGACATTGCAGCTTCCGCTTCAAAAAGGAAAACAAGCTACTTTGATCAGCGCATATGCTCCCACAATGACCAACCCAGAGGACGTGAAGGATAAATTCTACGAAGAACTAGATACTCTGCTATCGTCAGTGCACCGCACAGACAAGCTGATTCTGCTTGGCGATTTTAACGCAAGAGTCGGATGCGATGCCGCAGCCTGGGAAGGAGTCATCGGGAAAAATGGAGTGGGAAAGTGCAACAGTAATGGCCTGTTACTGCTGAAAACTTGTGCAGCACATGACCTTCTGATTAGCAATACGGTCTTCCGCCTTCCTACCCGTAACAGGACTTCGTGGATGCATCCCCGTTCCAAGCACTGGCATTTGATCGATTATATCATCATCAGGAGAAGGGACAGGCAAGATGTCAGGGTTACAAAAGCTATGTGTGGCGCTGACTGTTGGACGGATCATAGGCTCATAGTATCCAAAATGAAGCTCCGTATCATGCCGAAGAGACGACCACAAGGCTGTAAGGCTCTTAAAAGGATCAACGTGTTGAAGCTGAAGAACAGCCGCATCACTGAAAATCTAGCGGAAGACCTAGAGAATGAGCTTGCTGATCTTAGTATTGAGGATGACGCTGAGAGAGACTGGGAGCGATTCCGCAACACTGTCCATACAGCTGCATCGAAGGTATTGGGGCCCTCCACATGCAGGCGGCAAGACTGGTTTGACGAAAATGATGCAGAAATCCAGGCCTTACTTGCTGAGAAGCACCGCCTGCATCATGCATATCAAAACGATCCATCCTCAGCGGCAAAGAAGACCGCCTATATCAACGCTCGCAGAACAGTACAGAACCGACTGCGCAAAATGCGGGACCTGTGGCTGAGCGCCAAAGCAGATGAAATACAGGCATATGCAGACAGGAACGACTATAAGCAGTTTTATGAAGCCCTTAACACACTCTATGGTCCACAGTCTTCTGGGAGCTTTCCCCTCCTGAACTCTGATGGTACTGTGCTCCTTACAGAGAAGACACAGATTCTCCAGAGATGGGCTGAACACTTTGAAGCAATTCTCAATCGCCCCTCAGTCATCAATGATGAGGCCATTGACAGGATGCCCCAGGTTGCAGTCAATGACTCCATGGATGCGTTACCAGAAGAGGACGAAGTGAAGAAAGCTATCAATCAGCTGTCAAGTGGCAAAGCCCCAGGGTTAGATGCCATACCAGCAGAGGTGTACAAAGTCGGTGGACCCATGCTGCTACGGAAACTCACTGAGCTGTTTCAGTCCTTCTGGAAGCAGGGAACCATTCCACAAGAATTTAGAGACGCGTCTATCTTGCACCTCTATAAGAGGAAGGGCAATCGCCAGGTATGCGACAATCACCGTGGAATCTCGCTGCTTTCTACAGCGGGGAAAGTTCTTGCACGGGTTCTGTTGAACCGATTGATCACACACCTGGAGAAGGGCCTACTGCCAGAATCACAGTGTGGCTTCCGCAAGGGACGTGGGACTATTGACATGATCTTCGCCGTGCGTCAGCTACAGGAGAAATGTCAAGAGCAGAATCGTGAACTCTACACAACTTTTGTGGACCTCACAAAAGCATTTGACTCTGTCAGTCGCCAGGGTCTGTGGAGGATCATGTCGAAATTTGGCTGTCCAGACAGATTTATACGAATGGTACGTCAATTTCATCATGGTATGATGGCTCGTGTCCTGGATGGCGGTGAAACATCTGAGGCCTTCCTAGTCACCAACGGCATCAAGCAAGGGTGTGTGTTAGCACCCACTTTGTTCAGCATGATATTCTCTGCCACTCTGACTGATGCCTTTCAACACTGCACTGAAGGAGTAGGCCTGAAATATAGAACTGATGGGAAACTATTCAATCTGAGGCGACTGCGTGCCATCACCAAGGTGAAGGAAACTGTACTTCGAGACTTTCTCTTTGCCGATGACTGTGCTCTGAATGCTAGTACAGAGCCAGAAATGCAAGCCAGTATGGACAAGTTTTCAACTGCATGCAATAACTTCGGTCTCACCATTAACATCAAGAAGACTGAGGTCATGCACCAGCCAGATCCCCATACTCCGTACTCAGAACCATCCATCATTGTAAATGGACAGAGACTTCAGACAGTGGACCACTTCACATACCTGGGCAGTACCCTTTCCCGAACAGTGTCAATCGATGATGAAGTAAACTGCAGAATTGCTAAAGCCAGCTCTGCATTTGGCCGATTGCGCTCCAACGCTTGGGAACGTCGAGGGATCAGCCTACCAACGAAGCTGAAAGTCTACCGAGCAGTGGTGCTTCCAACTCTGCTGTACGCCTGCGAGACGTGGACTGTTTATCGGAGTCATGCACGAAGGCTCAATCACTTCCACATTTCCTGTCTGCGAAAGCTTCTAAAAATCAGATGGCAGGACAAAGTGCCCGATACTGATGTCCTTACTAGAGCCAGTCTGCCGTCAGTTCACACATTGCTGATGAGAGCCCAGACCAGGTGGGCCGGACATGTCGTGAGAATGTCAGACAAACGCATTCCTAAACAGCTCTTCTACGGAGAACTCACTCAGGGAAAGCGCTCCCATGGAGGACAAAAGAAGCGGTTCAAGGACACGTTGAAGACCTCTTTGAAGTCCTTTGAGATCAACACCGCCACATGGGAAACCTTCGCACTGAACCGTCCAGCATGGCACAGCCTCATTCACACAGGCAGTGATACCTCTGAGGCGAGGCGTATTGCTGAGGCTGAAAAAAAGCGTGAGCTGCGCAAGTCCAGAGCTGCTCATACATCATCGACAGTGCCATTACATGTCTGCCCGACGTGTGACAGGACGTTCCACGCCCGAATTGGACTGATCAGTCATCTTCGAACGCATAGAGCCCGGTCATCGAAAAAATGAGTTGTTGAGGTCGTCATCGATAACGATGGACGAACATCATACCTGTCCCAGCAGGCACTGGATTGGAGCAGAATCTCCCTCCACAACTTATTTTAAAAGGGAAACATTAACATGCTGAATCTAAAAGCCAAAACATTTCAGGAGTGTCTTATGACACATAATTACCATTTTTGCACCAGCTGTACATTCTGAACATATTTATTCCCGTATATCTCAGCATGCTTTTCAAGTGCAGCCAGCACTGGGTGTGTATTTATCAGTATTAGAATTTCACATGACCAGTAAGTGATTACTACCTAGAATTAAGCCATTTCTGCTAAAAAGGAATCAAGTTCAGATGGTTTTCACATGGACTTGAACCTAGAAGAAAGGCATTTAGTGGTGGTAAGAAGAGAGGCACCCTATTCATTTGTAAATTCAGAATTAACTGTTGTTGTGAAAGAAACCAACTCATGCATGTAATGCCTTCAGACTATGGCTTCATGTTTTTCTCACTAGAATTCTAACTACATCCATGAACAGGTCATTCATCTACAGCACACACACATAGTGAAATGAATGTAACATTGACCATGCTACGCTGTGTGGGAAACACCCCTTAGGTGCCAGTCAGCCCTGACCATTTCCTAGCCTCAGCTCACACTCTGCTACAGAACATTTGCACCCATATATATATGGAATTATCATTTGAGTTGCCACAGACCCAGAGGGTACCTCCGGACTACAATCATACTGAAAGCATTGGGATTACAATAACTGCCATTCCACAAGAGACCACTAGTCTGTTGGATCTGGGATCCTGCCTCTAGCAGTAGCCTATAGAGGAAGTATCAGAATAGGGAAAGAAACCGACATACACCTCTACCCCGATATAACGTGACCCGATATAACGCGAGTTTGCATACAACACGGTAACGCTCTGACATGCTGCTCTGAGCAGCATGTTAAGGGTGCCGGGCCAGGCAGGGCCGAGGGGTTGGATAAGGGGCAGAGGGTCTCGGGGCGGTCAGGGGCTTCCCCCCCCCCCCAGGGTCTGGGGGGCAGGAGCTGTGGGAGGGCACTTTTGGGGCCCCGCAGTCCCAGAGTGGCGCGGGGGATTAGCGGGGGGCCAGGAGCAGCCCGCTCTGCTTCCCTCGCCCCGGCCCCAGCCGTGTCGCTCGGGGGAGGGGGCGTGGGGGAAGGGATCCCCCCGCACTCACCAGCAGCAGCGGAAGCGGAGCAGCCCGGCCCCAGCCCGCTCCACTCCGCCAGCTCCCAGCCATGGCGCTTCGCTTCCTGCCGCAGGTGAGTGCAGGGGGTGTCCTTTCCCCAACCTCCCCGCACTCACTGGCGGTGGGAAGCGGAGCAGCCCAGCCCCAGCCAGCTCCACTCTGTCAGCTCCCAGCCGCAGCGCTCCGCTTCCCGCCGCAGGTGAGTGTAGGACCTTTCCCCAGCCGCCCCCCAGCAACACGGTTGGGGCCGGGGCAAGGAAAGTGGAGCGGGCTGGGGCCACGTTGCTACGCTTCCCACCGCAGGTGAGTGCAGGGGGGCATCCTTTCCCCAACCTCCCCGCACTCACCGACAGCGGGAAGCGGAGTACCGCAGCTGGGAGGTGGTGGAGTGGAGCGGGCTGGGGCCGGGCTGCTCCGCTTCCCGCCACTGCCGGTGAGTGCCTGTCAGGGGGCGGGGGGTGTGGATAGGGGTCGGAGCAGTCAGGGGACAGGGGGGTTGGGTAGGGGGTGGGGTCCTGGGGGTGATTAGGGACAGGGGTCTCTGGAGGGAGCGGTCAGGGAACAAGGAACGGGGGGGCCAAAGCAAGTTTGATATAAAGCAGCCTCACCTATAACACAGTGAGATTTTTTGTCTCCCGAGGACCGCGTTATATCGGGGTAGAGGTGTACTTCTTGTCACACTGTGTGATGTTACACCATGTGTGGAGGCAAGGAGAGAAATTCCTTACTTACCCTATGAGGAGAACACACATATTCCCAAGAGCATGAGAATAAGTGTCATTTGTAACTAAAACCTAGCTAGTTTAACTGTAGGTGCTATTCATAGTCACATAAAAAAATACAAGCAATAAAAACTGTATGATCTAGCCTTTAAGTATTCTGTAAATAATTAATAATGACATATTAAACCTAACGTCTGTGGCATTAGAAGAAATCCCCAGCGTCTTGCTATGTGGGTAGATATCAACTGCTGTATAAAAGAGGCAATGTAGGCAATAAATCCAGGCAGCATCTCCTAGATGAGCAGGACCAGATTTAAAATGAAGGGCCAAAGGTGAGCAAAGAATTTAGAATATTTGACTAAATGACAGGTTGTACTTTGATTATCCCTTAAGAATGATAAAATTCACAGATATAGTGCAGTATGGGATAGAGGGAAAAACAGATTTGTCAGTGCTCGTGACTTTCTTTCTTACATATATATCCTTCCCCAACTTCAAAACAGGGCTACGGCCACCATGTCACTGCCCTGTGTCCTCCTCGCCCCATGCTACATACAACCGCAGCTCAGACTGAGTGAAGAAGCAAGGCCATTTTCTATAGACTACCAGTCCTATAGCTGATCTTCCATGTCCACTTAACTTTTGCATCATCATTATTGCTACAAACAATAAGGTTACCAATTAATACCAACTTTAGGAGTTAATTCTTACCTTTTCCTTGGGAACTAGATTGAGATTTACTCTCTTTTCACATATAAACCATTAAAGAACCATCAGAGGGTTAACAACTTTTGGCTACTACTGACGTAGGCTGGATCTGTAAATGAAGAGATGAAAGTTTGTGTGTCTCTTTACTAATGCCCGGATTGTTCCAGTCCCTCATGATAATGTTTTGTTTCTCTCTTCAAAGGCCTTTTTAAATTTTTTTAAAAAATTTCCAGAAAATAGTCTAGAGAATTGCTGGAACAGCAGTTAACGTAAAACTAAGCTATGGCTACACCTCATTTAGAAAAAAAAATAGATGTGATTGGGAAAAATTGAGACAGTTTTCTTGGAATTTTCCATTTCGTTTTTTTTCCTGACCAGCCCTAGCGAATGCAAGTCAGTGCAAATATGATCACGCAGGGGAATTTATATTCTCCTCAGCTCTTGTAGTCCACCACACTGTTCTTTGTCTTACTATTCTTCTCTGAAGCTCTTTCATGCTCATGGCTTGCATAACAGTCTGACTGGACAGCCCTCCTAGCTTTTGTTGCCATAGAAGACTTCTTGTTGATGGCTTTAACTAGCTGACTTAAATTATTTCACCCAAAATGTCTTATTTTTAAAATATTGTGGCTCGGTGGTGGGGCTGGCTCATGATTTTTGAACACTTTGGCTTGGCAATACAGATGTCATTAATAATAAAAGGTTCAGTATGTCAACATCAGGCCTTTGGTGACATGACACCTATGAAACCCCACTGTCTCCAGATTATGCCCCAAGTAGGTTTGCACAGATGTCACTAAAGGCACAATCTGAAGGGAGACAATGGAGTAGCACTGGTATCTTGGAGTGTGTCTACATTGCAAAAATGACCCTTGGCAGTGAGTCTCAGAGCTCGGGTCAACTGACAGGCCTGCAGGGTTAGCGCTACATGGCTAAAAATAGTCAGTTGACTGGGGTCTGAGACTCACTGCTGCAGGTCTTTTTTTGCAGTGGAGACATACCTCTAGAGGGTTATATTCAGCCTGCAGACTCCTTACTGCTATATGTGATTGACAGGGGGTGCCATGGGAGAAACAGTTTTAAACTATATCAGAGCCCAGGATGAGCTTGCAGGCCTGGGAGTTAGAAAAAAGTAAGTATCTTTGTACTTGCAAATTGAGGAAAGTTTGCTATGAAAATCAGCAAATCATGAATATGGAATACCACAGGGCCATTCTCACGTGTTTTTCAGGTAGAATGACATTTTTAAGATGTTTTTTAGGGCCGGGAATAGGTCTTTTTGTTCCACTTCAGTTCCAAAGAATGCCACTCATTTCAGTTCTATCACTTAAAATGCTAGGCACTTACAGAATACATTTTAATGTGATGAAAAGCCTTTAGAGTCAGGGCAGAAGAATTTTGATATTCAGAAGATTATATGGCCAATTAAACTGATGTACTAGGCAATTAGAAGTGGTAAATCTACAGTAATTGGCCCACCATGCTGAAGGAAGTAAATTCTATCCCTTTCTTTCACAAAGCCTCATTAGTTTACTCTTTCTGTGGCTGTGGCCTAACAGCCTCTGTCTCCTTTTCTATAGTTGGAAACTGTTGTATTTTAGCAGTGGTATCCAACTACAGAAGGAAAATGACATCCTTTGACTCTGTCTATCAGATAAAAATTGATGGTTTAATATTTTTATGTAATGTATATGATTTAATAGAGCATAGTAAGTTTAGGCCTTACCATAGGTTTCCATAACTTCAAAAACTAAAGTAGATTTTGTAACCAAATTCTTAAATTAAAAGTCATTTCAATTAATCAGAACATGCTTGCTGCCAAAGTTTTAAAGAAAGTCAAACTACTGAATTGGTGGAAGTCACTAGCTAACCACCTGGAACCAACTTTTGACAGCTGTAGTCTCTTCTGCAAATGCAGAGAGAATAAACTGAAATGAAGAAAATATTTACTTGTTCAGTTCAATGACTGAACCCAAGCAACATAACTAGGTCAACCTAACTTTCTAGTCTAGGCCAGCCCAATTCATCAGCTAAAAGAAACTCTCTGATCTCTTTTCCTACAGAGTACAATTACTAGCTTCCCCCAACACCTTCATCCTGTGGCTCTTTCTTAGCAAGTATGTGTATGGATAAAGTACTCACTACAAGAGAGACAACTGTGCTGATAAAAGCCAAGTTACATAACCTGTTTTGTATTAATCTGGTAACTCACGTGAACACTTGATGGGCATAGATGACAACCCAGAAGCTATTTATAAAAGCATCAACAGAGAGCTATCTAAAAATTCTCTTTGTCAATACCTGGCTTCACACAGATCCTTCCAATAAATCAACCACGTCCTCATAATGAAAATAGAAATTTAATTATTCACAGGCATGTCCCTTGAGCTTTCTCTGATCTTTTTGTGAATGACTAAGAACAGCTGGTGCAGACAGAGCACACCATCTCTGCTGGCTGCCCTGTTAAAAGCAGTGACTCATCAACACATGACGTCAAACTCTCCACTCTTCTGAAATGGCAAAAAAAAAAAAAAAAAAAGTTTAATTAAGAAAGGGGAAAAAAGGCATCTGAACAAAACAGCCGGAACTTCCTCCCAACCAATCACTGCTTTGGTCACATACCATCCAAGTGGCCACAAAAAAAAAAATCCAGCACAAGAAGAGTTAAACTACACACCTCTAGTTTGGTCTTTTGAGTGGGAGACTGCTTTTCCATTAAAGTGTCAGTTGATAAAACATCTTTCCTCACAAAAACTGGCTAATTACATAGTAGCTGTTACAAAATAGCATTATTCCCCTTGGGGAAACCCCCATACATATTTTGCATGTGTATGCTTCATCTCTAAGTAGTGTTCAGTGTCTTCCAAGGGAGAATAACTCAAACAGAAGAAACTGATATAAGGAAGACTGAAAGCGAAATACAGTGACCACTTTGTGTTTATAAAGAGTTTTCATAAGATGTTTGCATGATACCAAGTATCACAAATTTCAAGTAAGTAGTTCTTGAAACTGCCAAAATAGCATTTTACAGGATCAAAATACACACAGGTGAGGGAGCCCCTACAAGAATATTATGAAGGATCAACAAATGCTTCATAATAAATGCAAAACATCCACCCTGCACTAGTGCAATATTAACTCAAAAAATGTGAGTTACAGTTGAATGCACAACCATTACTTCATCCTCTTGTGCAAACATTAGGTTTTGATCCTGCTTCCATCAAAGTCAGTGGCAAAACTGGTAGGCTGCAAAAACCAGCATATGTAAAATGCAAATTCTTATACCAGAAAGACTTGCTTTTCTGAATATGAGTGGGGGTGTTTTACATACAAAGATGATAAAGCAGTGAAAAGAGAAACACATGCAGTAAACTGAGATTCAGCCTTTATATGGGTTTCTGTGTTGTCTGACTTCACATTATCTGAAAACAGAGAGTGTATCCACCACATTTGAGCCTCAGTCTCGCTAAGATAATTTAAGACCCAGCTCCTTTAGACAGTGCTTCACAACTAGAAAGCTTTCTCCTTTTCTTCAGACATGTAACGGTAATGCAGGGTGGGAGGCGAGAAGAGAGAGCTTCTGTTTGAAAAATGAATGTAGATGTATTTCAGGGTTGCCTTGAAGGTAGTATTGCTTATAAACAGCAATTTACCGGTTCCTCAGAACAGTTATGCTAGAAGTAGGCATACTGGAATTACTGGCTCAGTCTCTTCAGAGGGAGTCAAATAGGTTTTGAAAGATCAGAGAAGGTCTGAAAAGTCAGCGTGGCACTGAGTCGTTAAGTGGTACACCAACTGTCACATTCTGTAACACAGCTGAGATGAGAACCCAGATACCCTGATATACACACATTTGCTTCTTCCTGCATTAGTCTGTCTCCAGTGTTTCTTGCTCAGGTTAATTGCATTAGTATTTAAATGCAAAAACCAAGGATAATTGACCAACCACATGGCAGTATTAGGATGTGTTTAATAGTGCAGAAAACATGTCATCAGAACCAAGAGTTGTTGCTTAACAAAACTGATGCACCCCTCCCCCAATCTTTTTGTCACTTAGCAGAGATGCTTTTACAATCTGACCTTTTAAGCACTAACTTCATTCTTGCCATCCTCTGACAGATTTTCTACAATGCTATTTTCCTAGCAGCATTTGGAGCATTTGCATCCCTAGAGGTAGACGTGCTGTTTTCTCACTCCGAAAGGATATGAGGCTTTTCCCTTGAGGTTTCTGTCATAACCATGGACACTAGAGTCTCCACTAGTGCTTTAGCACTGGCAATTCCCGAAGGAAAATAAAAACCAAATAGGTCACTCGCTCAGTTTCAGATCAGCATGTGCTTAATTTTAACCACGTACTTGGTACTTAAAATGTGTGATTAAGCATCAAATCATGAAACCATCGACCAGCTCACCTGTCTAACATGAAGTGCTAATCTGGTAACTAAAGGGTTAATCATATCATCGTATGCCCGTGAAGTAGACTGGATTCCATGATTACCCATAATACAGTATCAGAGGTTGGGAACCATACTAGGAAGCGTGAAACTCAGAAGGGCAGGCCCCTTCCCAGAAGAATTTGCAGGCTAAAGAGACAAAATGTTAATCTCTAGGAGGGCAAAGGAAAGGGGTAAGTATACAAACAGGGCAATCAGAGGGAGAAGGGGCACATGCATATGTGGTTCCAGTTCTTTATTTTTTTCTGGTGGGGGAGCAGGCGGAGGAGGAAATGACAGAGGGAGGGAGTAAGTAGGACTGAGGCGGGGAAATGACTGAAGGGGAAGAGGCAGGATGGAAAGGAACATGGAGGGCAGAGAGGGAGACCTGCCAAGGAAGGATTTAGGAGGATGGGGGGAAGCAGGAGGAGATTGGAGAAAACAATCTGCTAACAAATAAAAGTCATCCTTAGTTCATGTTGTGAATAAGCCTGTTGAGCTCACTCACCTCCAAGGGCTGTGAAGGTTGGTGTCCCTGGATGGGACCTCTTCCTTCCCGCCCCCCCACTGCTGTTCCTGGGACAGGTCCTCCTCTGCTTCCCCCATCCCAGGTGGTGGGGAAACTTGTTGCCTCCAGAGGTCTGTTGCTAAGGAAGAACTTGCTGCTTTTGGGGATTAGCACCAGCCCCAGGAGATCAGACTTTGCTTTCTCCATGTCATGTGACCAGGGAAGAGGGGAGTGCTGGTACACCACAGAATTATCTTCAACATCTCCCCTAAGCAGAAGTGTTATTGTTTTTCCTGTTTGGTGATATCCCAGCTTTGCTTGTCGTGTGGCTGATCGGACATCACTTTGCAAAGCGAAGGGAGCAGGAGTTAAATTTCTACTCATAAACCACCCCTCCAGAGCTGCACCATAAGGCCAGGGCCTCTCTTCAGTCAAATACCTCCTTCTAATGAGTCTACTTCTTCTGTAGTGCTGACAAGACATTTGATTATTAAATCAAGAACAGCCTTCACTCCTTCATTCTGTGGCCTAGTCACAACATAAGAACGGCCGTACTGGGTCAGACCAAAGGTCCATCTAGCCCAGTATCCGGTCTACCGACAGTGGCCAATGCCAGGTCCCCCAGAGGGAGTGAACCTAACAGGTAATGATCAAGTGATCTCTCTCCTGCCATCCATCTCCACCCTCTGACAAACAGAGTCTAGGGACACCATTCCTTACCCATCGTGGCTAATAGCCATTAATGGACTTAACCTCCAGGAATTTATCCAGATCTCTTTTAAACGCTGTTATAGTCCTAGCCTTCACAACCTCCTCAGGTAAGGAGTTCCACAAATTGACTGTGCGCTGTGTGAAGAACTTCCTTTTATTTGTTTTAAACCTGCTGCCTATTAATTTCCCTAGTTCTTGTATTATGGGAATAAGTAAATAACTTTTCCTTATCTACTTTCTCCACATCACTCATAATTTTATATACCTCTATCATATCCCCTCTTAGTCTCCTCTTTTCCAAGCTGAAAAGTCCTAGCCTCTTTAATCTCTCCTCATATGGGACCCTTTCCAAACCCCTAATCATTTTAGTTGCCCTTCTCTGAACCTTTTCTAGTGCCAGTATATCTTTTTTGAGATGAGGAGACCACATCTGTACGCAGTATTCAAGATGTGGGCGTACCATCGATTTATATAAGGGCAATAATATATTCTCCGTCTTATTCTCTATCCCCTTTTTAATGATTCCTAACATCCTGTTTGCTTTTTTGACCGCCTCTGCACACTGCGTGGACATCTTCAGAGAACTATCCACGATGACTCCAAGATCTTTTTCCTGATTCGTTGTAGCTAAATTAGCCCCCATCATATTGTATGTATAGTTGGGGTTATTTTTTCCAATGTGCATTACTTTACATTTATCCACATTAAATTTCATTTGCCATTTTGTTGCCCAATCACTTAGTTTTGTGAGATCTTTTTGAAGTTCTTCACAGTCTGCTTTGGTCTTAACTATCTTGAGCAGTTTAGTATCATCTGCAAACTTTGCCACCTCACTTTTTACCCCTTTCTCCAGATCATTTATGAATAAGTTGAATAGGATTGGTCCTAGGACTGACCCTTGGGGAACACCACTAGTTACCCCTCTCCATTCTGAGAATTTACCATTAATTCCTACCCTTTGTTCCCTGTCTTTTAACCAGTTCTCAATCCATGAAAGGACCTTCCCTTTTATCCCATGACAACTTAATTTACGTAAGAGCCTTTGGTGAGGGACCTTGTCAAAGGCTTTCTGGAAATCTAAGTACACTATTGTCCACTGGATCCCCCTTGTCCACATGCTTGTTGACCCCTTCAAAGAACTCTAATAGATTAGTAAAACACGATTTCCCTTTAGAGAAACCATGTTGACTTTTGCCCAACAATTTATGTTCTTCTATGTGTCTGACAATTTTATTCTTTACTATTGTTTTGACTAATTTGCCCAGTACCGACGTTAGACTTACCGGTCTGTAATTGCCGGGATCATCTCTAGAGCCCTTTTTAAATATTGGCGTTACATTAGCTATCTTCCAGTCGCTGGGTACAGAAGCCGATTTAAAGGACAGGTTACAAACCCTAGTTAATAGTTCCACAATTTCATTTTTGAGTTCTTTCAGAACTCTTGGGTGAATGCCATGTGGTCCCGGTGACTTGTTTTTATCAATTAATTCCAAAACCTCCTCTAGTGACACTTCAATCTGTGACAGTTCTTCAGATTTGTCACCTGCAAAAGCCGGCTCAGGTTTGGGAATCTCCCTAACATCCTCAGCCGTGAAGACTGAAGCAAAGAATTCGTTTAGTTTCTCCGCAATGACTTTATCGTCTTTAAGCGCTCCTTTTCTATCTCGATCATCGAGGGGCCCCACTGGTTGTTTAGCAGGCTTCCTGCTTCTGATGTACTTAAAAAACATTTTATTACCTTTTGAGTTTTTGGCTAGCCGTTCTTCAAACTCCTCTTTGGCTTTTCTTATTACATTTTTACACTTAATTTGGCAGTGTTTATGCTCCTTTCTATTTACCTCACTAGGATTTGACTTCCACTTTTTAAAGGAAGTCTTTTTATCTCTCACTGCTTCTTTTACATGGCTGTTAAGCCACGGTGGCTCTTTTTTAGTTCTTTTACTGAGTTTCTTAATTTGGGGTATACATTTAAGTTGGGCCTCTATAAAAAGCGTCCATGCAGCTTGCAGGGATTTCACTTTAGTCACTGTACCTTTTAATTTCTGTTTAACTAACCCCCTCATTTTTGCATAGTTCCCCTTTTTGAAATTAAATGCCACAGTGTTGGGCTGTTGAGATGTTCTTCCCACCACAGGGATGTTAAATGTTATTATATTATGGTCACTATTTCCAAGCGGTCCTGTTATAGTTACCTCTTGGACCAGCTCCTGTGCTCCACTCAGGACTAAATCTAGAGTTGCCTCTCCCCTTGTGGGTTCCCATACCAGCTGCTCCAAGAAGCAGTCATTTAAAGTATCGAGAAATTTTGTCTCTGCATTTTGTCCTGAGGTGACATGTTCCCAGTCAATATGGGGATAATTGAAATCCTCCACTATTATTGAGTTCTTAATTTTGATAGCCTCTCTAATTTCCCTTAGCATTTCATCATCACTATCACTGTCCTGGTCAGGTGGTCAATAATAGATCCCTAATGTTATATTCTTATTAGAGCATGAAATTACTATCCATAGAGACTCTATGGAACATGTGGATTCACTTAAGATTTTTACTTCATTTGATTCTACATTTTCTTTCACATATAGTGCCACTCCCACCCCTGCATGACCTGTTCTGTCCTTCCGATATATTTTGTACCCCGGAATGATTGTGTCCCATTGATTGTCCTCAGTCCGCCAGGTTTCTGTGATACCTATTATATCAATATCCTCCTTTATCACGAGGCACTCTAGTTCACCCATCTTATTATTTAGACTTCTAGCATTTGTGTACAAGCACTTAAAAAACTTGTCACTGTTTATTTGTCTGCCCTTTTCTGATGTGTCCGATTCTTTATGTGAATGTTTCTCGTCTGATCTGGCCCTTACATTATCCTCTTCCATCCTCTGCTCTGACTAGAACCTAGAGAATCTCTATCACTGTCTTCACTGAGCAGTCACACAATCTGGGCCTTGTCTCTCCTCCCTTGACACATCACAGCTCTCTTGTTGCTATTCACACACATACTTTGTTGGGGGCATGGCTGAAGTAAGTTGGCAAGCTATTGGTGGCAAGGATGTCTTTTTCCTTGAACTGAGGTATCATAGTAAAATGAAGTGGGCCACACTCGTAGGGAGCTGTCCTGATGCTGAACCCCACTTCTCCACTAGGAGTGTGATTCAGTGACAACGTTGCTCCTGCTTTGACTTCAGTGTGCAATCTTCATTCTCCATTCCCCACAACAGAAGGGAACAAATATCTGCTGCAGGGAGTGGGGGTGCAGGAAGAGGGTTACGTCTCTCCCTGATCTTCAAGCACGGAAATTGCCACCACTGCCTGCCTCAGTGCAGGGATCGCCGGGGTCCCAATGCAAAGGAAAACGTGACTGAGCTCAGCTGGAGTACATTACTGAATCCCCACAAGGACTGTGCTCTAGAGAATCTTTTAACTTAGCCTCTCCAGTCACAGGAGCCAGACCATCCCTGTGCAGAAGGGGAAAGTTCAGCAGAAAATATCATAGATTTTCCCTTGTTTTCTAAAGAGAGGTTATCAGAAATGGATGAGATGTTTTAAACTCTGGCTGCACAAAGCCTTGATTTCATTTAAAACACCTGGCTATGGAAAGAGCTTCAGCATTGCCATACTGTGTCCTAGCTTTAGGAAGCCTCTGCCTTTATTTATTTGACTAACTATGGGTTGCTTATTCTTGCCTTGACCATGTCTCACTTTACCTACTGTATCACTCAAAAATACAGCCACTTTTAAAGCTTTAGCTTTCTTCCCTCCCCACAATCAACTCCCCCCTCTATTACTGCTGCAAACAGTTCTCCTGCCTTATGTTCAGGGAAAAAATGACTATGGAACTGTCTAAACAAATCTCTATCCTGTATTCACTATTTTACCTGCTTAATTTTAAGTAAACTTTTACTCCTATCCCTCTAAAATCAACACTTATGGGAGAGTGAATTGAATTCTGCTGCCTCACACATCAAATGATGGACCTAAATTCCAAGGCCCCAGTTCAACCAAGGAAATAATCATGTTTCACTTCAAGACTGCATCTAGCCCCATCAAAGTCAGCTGGGCTACTCATATGTTTAAAGGTAAAGGAATACTGAAGAGATTGGCTGAATCATGGCCTTACTTCCAGATTGTTATTAGGAGTTAGATATAGCTAGAAAATGGAGGGGGGATAAGAATTTTTCTAGAATTGCATTTCTGGTTTTCCAACAATTTATTCTTCATCTCCCTTGTCTAACCAGCACTATTAGTTAGCCAACAGTGAACACGGCTTGAATATCAGCTCCTAGGGTAAGCCTGCAGGGTTGGGGCTTTTGTGGGGGCTGGGGGGCACGGAAATCTCTTTATACTTCAACACTGTGCATATTACATGGAAATCAGACATTAAGCGCAGAATCCCACAATGCTATCTTTAGAATGCTGTTTCAGAGTACAACCATATTAGGTTTGCTTTGATTATTTTTCAGCCTTATTGGGACAGTACTGTTACCCTAAATTTTGTCATATTTTCCCCAGAGTAATCCAGTTGGAAAGCCATTAAAATGACTTGCTCTTTTGTTTGTTACCTTTTTAAACCGCTTTCTCATGTTTCATTCAGTCCTCTGCGCACGCACACTTTTCTGACAGCAGTAGATTTACAAGCCATTCTTTACCTAGTGTTTTGGATAAGGCCAAAATATCAGTTCCACAAGTTTAAGTTTTTCCCATCAATTGTAAGAGACATGATGGGAGGGAACAGCATCCACTAAAGCCAGCAGGAAATGGATTGTGAGAGCCCTACTCCAAGGAACAAAATCCCTGTTATCCCTTAGTCATGGACAATATTTCCTGGAAATATTCCATCTTGATTCCATAATCAGCAATCATTTTACAGCCTCACCTGGCACTCTCGTTTTAGCTCTTCTCATGGAAAGTTCCTTAACTGAGATTTTCTTTTGGTTATTTCCTTCAGTGCTACTCCCCAGCACACTGTTCTCCCAGGACCCTTTTCCAATCTCTTCAAAGTAATCAGCATGACTGTGGCAGACCAGATGCCAGCTCATGCCAAAGCCAATTCACTTGTGTATAGTATAGATCAAAGTGATTGTTACATGCATAAGAGTATATTTGGTGTTTAAACTTCATGAAAACTAGTGGGATGTTATTTGCATTGTTTTCACTTATCTGTATCCTGTTATAATGTAGTATAGTAGTAAAAATTTACATTGTGTTTACTCCTGTAATTAAATAACCCATCAAAAGAGAAAGAAGTCTTGTGAAATACAAATGAAGAACTTTAAGAGAAAAGTGCTAATTTTAAAATATTTGATCATTGTGTGTGATGATTGGAGGTCAAAGATTCAAAAAGCATTCCTCCTCACCCTGTCATCAAAGGAAAAGCCCACCCAGGTAGTGACACTATCAGCTTGTTTTCTGTGAGAAGCTATAAGAATGGATTCAAAGAGCCTTCATCTCTGGACTGTTTGGCCTCTTACAAGGAAGTGTACCAGATACAAAGGGGAGATCCCCAGAGACAATCTGGGAACCCTGAAAAGACTTTTGGGAAACTGGCTGTTTATTACATCACTGCCACCATTTGGGATTATAAACTGTGACTCACCTGTTAATATATTTCACCTGCTTTAGCCTCTCAATAACTCTCATTTATCCAGCATTAGAGGAAAGCAACTTTTGCTGGATTGATACAGGTGTAACTGGGTACTCAGTATAAGCTTATGTATGTTGAAATGTTCAGGGTCAAGTAGCAGAGATGGAGCTTGTTACTGGAAAGACATCAGCTGTACTTACAGTGGCCACCTATGCTGTTAGCTCTACTAAGGGGCAGATCTCCAGCTGGTGTAAATTGTAATTGCTCTGTTAATTTCAATAGAACAATTTATACCAGCTGAGGATCTGTCCTGTGTCTAAGCACATGTCTTTTATAAACATCAAATACAGAAATGATTTGGGTGGAAATTCTTGTTTTCTAACTTTTTCTTTAATTTTTTGTATATTAAAACATCCTGTTATGAGGGCTGTTATCCTTCTTTCTTTTAATAGATAAGCCAATGGAATTTAGAATAAATAGAACTTCATTGTATTATCATATACCTTGGTCTTTTTTAGGGTTTGCTGAATAGCTACATCATTTCTTTTAGCCTGGATCCCATTAGTCATAGTCTGAGTCAATAGGTTTCCATGACAGCAAGTTTCTGTGCAATGCGGCAATTCATTCTTTATTTCTGCTCTAAACTTCCATTGATATATTTCAACCTCGACCTTATAAAAATGTCCTTTATCAAAAGTCATTTAATACAATAACTGGATTTTATTTATACCATGATCTTGCCAAAGAATACACACACTATTGAATTCAGTAAAGGTTGCCAAATTCTCCAGATTTTTTTTTCCAGAAAGATACTTTTTACCTGGTTCTACCTCTCAGAATTCTGACAGCAGTTCACCCCGGCCCCCCCACTCCCCCATGTCAGGCCTTGACTCTGCAATGAGCTCCAGCTGGGTTGATCCTGGTGCTCATGCAGAGCCCCCAAATCTCCCCTAGCGTCTGAAGCTGTGCTTTAAAAAAAATTTAAAACATATTTGAATAGTAGAAGAATTTTATTGACCAGCATGGGCAGGGGATTTTCCTCCTTAAGAACTGTTTTCAGTCCTATTATTTTCAATGAGAATGGTGCATCTAAATCCCTTAGGGCAGCCTTGAAAATCTCAGCGACAGTATTTAGCTCTTTTATTCTTTCTTCATAAATAATTTCTCCCCATCCCTGATCTTCTTATTGTGTTGCATTACTTCTATGCAAGATAGTGCTCAACCATACATTTCCTGTTGGAAGGACCATAAAATAAATAAATAACCATTAGCTCAGCCCTCTTACTGCAAAATGTTACTCATGCTAATCTGTCCAACAAATATTTTCAAAAGACAACACTGGACCCAAACATTAGATATTTTCCCTCCTGGTTGTTGGTTGTTTTGAAAGCATACACATTTCATAGACTTTGTTTCACATGACTTTTTTTTTTTTGCACAGCTCCTATTTGAAAGGGCCTTTGTTAAACACACTGCTTTGTAGGAAGTAGCCTACCAACGTGATTCCCACCCAGATATTTGTAAACAGTCAATATACTTCAATGAGCTAGAAATTGAGGAACAAAATACCAACCACAAATTCAGTGACAACTAATAAGAATCCATGAGACTTCATAAGGTCTTGCAATACGTGGGCACCCCCCCCCCCATCACATTTGATTGTCAGTTTTTAATATGGACATATATCTGTTATTGATATCTAACTCTAATTGCCCTAATACACTCATTGATGCCCCAACCCACCAGTCCCAATTAGCTGCATAGCAGACAACCAGCCCTGTCACCACTGGTAGGTGACGAGGTCGCAGGAAGAATCCCACAGGCAGAGAATGCTAATAAGAAAATGGAAAAGCTTATAGTCAACACAGCCGGCAAGAGCAAAGAAAGAAATCTAGGCCAAAACACGCCCGTGTTGAATGGTTATTTTGAGAAAATGAGGCTGTGTGCACTCTAAGCTCTTCAGCAAGGGGAGTTCAGATAAAATCCAAGATAAAATTCAGTTATCTTGGTATTTAGGCTGCTTATTACAACCAATATTAGTATTACTTATTTCCTGCTTTATTGATAACTGTTTGATAATCAGTCAGTAATGACACCAAACAGTCTCTCTCATAGACTTAGTAAAGTTTAAATCGGACATTTTCTATTGGATGGAATGTACAGAGAGATTGAAATGTAGTAGGGTAACTACCAATACTGTCAAATTGGGCAACATTAAGACAGTTGTAATTTTGTACCTTGGCTATTTTAAGAATAACCAAGATCAAATGTAATATGAGATATTAAGGCTCCGACTCTGCAATACACTGAGTGCAGCCCAGTCTCTGCATCTGTATAGGGTCCCTTTGAAGTGGGGCTCTCTGTAGGAAGAGGGACATCCCTACCCACAAAGCATTGCAGGATAGGGCCTAAAAGTGATTCTACAATGTATTTGGGGTTTTTTGCTATTACGTAACAATATGAATTAAGTTATCTGAGTTACTGACACTGTATAGAAAGTGAAATAAAACTGTTTCATAATCCTTCTGAACAATAACTTGTTCCCATTCCATCCAGTTGTAACCCACCAGTACCATTCTAAATAAGGTCTCTTCCTCTTCACTGTTTAAAACCGTCATATGCTGATAGTTGTAGACTTGTGCCTCCCATTAACCATTACTTACCCACACCACGTGGAGAAAGCTCAGCTCCTAGCACGAGTGGAAAGTCGCTGGTTTCCATCTGCTGATGAGTTCACAGCAGGCCAGAGAGCTAGGCATTGCCGGCCTCTATCGTTCCCACTCTGTAGCCCTCGTGTAGAGGGCATTATTGGTGGGAAGGGACTGAGGCTGGAGCACACTGCACTTCAGCAACCTTCAGCTGGCCCGCTGGGGAGCTGCAACCAGCTAGCATAAACCACAGCACCTCATGAAGTGCTAATCTATGCAGTATCTATAGCATGTCTAGGGTAGATGCAACCCGACAGTACGGGAGCCACAAGCAGCCTCCTTGCAGTCCCCCAAACTGGGCATGGCAGAGAATTTGGGCCACGTTATTTAACTCAGATATGATGCTGATGTGGGCTATACTAGCACCTCGCTCTCTACTGGTGAGATTAATACTTCTTCATAAGCATCCCTCCAGGTCTCTGGGTACGTCTACACTACAGGATTAGTCCGAATTTACGGAATTCGATTTTATGAAACCGATTTTTTAAATTCGATGGTACGCGGCCACAGTAAGCGGATTAATTCGGCGGTGCGCGTCCATGCAGAAAAGACTAGCGTCGAATTCCAGAGCGTTGCACTGTGGGTAGCTATCCCAGAGTTCCCGCAGTCCCCCCCGCCCATTGGAATTCTGGGTCGATATCCCAATGCCTGATGGGACAAAAAACATTGTCGCGGGCGGTTCTGGGAACATCCTCCCCCTCCCTACGTGAAAACAACGGAAGACAACCATTTCGCGCCTTTTTTCCTTGTTGAACTGAGCGGACGCCGTACCTCGGCAAGGATGGATCCCGCTCAGCTCAAGTTTGCAGTCATGAACATTGTAAACACCACGCGCATTATAGTGCAGTTTATGCTCAACCAGGACCAGAAAAGCCAGGCGAGGAGGAGGCGGCTACGGCAGCGCGGCGACGAGAGTGATGCGGACATGGACATGGACACAGAATTGTCTCGCGCCACGGGCCCCGGCGCTTTGGAGATCATGTTGGCAATGGGGCAGCTTCTTGCTGTGGAACGCCGATTCTGGGCCCGGGAAACAAGCACTGACTGGTGGGACCGCATAGTGCTGCAGGTGTGGGACGATTCCCAGTGGCTGCGAAACTTTCGCATGCGTAAGGGCACTTTCCTGGAACTTTGTGACTTGCTTTCCCCTGCCCTGACGCGCCAGAACACCAAGATGAGAGCAGCCCTCACAGTTGAGAAGCGAGTGGCGATAGCCCTGTGGAAGCTTGCAACACCGGACAGCTACCGGTCAGTCGGTAATCAGTTCGGAGTGGGAAAATCTACCGTGGGGGCTGCTGTCATGCAAGTAGCCAAAGCAATCGTTGAGCTGCTGCTAAAAAAGGTAGTGACGCTGGGAGATGTGCAGCTCATTGTGGATGGCTTTGCTGCAATGGGATTCCCTAACTGTGGTGGGGCGATAGATGGAACCCATATCCCGATCTTGGCACCGGAGCACCAGGGCAGCCAGTACATAAACCGCAAGGGGTACTTTTCTATGGTGCTGCAAGCAATGGTGGATCACAAGGGACGTTTCACCAACATCAACGTGGGATGGCCGGGAAGGGTTCATGACGCCCGCGTCTTCAGGAACACTAGTCTGTTTAAACGGCTGCAACAAGGGATTTACTTTCCAGACCGGAAAATTACCATTGGGGATGTNCTCTTATGTATTATTGCTACACGGAATAAAGTAAAGCATTGGATGAAGCCTTATGTTCCTTGCTAGAATGACCACAAAGGGCCAGATTTTGATACTCTTACTCGCACTGAATAATATCTTAGCCCTTTAGCTGCTCCATTTGATCTCACTGAGACTGCTTGAGGAATAAAGTTCTATTCAATGTGAGTAAGAGTATCAAAAATTGGCATAAAATAAGTGAGAAGAAAGTAAACTAATAATGATTTAAATGTTAAAGTCTGAATAGCCAGTATTTTAAAAGATCATCTGTATACGGTATGAACTGATTTAAAAATACTGAATTTATTATTAAATTACTGCAGTTCAAACCACGATGAAATAATATGCAGTCACCCAGTTTCACGTAATTGAATGTTAAAACCAATGTTCTGAAGCTATTTAAAGCCTTCAGTGTTTCCACTTTTTCCATGGTATTGGAAGTATCATTTTGACATCAATATGGAGAAAACAGATGGTTAGAGTAATGAACAAGTGAGCAGTATGATACTACCAACTGACTACTCACAAGTTTGACTAACAAATTAGATAACACAGACAGAAAAGAAGTGGGCTGGTAATTAACAAAGTTGGTGCTGTATGTCAAAGTATTTAGAAAACCAGTAAGATACAAATAGACTCTGAAGGGAGTAGCAGTGAAATATTTAGAATAATAATTCAAGAAGTTTAATGATGAAAAAGGAACTGAAATATGGCTTTTACCATAGTGCCAAAAAGATTGAAAGTGAAGGAGAAAAAAACCCATACATTATTGGGGAAATCAAACTTGTACTTTTGGGTGACAAATACACAGAGATTAAAGAATTCCCTAAATTATATAGAAGACAATTTCATGATTTGGAAAGGGTCTAGAGAAGAATAATGTGATGAAATAGAGAAAAGAAAACTTAATAACTAGGAAAAGGTCTTTTAACTTAGAAGCCTATTAGAATGAAATAATCACTCAAGTGATGTGAGTTCAGTCAAACTAGAGTCAGGTCAAAGCACTCAAGGTCAACCCAAAAGGAAAAAATACATCAATGGAAGGAAACTAGACAAGGTAACATGCTAGTTTTTCCCCTCTTCTGAAACGCTTTATCAAAACATTATTATAAAGTTAGTCCAAATATTTGATTCTTCTCATCTCTGTCTTGTTATTCTTGGTCTCTTCCATCTTTGTGTAGTCTGCAAAATTACAATGGGGTTTATTATAGTGTCCATTCTTATCAACATTAGGCCACTTGCAACTTTTAAGAAACAGGCTAATCTCTATGTGTATGCCAACTTTGGACTGGCTAGTTTTCTGGGGACTGTGCTGGAGAGGAGTAGCCATTTCTGGACACTAAAAGGTATAGTAAGTTGGGACTTGAGGGAGGAGTAAATTCCACCAGACACCAACAGTCTTTCTTGCCAGGAATAATCTCTCCCTCTCAAGACCTGGCCTCCCAGTGGGGTCTATCAGTCAGTCTTTCTTCTTTGGTCCGGGATCTAACAAGGGGGAAGGTTATACCAGAAGGTCAGGCTGGGGTGGGGAAAAACATGGAAATAAGCCATCAGAACATAGCAGCAGAGAGGGCTCTAACAGCCACGTAGAACCATGAAGGGCACAGAAGATCACAGAATCCGATTTAGACTAGGAATGTGGCCTTCTAGTACTAAGTGGAGGTCATGTGCTTAGGGGGTGGAAGAGCTCTCATTTTATTGGGTGGAAGAGCCAGTGGTAGAAGGAAGATAGTACTCCTACTAGGAAGTGGCAGGAGAGGGTGAGCTGAAGAGATGCATATGCATTTTAAGTGTTAACATGTCTTCAAAGCAGACTCCAGAAAAAAAAACCACCTCAGCTTTTAAGAAAAATTATTATTATTAGACCAGAATAATCATTACATTCAAAAAATATACTATTACAAAAGTATACTGATGCAATCAGTGATGGACCAAAACTAGTATAAATATATTTTGCAAATATTTTCTTAGACTGAAAAAGTTCATCGCTAAAAGCCATTGTATAAAAATTAGTTTTTAGTCTAGGAGGAGAATAGTGGCTAGATTAAGTGTAATAACAGTTTTAAGAAACTCCTATTTAGAACAATATACACTACTGGAGCTGACCTTCATTTGACTACTATACAAATCCCTTTAGTTATTGGTTTTTGGTATTTCTCAGAGGCTCTGGCACATAGAAAAGCAATTCAGATAGTAAGCAGCATCTCTGTCCCTCCAGGAGGTTTTAAAGTTAAAATGCAGGTTTGTTCATATATTCCTCCATTGTCTGAAAAAAAAAAAAAAAAAAAGCAAGTGAGGTGTTACAGATTGTAAAATACTATGAAATACAGTAAGGACCTGAGCTGTTCCCATTGAACAGGGTTGGAATTTTTGATTGATTTCCATCAGATCCAGGCCCTATGAACAAACACTAATCAATGAAATATCTACAATACTTTAAAACCCTGTTAGACTGAACATCTAACTTGCACGTGTAGTTGTTATATCTAGCTGGCCTTTTGTACGTGGCACTACTGCAAGCTGGTGGGCTCCCTCAACAGCCCAGGAAAGAACCAGTGCCTTGCCCATGCCTCCCTCAGGCCCGTGCTCCAGGGCAGAGAGTATTATTCAAACACAAAACAAAGCTTTTCCTTTGACCAAAGCAGACAGCAGAGGCCTTTCCCCTTGCCTCTCACCCCACATCCTTTAAACCCATTCTGAGTTATGCACAGGCTGCTCTTAACCCTCTCGGCTGTTTCACCCTATCAGCATGTGCAAATACCAGCTTGTACTGAAAAAGCTGGCTGGAAAAAAAACTGCAAAGGGCCTATTCACATAGTGTTTTCCTACCTAGTTCTACCAGCCTCTCATTTTCTTCCACGCTAATGATCACCCTGAAAATTGAATCATCCATAGCATTTGCCAGTTCTTACCATTCTCGGCTCACTAAGGTAATTTACATTCTAGGAAAATGAAGCTCATTCCTGCAGGTTTTTGAATAAAAGTCTCACACCTATTCCTCATAGGAACCATTACATGGTCTAGTTATGGACAAACTGGAGGTTACCAGCACATACTTGTGCTGATTTTGATATTACCATGTAAGTCATTTGTCAATTTATTAGTGAAACAATAAAAAAACAACAACAAAAACTTGAACATTCAGGCCCTCTACACATTCAGTGTTAAACGTCATTTAAAAATTATATAAAACAAATTATTAATGCAGTGTCTAATATCTAGCAACTGACTTGACTGATTAACAACCATTCTACTTGCAAAGTAGCCAGCGATAGCATATGAATAACTTAATACCATATCACAGGATGCCAGAGGATTGAACTAAGGGTATAAGATATTGCCACCTTTTGTAATTATACGGTTGTGCCTCGTAGTACTAAACTTCAGACATGTTGGGATATCAAACACTACTCCTGTCAGACAAAAAAACTGTAGTGAAGTATGTGCCTCTGTCTTACCTCTTGTAACATATCAGAATCTTCTATGGCTTTCACTGCTGATTTCTTTGATGTTTCTTGTATTTCTCCACCCATTATAAACTCATCAAGAATAAAATAAGCCTTTTCAAAATTAAAGATAATATCCAACTCGCACACCTGATGAAGCAAAATACACATTTAGGCACAATATTATAGCATTATATGTATTAGCATTCCTAGAGCTTATAGATTGCCAAACCTATTCAGCGTATGCATTCTTGTGGTAGACAGTAAAGTAAGAAATGGAAATACTGAATATTAAGTGATATCACAACTTTGGCGCTAGTGAAATCATATTCTTCTCTGCATGAACAAAGACTAAGTAAGTATAAACAGATTTGTTTAAACACTTTTTGTTATAGAATACTTACTTCATGAAACAACTTTTAATAAGATATTCTCTGCCCCAAACATCTTACAGTCTCTGACAGACCAAAAACAAAAAGACAATGGAAAGACAACAATGATTTATGTTAAGGAGGAGTCAGATAAATCAACTGCTCAAGAGAACATGGTAGAAAACATTCATAAAAGTGGGTCTCCTGCAGCACCCAATGCCTCCCATGGACCATCTCCATGTCCCCTGGCCCATATCACCCTCATTATGCCTGCGCACCCTGCTGATCTCTTGCCCTCATGCAGTGTTTCCTGTTGCTTGATATGAGCTAAAAAAAGTCAGGTCATATTTGAAAATTTAAAACAAAACAACACCCCCCCCCACCCCCCATTTTAAAATTCTTTTTCTGATTTTTCCCAAAAACTTTCTAGATATCTCCCTTGGGAAGAGATGTGGCATGTGAAATGTCAGGATTGGCTTCTCTTTGGGGTCGGGCATATTATGGGATGTTAACTCCCTATAATAGCCTGGGCACTATTTTACTGTCATTTCCACCTCATGCTGGATGTGTGGACATGGT
Organism: Platysternon megacephalum; assembly: GCA_003942145.1. Lineage (NCBI taxonomy): Eukaryota > Metazoa > Chordata > Testudines > Platysternidae > Platysternon > Platysternon megacephalum. The sequence goes on along the minus strand of QXTE01000099.1, from coordinate 3,605,251 downwards.
ACAACCAAGGCAGAGGGAAAGGTTGAGTAAGAGCAGCTACAGAGATTTTCACACCTGACTCTGTGACAAACAACTAAAGGACAAAAATTATCACAACTTAAGGAAGAAAAGGAAACTTACATTTCCAAAATACCTGTCCAGTAGTTCTACATAACGATGAACAACCTCTAGTGTCAGCAGCTCATTATCCTGGTCTTCTACTGCACAGCAAAAATATAAACTAGCATACCTACAAAAATAAAAATGAAAATGGGTGAGTGCTTGGTAAAACCTGAAGTAATAACTCAATCACCGAGATAATTTGGTTCATATCCCTGCCTATGCAAGTCTGTTCTCTACAGTAAGGCTATGACTACACTAGCACTTACTGTGGTATAATTTACGTTACTCAGGGGTGTGAAAAAGCCATCCCCCCTTAGCATCATAAAGTATACTGACCTAAGCGCCAGTGTAGACAGCACGAGGTCGGTGTGAGAGCTCCTCCTGCCGACATAGCTACCGCTGCTCGTGGGGCTGGAGTAGGTAAACCGACGGGAGAGTTCTCTCCCACTGGCTTAGAGCAGTTACCTCAGAGAGCTTATAGCGGCGCAGCTGCACCGACGCAACTCCACTGCTGTGAACTCTCTAGTGTAGTTGTAACTTAACAGTTGAATTGATTTTTCTCTCTCAGCACCTTTATTTTAAAAGGAATATATTAATAACAGTAAATAATTATTCTTTTTGTAAAAAAGCTGAGTAGATTTGTTGAATACCTCCTCAGTGTTTAAGCTTCAGGACATTTAAAAATAACAACTGGTAAGGGACAAAAATCTCCCCAAATGCTGCAGTAGCCCCTACTGTAGGTGTATTGTTTTAGATTGTAGAATAATTTTGTGCTTTAAAAAAAAAAAATGCATAGAAAGAACAAACATTTGGGCCACTATTCAGGCTACCAAATGGTTAATAGGGTAATTTGTGCATATTTCAAGAAACAGATTACATGTAACTACGTGTGCTGATCAATTCTTTCTACTGATTGGTAGCAGAGTTTTATATTTAGTTAATCTAGTTTCATGATGGGGGAGGAGGAATATCCACCTGAACATTCTTCTCAGGGTAGTGGCTGGAGCACCATTTCAGCAAAGCATCTAAACCTGTGTCAGTCTATCCCTTTTCAACAAAGCGCTTAAGAACATGCTTAATTTTAGTGCTTTGCTGAATAAGGGAGGACTTCTGTTTTAGGGCCTTCATTTCTCTCCTATAACTATAAAGGCAGGGATAGCATGTTATCACTCAGGCTCATATATCTGGGGAAGATACAAGTTCCAGAATGGTAAATACTTCAAAGCTATGATTTGGCAGAAGGCTCTCCTCAATACAGTGTGTGTAATCTTGCAATACACTGACAAAGCACAACATGCTTTTCAGCACGATACCTTTAAATTAGCAAGATTAGCTAGGCGTAACATCTTATATAATTTAAACTGTCAATCAATTCTTACTCCCATTTTTCTTCAGTGGTAAGCAATACCGGTATTTTTCTAATGGCAATTCACTGTGTCAATTTATGGAATGGGGAAAGGCAAGCTGATTTTGTTTAGAATCAACCTGCATTGTTCCTAGTTTCAGGCTCTTACATACAGCATTTTCAAACCCTCATGGCACTCATTGTTCCTCATGTGCTTCATCCTAGTAGCATTTACAAGATTAAGGTGTGTGTGTGTGTCTCTCTCTCTGTATATATATATCTTTATTCTTATAAAACTACTCACACCTTTTGTAAACTAGCTTTAGGTCTTTCCAGTCGACAAAACTGCTCATCTTTTGACTGCGAGACAGAATAATCTGAACAATTTCCCGTGTGATCTTTTTCCTCTCTTTGTCAGGTAACGTTATGTACCACTTCTGAAGTCTTAATTTCCCTTGTCGGCTGAACAGCAGTATAAAGCGTATCTAGAGTAAACAAAGCAACATGATAATACCAGGTCACATGCAATTGTTTTTCCAGGAAGCAGCAATTCAACTGATATTCTTTACTTTATTACAAAGGAACATGGCAACTGGCAAAGAACAATTCACCCACGTGCAGAGGGCCAATATAATGCCTATGGCACCTAAGCTCTCAAGAATTTCATTATTACCATACACATCTAATGTCAGCCCTAGTAAAACACATTCCTCACTTAAGCATATGAAAGAAATGAAGATGCAATCAAATGCATGATTTTTATTTTATTCAGAGATTTTAGGGGCTAATCTAAATATCTCAGAGTTTTGTGAATTATATAATGAAACATACCTGGATATATATTGGAATATTTCAGATGTGCCAAGGCACTAATACAGTCCCACCCCTCTCCTAATTAGAGGGAAGGAGTGTTCTGATAATTGAGCCTACAAATTTACCCTAGTTCTGAGCTCAACTGTAAAAAGTATGTAAAAATTCATAAGATGTCACAATAACCTTTAATAACAAATGTTGATGGGAAAAGGTATGAAAGGGTGACAGACTAAAATTAATCTAAACAAAAAGGCTCACTGATATAACTCAAGGACTGTGTTACGATCATGCTTGGCAGACAAGAAAATGTGGGTCCAGAAATTAATGAACCAAAATTGGGGTGTCAGATATTAGGCCTAATTAGTGGACAAAATAATACGGGTCTGTGCTATTCCAACCATTCTTCTCTGTTTGGGTGCTTAAAGAAAGACTTCGGGGCTGGGAGAAAGATGGAGGCTATTGGCGTGAGCTTCACCATCATGGCTGCCACCCCCAGCATTTCCTGGAACCCCAGGCCTTTGTCATCCAGGACACATTCCTCAATCTAAGGTCACCCCCAACCATATTTCAAGTCCCTGCCCGAAAGCATGGGGATGGCAGTGTTGTTCAAAGAAAAGGTTGCCAGATTTATTTTATTTTATTTTTAACCTAGGCAAAACAATCTATTTTCCCCTAACCTTATTCTCAGAAACAGCTGAATTGGTTTTGGCTAAAATTTACCAAAAAACCCAGAGCCTGAGGCAGGCATACTACATAGATAATTTCAGCCCAGATGGTTAAAGCTTGACAAAGTTATAAACAACTGAAAATAGGGTCTCCTAATGGGAAGTGTTGGGCAACCTTAACAACAGGTGGCACTATTAGCTCCACCCATAATGCACACACACGCAATTCTGCCACCCTTACTCATGTTATGTAGTACCTTACTGTGTAAACAGTCTCATTGATTTCAATGGGATTACTCACGAGTTTTACTCATTGTAAGGGAGGGCAGCAGAGTCAGATCTAAACTAGGGCTGTTGATTAATTGCAGTTAACTCACGCTATTAACTCAAAAAAATTCATCGCGATTAATCGCACTGTTAAACAATAGAATACCAATTATTCTACAGACCAGTTAGCCTCACCTCAGTCCCTGGAAAAATAATGGAGCAGATCCTCAAGGAATCAATTCTGAAACACTTCGAGGAGAGGAAAGTGATCAGGAACAGTCAGCATGGATTCACCAAGGGCAAGTCATACCTGACTAACCTAATTGCCTTCTATGACGAGATAACTGGCTCTGTGGATGAGGGGAAAGCAGTGGACGTGTTATTCCTTGACTTTAGCAAAGCTTTTGCTATGGTCTCCCACAGTATTCTTGCCAGCAAGTTAAAGAAGTATGGGCTGGATTAATGGACTATAAGGTGGATAGAAAGCTGGCTAGATCACCGGGCTCAGTGGGTAGTGATCAATGGCTTCATGTCTAATTGGCAGCCGGTATCAAGCGGAGTGCCCCAAGGGTCGGTCCTGGGGCCGGTTTTGTTCAATATCTTCATTAACGATCTGGAGGATGGCATGGACTGCAACCTCAGCAAGTTTGCAGATAACACTAAACTGGGAGGAGTGGTAGATACGCTGGAAGGTAGGGATAGGATACAGAGGGACCTAGACAAATTAGAGGATTGAGCCAAAAGAAATCTGATGAGGTTCAACAAGGACAAGTGCAGAGTCCTGCACTTAAGACGGAAGAATCCCATGCACTGCTACAGACTAGGGACCGAGCAGCTAGGCAGCAGTTCTGCAGAAAAGGACCTAGGGGTTACAGTGGAGAGTCAACAGTGTGCCCTTGTTGCAAAGAAGGCTAACAGCATTTTGAGCTGTATAAGTAGGAGCATTGCCAGCAGATAGAGGGACGTGATCATTCCCCTCTATTCGGCATTGGTGAGGCCTCATCTGGAGTACTGTGTCCAGTTTTGGGCCCCACACTACAAGAAGGATGTGGAAAAATTGGAAAGAGTCCAGCGAAGGGCAACAAAAATGATTAGGAGCACATGACGTATGAGGAGAGGCTGAGGGAACTTGGATTGTTTAGTCTGCAGAAGAGAAGAATGAGGGGGGATTTGATAGCTGCTTTCAACTACCTGAAAGGGGGTTCCCAAAGAGGATGGATCTAGACTGTTCTCAGTGGTACCAGATGACAGAACGAGACGTAATGGTCTCAAGTTGCAGTGGGGGAGGTTTAGGTTGGATATTAGGAATAACTTTTTCACTAGGAGGGTGGTGAAGCACTGGAATGGGTTACCTAGGGAGGTGGTGGAATCTCCTTCCTTAAGAGGTTTTCAAGGTCAGGCTTGACAAAGCCCTGGCTGGGATGATTTAGTTGGAGATTGGTCATGCTTTGAGCAGGGGGTTGGACTAGATGACCTCCTGAGGTCCCTTCCAACCCTGATATTCTATGATTCTATTAATTGAAATTTATTAAATATTTTGGATGTTTTTCTACATTTTCAAATATATTGATTTCTATTACAACACAGAATACAAAGTGTACAGTGCTCACTTTATATTCTTTTTATTACAAATATTTGCACTGTAAAAATGATAAATAAAAGAAATAGTATTTTTCAATTCACTTCATACAAATAGTGTAGTGCAATCTCTTTATCGTGAAAGTGTAACTTACAAATGTAGATTTTTTTTGTGTTACATAACTGCACTCAAAAACAAAACAATGTAAAACTTTAGAGCCTACAAATCCACTCAGTCCTACTTGTTGTTCAGCCAACTGCTAAGACAAACAAGTTTGTTTACATTTACAGGAGATACTGCTGACTGCTTCTTATTTACAATGTCACCTGAAAGTGAGAACTGGCGTTCACATGGCACTTTTGTATCCGGCATTGCAAGGTATTTACGTGCCAGATATGCTAAACATTCATATGCCCCTTCATGCTTCGGCCACCATTTCAGAGGACATGCTTCCATGCTGATGACACTCGTTAAAAAAAAAAAAGTGTTAATTAAATTGGTGACTGAACTTCTTGGGGGAGAATTGTATGTCTCCTGTTCTGTTTTACCCGCATTCTGCCATATATTTCATGTTATAGCAGTCTCGGATTATGACCCAGCACATGTTCGTTTTAAGAACACTTTCACAACAGATTTGACAAAACGCAAAGAAGGTACCAATGTGAGATTTCTAAGGATAGCTACAGCACTTGACCCAAGGTTTAAGAATCTGAAGTGCCTTGCAAAATCTGAGACAGACGAAGTGTGGAGAATGCTTTCAGATGTCTTAAAAGAGCAACACTCCGATGAGGAAACTACAGAACACGAACCACCAAAAAAGAAAATCAACCTTCCGCTGGTGGCATCCGACTCAGATGATTAAAATGAACATGCGTCGGTCTGCACTGCTTTGGATTGTTATCAAGCAGAACCTGTCATCAGCATGGATGCATGTCCTCTGGAATGGTAGTTGAAGCACGAAGGGACATATGAATCTTTAGAGCATCTGGCACGTAAATAACTTGCAATGCCAGCTACAACAGTGCCATGCGAATAGTGTTCTCACTTTCAGGTGACATTGTAAACAAGACGTGGGCAGCATTATCTCCTACAAATTGTAACCAAACGTGTTTGTCTGAGCGATTGGCTGAAGTAGGACTGAGTGGACTTGTAGGTTCTAAAGTTTTACATTATTTTATTTTTGATTGCAGTTATTTTTTGTACATAATTCTACATTTGTAAGTTCAACCTTCACTATAAAGAGATTGCACTACAGTACTTGTATTAGGTGAATTGAAAAATACTATTTATTTTGTTTTTTACAGTGCAAATATTTGTAATCAAAAATAAATATCAAGTGAGCACTGTACACTTTATATTCTGTGTTGTAAGTGAAATCAATATATTTGAAAATATATATATCAATATTTGAAAATATTTAAATAAATGGTATTCTATTATTGTTTAATCGTGCAATTAATCTTTTTAATCGCTTGACAGCCCTAATCTAAACTATTAGTTTTAAAAAAAAGACCACCAAGCACATGTGCAAAAACTGGACTATGACACCTTGGTTCAAATTAAGAACCATTATTTTCCCCACTTGATAAAGCTTCGTTTCCATGTAAAAAAGAATTTGGCCAGAACCAAATTCCTGGATCCAAACACCATTGAACTCTGGGGTTGTTCAAAATCCGGCCATATAGCTGAATTCCATTAACTGTCCCATCTTTACTGAGAGTCAAATGGGTCCAGATTCGCTGGGACAGATTCGCTGGGGCAGAACTCAGTAGCTGGAGGGAGAAGGCAGCTTTGCACCACCTCTGCATTTTCCCTGACAACGGGCCAAGCCAGGAACCAACCTGGCCCTTGCACAGGTTAAGAGCACTTTTGGCCCAGCTGCCCACAGCCCCAAGAGGCTATTCTGTCAGCTGAGGATTGATGAGGCAGAACAGTGCACAGTCCCTCACTTTTTCCCCTCACAAGAATCCCCACATGCTGTGGGCTGGGAAGGGAGTAGTGCAAGAGTTGCTATGGTGGTTTTACACTACTTGGGGATTCCTTCCATACAGGGAGAATCGTGAAGAGGCTGAATTTGCTGGGTTTCTGACTCCTTTATACTGCAGGAGTGGATGCAAGAGTCAGGCTCTAGACAGGGACATCTCAGATATGAAATGCTCAGACTCCAGATCTAAATGCTGAGCCATGCCCTCTGCTGGTGTAAATCCGTGGAGCTCCACTAAAGTCAATGGGGCTACTCTGACATCAGCTGAAGATCTAATAGGATGTGGCATGGACCCATGTCTTATATATGAACAATTTAAAATACATTAAAGGATTAAAATTCAGGTTGCAGTTAAGATTCAGGATTAGAATGAAGGATTCTGGAAAGAAAGCCTTGCACTACAGTAAATTATAAATACATCCAGCAAACAGAAGTGCACCAGTGAAGCTTCTGAAAAAAAGACCCTCCTTCTAATCTCTCTGCAGATGGGTTTTTAAACAAAATATTTATTCATAATTCAGAACTACTTGGTGGCTAATAAAAGCCCACATTTATATATTACACATTGAAGAACACTCAGTAGGAAGGAAAAAAACCTTTGATCATGTTTTCTTAATTTCAGAATGATTTGTTTAAATATTTAAATTAGCATCAGTAGAGAGAAATAATTGTTTAAGATTATTCAGGATATAACAAATTGCCTTTTCTAGCTGTAAATCTTTTGAGAATAATGATAAAATTGGCTTACTGTGCACAAGTCACACACACATTGTATGTCCCTACACACAGAATAAAAAACCCTTTTCTAAGAGCATTTACAGACAATTCTGTTGGCAACAGAAGAAAATACTGTATCTTATTCATGGCATTCATATTTCACAATGGATCTGAACTACAACTAGTTTGTTTTTTAGTTGTTTTGTATGAGAAACCAATGGCCTCAAGTACTCTGTGTCTTTGTGATGTTCTCTGTGATGGGTTCTAGGCCCCTCCTGCCTTCTGAAAGTACTGTACTGCATTCACACAAAGACCTACCCATACATGCTCTGTCCTTGTTAATATGAAGTACTGTACTGCATTCACACAAAGACCTACCCATACATGCTCTGTCCTTGTTAATATGTCTGTCACAGTGGTAGGCAAATTACTTATCTGGAGACTAATCTGAATTAATCAGGAAGGTTTCAAAAATGTGATCATTTTGGGGAAGGTGAAAGGTTTTATTCTATTCTCCCTGTGGAAGGATTAGTAAAGCTCCAGGAAATGGCCATTGCTATTATTGGACTAGTTAGCTTGATAAAATGAACTGGATTGTGTAGCTGCTGAAAGTCTAATAGTTTTAATGATGTCCCAATGAGTTACCTAAGTAAAAAAATAAGTTTCTGGCAGCTCAGCAGGAATGGCTCGATTAAGATCAAAGGACTATGTCCCAGCATGGCTCTGTTTGTGCTATCAACTTGTTTTGACATAATGAGGTTATACTAGTTTTAGAGTTGTAAAGGCCACCTCCACAGAGATTCAGACAGAGTGCTTACTGTACATAGAGTTGTCTGCTGACCCGGGGGTTGGGTGGGCTAAGGGTTATTTTGCGATCTGCACAGCAAGTTACCTCCGCGGCCTTTGTTAAGATGATTGTATTTTCAAAAGCACAGTGTTAACTCTCAGAGGATGAAGGCAATCGGTGCACTGGGTCAGCAAGTGAACAGCTTCAACTGAAGTAGTCCCACAACAAAAGAATTCCATAGCTTGCTGGTTGGAGCCCTCCCCTCAAAGGTGGGAGACTCCTGTTTAAATGCTCCCCCTCCCCCTTCAGGGAAACTGAACCCTGATCCCAGGTGAGTGCTCTAACCATTGGGCTAAAAGTTATGAAGTGGGCACCAGCACCACCTCTTCCTCCCCCCCAGCCCGATTTTGAATGGGACCCGATCCAATAGGCAGCTTCTGAGCATACCTACCAGAAGTGGCGTCACACACTACATTACTGAGCAACCAAATCAACATGGAAAATGTTCACTATAGAATTAGCTAGTCTGTAACATCTCAAAATGCCAATCATTTTTTTCATACATGGCGAAGCACCAGTTCTTCAGTGAAGACTTGTGTATATCAGACATGAAGTGTTAAACAACCCTTTAAATAACTCACATTCAATAACTGTGTTTGAACTGCTTGCTAAAGCCCAGTGGACTGGTAAACCCACAAGACAGTTCACTCACATGTTCACTCGCTCATTAAACACACACAGTTCACTCACATGCTCACTCACCAAACAAAGGGTAGGAAAAATGTTTGAAAGAAACGGAAGTGAACCTCTTTTGTCGGGTGCACTTGCCCACTGATGTTTTCACAGGTCTGAGAGCTGTTTTCCTGCTGCACAGCCAGCAGCTTGAGCTCACATTTTGTTTTTGTGGTTGTGACGGGTTAGATCACAGAATCCCTCATGGGAGCTGCCAATGATGTGCCAAGATTACCTCTGCCCCTGCTTTCCCTGCCAGCTCGGGACCCCAGCACCCTGTTTTGCTGAGCCAGACACACCAGTCTGCTCCAACACAGACCCGGGGTCTGAATTCTTGCCTCAAAGCTGCAGACTTAACTGAAAGCAGCTTACAGAAGTGTTCTTGTTTTTAACACTCTGATGCCCAACTCCCAATGGGGTCTAAAACCCAAAGAAATCCGTTTTACCCTGTATAAAGCTTATACGGGGTAAACTCATAAATTGTTCAAGCCTCTGGCAGTAAGTTCAGAAGGAGGGTATGACGGTGCCACCCATAAGGCTTTAAGGTGAAGGAGCTGCAGAATGCCGACCGCAAAGCCTGCGAGGCAAACGGCCACTCGGGTGCTCCCCCCACGACCTGCCGATTCTACAAAGAGCTGGATGCGATACTTGGGGGTGACCCCACCTCCATGCCGAGCACCACCATGGACACTTCAGAGCGGGGGGAGGAGGAGATGGAGGAGGACGACGAGGAGGAAAGCGGAAGTGAGGGTGCTGGGGCCGGGGGAGACACCCCGGAATCCCTGGAGGCACGCAGCCAGGAGCTCTTCTCGAGCCAGGAGGAAGGTAGCCAGTTGCAGCGGCCGGTACTTGGTGGAGGACAAACAGAAGAGTGTGTTCCCGGTAAACGGCTTTTTTTTTAGGGAAGGAATTTTTTTGGGAGAGGAGGGTTAGGGCTGCATGCATGCCTAGATGCGGAATAGCGCATTGATGTGGTCTATCACATCGCGGTAATCGGCCTTGGTAATCTCTTCGAAAGTCTCATCCAGAATGTGGGCAATGCACTTGCGCAGGTTTCTTGGGAGAGCCACCATGGTCCTTGTCCCAGTCAGGCTAACATGTCCGTGCCACTGTGCCGCGAGGGGAGGGGGGACCATTGCTGCACACAGGAAAGCTGCATATGGGCCAGGGCGAAAGCCGCATTGCAGTAGAAGACCCTCCCTTGCTTCCCAGGTCACCCTCAGCAGTGAGATATCTTCCAGGATGGACTCCTGTGGAAAATGTTGGGACAGTGTTCAGTGTAGGTGCCCCCTGCAGCTGTTGGCTCTCCCCAAGGCACAGAAACCCAGAGGACAGTACAGCCCAGAAACAATCAGTCCCCCTTACTCACCATTTTGGGGCTCCCGTGGGTTATGTCCGCTCTCTTTGGGACGGGAAAATTATGCTATTGTGTAGACTGTGTGTGCCCTCCTTAAGTGCGGGGGAATCATTACTCTGTCTGGTATAAACAATGCTGCCTCTGTTAAGTGTTGCATTTTGCCTTTACAGATGCAACCTTGAGATCTCAGCCGTCCGTGTTTTCACCGGCTCAGAGACTGCAAAGACTCCGGAAGAGACCGCGGAAAAGCAAAGAAGACATGCTGCACGAAGTGATGCATCAATCTCTTACAGAGAATCAAAAAGCGCAGGAGTGGAGGGAGAGCGAAAGCAGGACCCGCAAGGAAAACGCAGCGCACCGGAAGCAAAGCACGGATCGGCTGATAAGCATCATGGAGCGCCAAGCAGACTCTATCCAGGCGCTCGTAGCCATGCAGGCGGAGCACTACCGCGCCCGCCCCCCCCTGCAGCCCTTGTCCCAAAACTCTTTCCCTTGTGCCCCCATGTCACCTCCAACCCACTTTCCCCAACATCCGGGTTCTTACCGCCACCAGCTGCCTCCAACACCTGTATCTTCACCAACCAGCCCTGAGAACTACGACCCTTACCCTCTGCACTCAACCCCCATCACCATGCAGTATAGCCATCCTGAAGTGCAGCACTCATTGCACAGCACTCCAGACAGGACATACGCAAATCTGTGATTGTACCGTTCCCCACCCCACCCCCTTGCCCTTTCTGATTCCCAAACAGTTGTGTTTCTTTCAATAAATGAATTTTCTTTTCAATAAATGGATATTTTGGTTTTGAAAACATTCTTTATTATTGCATCAAGTAAAAGATACCTTAGCCCAGGAAACAGGCACTGCAAATCAGCGTAGCAAACACAGATTCCTACTAACATTGTAACCACAGGGCACCAGACATTACTGCTGGTTTTCAGCCTCAAATTGCTCCCTCAAGGCATCCCTAATCCTTGCAGCCCCGTGCTGGGCCTGTCTAATAGCCCTGCTCTCTGGCTGTGCAAATTCAGCCTCCAGGTGTTGAACATCGGAGGTCCATGCCTGAGTGAATCTTTCACCCTTCCCTTCACAAATATTATGGAGGGTACAGCACGCAGATATAACTGCGGGGATGCTGTTTTCGGCCAAGTCCAGCTTCCCATACAGAGATCGCCTGCAGCCCTTTAAACGGCCAAAAGCACACTCCAGAGTCATTTGGCACCGGCTCAGCCTGTAGTTGAACCGTTCCTTGCTACTGTCAAGGCACCCTGTGTAGGGTTTCATGAGCCAAGGCATTAACGGGTAAGCGGGGTCTCCAAGGATCACAATGGGTATTTCGACTTCCCCTACTGTGATCTTCCGCTCTGGGAAAAAAGTCCTGGCCTGCAGCTTCCTGAACAGGCCAGTGTTCCGAAAGATGCGTGCATCATGCACCTTTCCGGGCCAGCCTGTGTTAATGTCAATGAAACGCCCACGGTGATCCACAAGTGCCTGGAGAACCATAGAGAAATACCCCTTCCGATTAACGTACTCGGATGCTAGGTGGGGTGGTGCCAGAATAGGAATATGCGTCCCATCTATCGCCCCTCCACAGTTAGGGAAACCTATTTGTGCAAAGCCATCCACAATGTCCTGCACGTTACCCGGAGTCACGGTTCTTCTGAGCAGGATGCGAGTAATGGCCCTGCAAACTTGCATCAACACGATTCCAACGGTCGACTTTCCCACTCCAAACTGGTTCGTGACCGATCGGTAGCTGTCTGGAGTTGCCAGCTTCCAGATTGCAATAGCCATCCGCTTCTCCACTGGCAGGGCAGCTCTCAATCTCGTGCCCTTGCACCGCAGGGTGGGGGCGAGCTCCTCACACAGTCCCATGAAAGTGGCTTTTCTCATCCGAAAGTTCTGCAGCCACTGCTCGTCATCCCAGACTTGCATGACGATGTGATCCCACCACTCAGTGCTTGTTTCCCGAACCCAGAAGTGGCGTTCCACGGTGCTGAGCATGTCCATGAATGCCACAAACAATTTCGTGTCGTACGCGTTACGTGACTCGCTATCATCGTCGGACTCCTCGCTGTCACTTTGGATCCTAAGGAATAGCTCGACTGCTAAACGTGACGCGATGGCGAGACTCGTCAGCATACTCCTCAGCAGTTCGGGCTCCATTTCCCGCAGACCAAAACGGAACACACAGGTCGCGCTGCACAGAAACCGTTGAAAGCTGGTGCCAAATGTGGACGGAAACACAGGGATTGCTGAGATGTGAAGCGATGCATCACAGGGCGTTGGGACAGGACCCAGAATGCCCCGCACCCCCAGCCCCCTTCCCACAAGCCATTGCGCCAGAATGGGAAGAGGTGCTCTGTGGGATAGCTGTCCATAATGCAGCGCTCCCTATGCCGCTGCAAGTGCCGCAAATGTGGCCATGACAGTGCGCTGGCAGCTGTCAGTGTGGACAGACTGCAGCGCTTTCCCTATTCATCTGTACGAAGGCAGGTTTAACTCACAGCGCTGTACATCTGCAAGTGTAGCCAAGCCCTAAGTAGGCTGTAGTGAAGCAATTGGTCAGCTTCCTGAGAAAAGACTATTCTCAGTAAGTGCCCAATCAAGAAACACTTAAGCCAACAATGAACTTGTGAATGTGGCTTGGCTGGTAAGGAATTCATGCATGGACATGTGACTTTCCCAGGTGACTCCAACACTCCATTTTGTAGCTGGACTTTGCATAGGAGAGAGGAGGGGGTCTCCACCCATAAGAGAAAGTCTATTTAAGCCCAGGGGAGACCCCTCCATTTTGTCTTCAGCTGGCTAAAAAGAGAGCCTCTTCACCCCCAAAGATACCTAAAAGAAACTGGAACAAAGGACAGTGACTGCAAGGAGTGTGAGTGATTGCTGTACCCAGACTAAAAGGAGATAAGTCTGTAAAAGGAAGCATTCTGGAACTGCTGAGGATTTTATCTGTATTCAGTTGGATTAGACATAGACTGGTGTGTTTTATTTTATTTTACTTGGTAATTCACTTTGTTCTGTCTGTCACTACTTGGAACCACTTAAATCCTACTTTCTGTATTTAATAAAATCACTTTTTACTTATTAATTATCTCAGAGTATGTATTAATACCGGGGGGGGAGAGGGGGGCAAACAACTGTGCATATCCCTCTATAACACTGATCCAAGAGAAATGTGAACAAACTGAAGACCAGAAGAAAGCAACAAAAGTGATTAAAGGTCTAGAAAACATGACCTTTGAAAAAAGATTGAAAAAATTGGGTTTGTTTAGCCTGGAGAAGAGAAGGCTGAGGGAGGACATGACAACATTCTTCAAGTTCCTACGAGGTTGTTATAAAAAGGAGGGTGACAACGTGTTCTCCTAATTGTGGAGGACAGGACAAGAATTCATCAGCTTAAATTGCAGCAAGGGAGATCTAGGTTAGACATTAGGAAAAACTTCCTAACTGTAAGGGTAATTAAGCACTGGAACAAATTATCTAGGGAGGTTGTGGAATCTCCATCATTGTTAAGAGCAGGTTAGACAAACACCTGTCAGGAATGGTTTTTCAGTGCAGGGGACTGGATTTGATGACCTACTGAGGTCCCTTCCAGCCCTACATTTCTATTATTCTATTATTGTGTGCATGCAGCATGTAATTGTATACACTAAACTAACTTTATTATTACTTTCGAAAGATTTACAATGAAAGGATAGGTGAGAGTCTCTACATCTGTCCCCCTCCATTACAGTTTGCAGTAAAATAGTACACACTAAGCTCAAGCTTATTGCAAAGCTTTGGCCACTCCACTACTACTCTAACAGAAGCAATTTCTGAGAAAGCAGCAGACAATTATACTTAGAAGAGGAGAAACCATTTGTCTTTTCTCTTTCTAGTCCCTCTCATCCCTTTTCCTAGTTTCCAAATTTCACTCAATCTGGAGCATCCTCAGGGAAGCAAAGAGCAATATTACATCCACAAGAGCTCAATCCTACTTCCCAGAACCATAGACCCCAAACTACAACTGGCATTTATTACTTCACTGTTGGATAGACACTGCTTCCTTCACTTCAGCTTTGCTCTTCTCAAAAGTCTTGACACAATATAGCATGTTGCTCATCCTCACAAACGTGTTCATGAAAGCATACTGTAAAGGAATATTTTGTTATACTGATGGACTTGGAAGTACTGAAGTGTGTAGACAAAACACTAATAGCCCATCTATGCAGTATTCTTTGAGAGTGAAAACATATTTGCTTTATCACTTTATTAATAAATTAATTATTGACATTGCCATGTGTCAATCAGATCCATTTTATAACATGTAGCAATAGATATGATGTTTATGGAGACCATCTAAATACAGATTTAGTAAAAAAACCTAAAAGGTCACACTTTGTATTACATTTGTAAACAGTGATTATATATAATATATATTTTTTTTCATTCTAGTCCAAAGAAACCTAGAATTTACATAATCTTACAGTTCAAAATTAAGCTCTCAAAACGCGAAAATACAGAACAAAGATTGAAAGTTAAGGTTTAACTTTGCTCTCATGGTTCTTTCCATATATCTTTATAATTTATCTGTTGCCATTCAATATAACATATAATTAAGTACAAACCAGAATTTCTTATATAACCTGTCTTGCAGGCAGTTACAGATCATAGAGTCTCAATGAAATCTACAAACCCAACCCTGGAGGAAGAAAGTCATGCCAGTAGTTTTAAAACTATTGAATGTTTAAAAGTGGAATGGCCAAGAGTTTGACAATCCAAACATTCTCACAGTAAATTGGAAAAGATCAAAACATTTCTTTTCATTTTTTGAACTTGCTCAGTTTACAGATTATATAAGTAGTGTGTGGGTCCTTTACTGCTCTCTAAAGATACAAAAACCACATCTCACTTACCTCATTTTGGTTGTGGGGCTTTGGCATAATCTAGTGGCTCTGACTCACGTGACCTTGTTACCTTAATTGTTTCCTTCCCACAACTGTGTCAGAATCAGCATTCTCTCCAACTTTAGTTTGGTTTAGATTGATGGGTCACACCTGAAACTCTGGGTAGGGTTGCCAACTATCTAATCTCACAAACCCAAACACCCTTACCCTGCCCCTCTTCTCCAAGGCCCCGCCCCACTCATTCCATCCCCCCTCCCTCCGTCGCTCACTCTCCCCCACCCTCACTCACTTTCACCGGGCTGGGGCAGGGGTGTGGGAGGAGGTGCGGGCTCTGGCTGGGGGTGCGGGCTCTGGGGTGGGCACGAGGGGTTTGGAGTGTGGGAGGGGGCTCCGGGCTGGGTGTTGGGGTGCAGGAGGGAGTGTGGGGTGCAAGCTCTGGGAGGGAATTTGGGTGCTGGAGCGGGCGCAGAGGTTGGGGTGTGGGAGGGATGTGGGCTGCAGGAGGGGGCTCAGGGCTGGGGCAGGGGGTTGGGGTGCCAGAGTGCAGGCTCTTGGAGGGAGTTTGGGTATGGGAGGGGGCTCAGGGCTGGGGCAGGGGGTTGGAGTGCGGGAGGAGGTGAGGGCTCCGACCAGGCAGTGCTTACCTCAGGCGGCTCCCAGTTAGCGGCGCAGTAGGGCTACGGCAGGCTTCCTGCCTGCCCCGGCCCCGTGCCGCTCCTGGAAGTGGCTGGCACCGCCCCTGCAGCTCCCATTGGCCGCAGTTCCCAGGAGCTGTGGAGTCAGTGCTCGGGGTAGGGGCAGCGCGCGGAGACCCACCCACAGTCCTCCTGTCACACACACACACCCCCGCCAGGCGCTGCAGGGATGTGCCGGCCGCTTCCGGGAGTGGTGCGGAGCCAGGGCAGGTAGAGAGCCTGCCTTAGCCCCGCTGCACCGCTGGACTTTTAGCGGCCTAAAATCTCCCAGTTTGGCTTCAGTAGCCTCCAGGAGATAGAGCCCAATTCCAGGAGACTCCCGGTGAAATCAGTAGGGTTGGCAACCCTACCTCTGGGCCGTTCAACTTCAAACGTTTCTAACTCAAAGAAAATCAGTCAAGTTGTTTCAAACTTGGAATGTTTTGTAGATCTCACAGAGTTTCAAACCTCGCCACATCAGAATGTACTGTATGTTACTTTAAGCTTGCATTAAAAATTCCAGTCTATATTATTTTATATGTGGAATTAAGGATCTAACAATTGATGAAGATATAAAATGAGAGAAACTATATCTGAAACATAAGCACAAGGGGGCAGAGTTAAGGTTGAGCTTTACACCTGAACTGATTTTTCCTGAGTTCTGAGAGCTTGATTTTTCAAGCTTCTGGCCCAATCCTGCACACATCTAAAGCGTGTAGTGCTTCCTACTGTGAGCAATTCCTCTGGGCTTGTGGGTTGGGGGTCTAATGCTGCCGTGGGAGTGAAGGTGCTGATGTCAGAGATGCTTCTCCTCCCATCCCCATGCAACATACACATCCAGCGCAGCACTGTTTCCAGAGGATGTCAGGCCAGCCACATAACATCTAGCAACACCACTTCCTTTGCCTAGGGCTTTGCATGTGGGAAGAGAGCTCCATTATTATTGGCTATGGGGCAGGAGAAGGTGGAACAGAGATGGGGCAACCAGTGGATTGAAAAAGGAAGCAAACTTCTCTTTCCATCCTCTCCCTAGGTTCTTGCTGAGTTCTAGCAACCATGGCATTTTGTAAGGATTTTTTCTCAACCAGGTGGGTGTGATTCACTTCCTGATCATGCTCTGCCATTCAATAGCATCATTCTAAAATCCTTACTTGGGCTTTAGGAAGAAGATTTACACATCCAACTTAAAAGCCTCACACATCCCACAAAGTTTTGAAAATGGTGAAAAGTTTCTGGAATTCATGGATATACATCCTTGCAAATTAGAAGGAAATTAAAAGATTGTATGCCTGGTGAAAGGGGAAATTGTGTTAACATAGACTGACTGATGGAACTTAATCATATATATTTTATTTATGAATGACAATTGTACCTTTGTACTGATGTTACAACAATTGGATGAGGTCACATACAACATGCTAATAAAGACATAATACAAATTCACATACTATAAAAGATTGTGGAAGAAATTAAGAGAGACACCTGTCATTGTTATGATATCACACACACATTGCCAGAGCACTGAGAAAACAGACTGGCTGGCCACAGGTGGCTGAAACAAAATGACTGAGATGTAATTGCAGGGTGTTGTAGCTGTGTTGGTCCCAGGGTATGAAAAAGACAAGGTGGTTGAGGTAATATCTTTTACTGGACCCACTTCTGTTGTTCACATGAGTTGGTCCAATAAAGAAAATATAACCACACCCAACTTGCCTCTTTGAAACGTAAGGTTTTCATCTTGCTTAGCCAAATATTTCATTTAACACAACTTGGAGCCTGGCTAGCTATCTTTTTGGACTGTTTCAGGTTAGCTGGGTTCATATTATGCTTAGCTTTTATTGTTTGTTATTTTCTATGCTAAATAAACATTGTCTTTACCAACAAGTAGGGCTGGTCAGAAAAGTTTTCAACTCACAATGACAAAAACTTATGATATAAAGGATTTTTTCCCCCATTCTCATTAATATTTTTGTCAGTAGGGATTATTTGCTTTTATTCAAACACAAATACACAGAAAAATAGCAAGAAACACACAACCACTGGCAAACTTAACTACATTTTTTTTCTCATAGATGTGATTTTTTTCCTGTTGCTCCTAGGTTCAAACTCCCTAGTTCTTATACCAAGGCAAAATCTATGCCAAGAAGTTTAGTAACACAGGAGGACAGTATAATGCAAAATTGTCACTTTAATTATATTATTGTCTCTGATGCAGATGTCAACCCGATTTATTAGATAAGGCTTAAGGATGTTGACACCATTTAACTTTGAACCAGCTCAGAAAATATTCTAACCACAATGGCCTCAGATACGTTTAAAGAAAACCATTACAAATTCTAAGCCACTTTACAGAGCCCACAACTTGGGCTAGAACTATTCTTCAGGGTTTTAAATCTCAGTCCCTATCCAAGGACTGACATGCTATCGTCACGGTTGTCTATGCCCTTTTTCAATCACCAAAGCTGTACCAGGACAGGTTAGATGGGCCCAGTCCTCTTGACCGAATCCCACACCTCATCAGTTGATAACATTCTCTCTTAATTACCTTCTCCTGAACATACAGGTAGGTTCGCAATGTTCCTTTCTACAAGCAGCAAGGCTAGTCTCCTCCCTCCAGAGGGACGGTTGGGTTCATAGCATTTCAATAGAGAAGAGACAGGATTTGGTTGTAATGAATATAAAGAGGATTTTATTTTCAAATAGCTGGGCAAAGACAGTCCCTGGAAGTTCTCTCAGGCTCAAAGACTAACTAAACACAGCCTGCTCTGCCAAGTATCACGAGAATATTGCCTCATTCTTCTCCTGTCACTTACATCTGTATAATTCCACTGACTTCAACAGAGTTACTCCCAACCGAGTTACACTAGTGTAGGTGAGAGGAGAATCAGGCCTAAAGTCTCCCTGAACACTGGCCTGGACTAAGCAATCGTAGAATGCGTTGTGACTGAATTACAAGGGTTCAAATCCAATTAGCTAAAACAAGAGAGATATTTGTTGTACATCTGAGATGACGACATTTAAGGGTGATAAATTTTAACCTCAGCACTTGAGAACCTAGATGGGTCTGGTGATGCTATTGATTTTCTTAGGTTACATGAAGCAACAGCATTTAAGACATTCAGAACAATTAACTATGCAATCATACCCTTCTTTTCATTCAACTAGTTTTAATGGCAGTCTGATCCCAAGCTGGAGTCTTTTCTGGAGAAGCTCAATGTCAGCACAAAATGGCATCTCTCTCTGCCCTCCTGCTCTCTGAGGTCTGCATTTGTACACTTCTGAAAACAGCCACTGCTCAGTTACCATAGGTACAAGGAGACAAGCTAAGGGTGAGTGATGGAACAACAAACAATCTGAAAGGGCCACAGATGATGAAGGAATGACTCAGCAGAAAAAGAAAGAAAAAAACTTCTTGGTCAGCCAGGATTTTTACTTAAGAAATTATATTTATACCAAGAACTTAAAGTAAGTTGAGCAGAAAATTCCATATCTATAGGTTTGACCCAGTCCTACAACCTTCAGTGCAGAGTCCTAAATTCCAAGGCATTCTATACTCCCTACCCGACTGGCAGCTATTCTTATAGCTGTTTCTCTGAACACAGGTGCAAGCGGAGGGGAAACTGATTTGAAATTAAGTCCACGTTCGTGGTGGCGGATAGTGCCCCTGCACTCTGTCACAGCACATTTAAATGTCCCCACAACTTTTAGCATATCCAAGGTTATCTACATCAGCACAACCACAAAGGAAAGCCCTGCTATCTGGGAATTTAATCCCACCACCCTCCTCTGATTCTGACCTTGCAGGGAACCAAGCAATGGTCTTTGTTGTTCTGGGGATGTGAGGCACTTAAAAGCTATCAAGTTTCAATGACCTCTCACCCCGCTGATAGCATAATATTTTAGCCTGAGGAAATCAGTGTCTGGTGTAACAAGAATGTTCTGAGCCATCCAGCAGCCTCATGAGTCATGACATGAGACTAACAGGGAAGGGTGTGCCTTTGTTCCTTTCTCCAGCACACCCTCTGTCCTGAAACAAGTTTCAAAGTTCTTCATGTTAAAGGAGATATTTTCAATTTACATCTTACAGTTATATCATTAAAAGGCACAGGTACAGATTCAGATTGAACTAAATCAAATAACAGCCCAACTCACCTTCCATCTGCAGCACACACTAATCCGACTCCCACTTTATTGTTTAGCTGCATTTTACAGATGGGAAACTGAGGCATAGAGAGACTAGTGACACTGGAAGTGTGGGGTAGATCAGAGAATCAAACCTGGTCCTCCAGGCTAGCATCAAAACCACTAGAATATCCTTCCTCAACTTTGGAGTTTGGTTCCTTATCCATACACAACCGCTTGGTCTGTCAGGACCTGGACGAGTTAACTTTAGGCAAAACACAAGGCTTATCTCTTGAGCAGTGCTTTTGGGGAGTGGCTGGGTTGAGAAGGAGAGTAGACTTCCATAAGCTAGAGAGTCATTCATACTCCACAACAGCTCCAATTAGTAGTTCTGAGAGTTTACAATGGCTGAAAAATAATACAAAAGGAAAGTGCTTTTCTAGAGCTTAGAATGGACAACTGAACACTAGTTAAGTGCTTAAGATATTTTCCTTGGAATGTTTGTTATGGAGAACCTCTGTATTATTTTTATGGAAAATATGCATGACTCAGTTGTCCCCACTCACATTTGTATTACCACCAACTCAGATTGAGGGTTTAATGACAGGGGAATCAGAGAAGGGTGCTGGTCATGCAGGCATGTCTGGGTTGGTTAAGAATGAAATACAAGAACTGTCAACATGTGAATGGAGCTACCTTGGAGATACAAAGGACGGCAAGGACCAGAACTTTCACTTTTAAGACTGCTGTGCCAAAGGGAGTTTTCAGAACCCCCTCCCCGGCCTGGGCCTCAGGGGTGTGTGTGTGTGAGCTAGGGATGTAAAATTTTAACCTGTAAGCATTAGTCTTACCGGTTAACCCGCCTTAACAGGTAAACAGCTGACCCCAGAAGCCCCATGCTGGCCACAGGGGCCCCTCTCCCTTTAATTGGTTAACTGTTTAAACGATATAATTTCAATCATTTAAACTGTTAACTTTTTAAACTATATTTACATCCCTAGTGTGAGCTGCTCACATTAATTCAGCATGACTGCAGTTTGAAACGAGGCACTGAGCATTAAGCATGCTACTGCCCAGTGCAGTGAGAAGTTTGAACTGAGGGGCAAGAGAAGCAGATTGTGTTGCCAGCACGCAAACTTTGCTTTTCCATTCTAACCAAAGGAGCCTATACATTGTATTCCAGTTGACTAAGACATGCTGTCTTATTTTGAAGAGGCTGTCCTGTGTCACTGAAAACATCTACAAGTGCTCCCAAGAGGGTAAGTCTCTGACACAGGTCTAAACTCATTAGGACCTGCTGGAGGAGCCATGGTGAGAAACAGAGGTGCTGAAGCCAAGGACTCAGTCTTGGGTTAGCAGGGACTGCTGAGCTCCACTTTGCAAAAAGTGGAGGCCCTGGGCTTAGCACTAAAAGGTGTCCACTGCCAGAGGGCAGTGAGTAAAGGCCAGAGGCAGAGGATACCCTTTGGAACCATAATAGTACAGCAGTTAACTAAAGGCAGGAACAGTTAAATTCTTGACATGGGCAGAAGCCGCACAGGTGTGGTAAAAGAAGAGTTATTGTACTCACATGTACAATAAGAGTTCAATTCTACTCTCAAACATCAGTGGAAAGGCTCCCATTGACTTCTGTGAGAGCTGGATTGGGGCCTAAATGAAATGTGGTAAAAACTGTATGTTTTACAAGTGAAGTTCTGTTGCCCTAATGTTTATATTTTCATTGTCCAAAAACGAAAGCATTATTATTTTTACTGTAATCTGCCAGAATATTTTGCAAGCCAAAACACAAGACTAAAAATACTCTTTTAAAAGATTCCTGTATTATATTAGTTACCCACATTTGGTGGCAGTGGAATATACCAACTGTCACCAGTCAACAAGATATCAGTTAGCTTTGCATTTTTTTCTTTGATCGATGGCTTCATCATTTTAGCGCTGTGTTGCGCTTTCTTACCTTTTACTGTATCCGATTCTTTATATCCTATCCTGTGAACCTTTTAAACACATCATACAAAAGGGCTGCCAAAGAGCAGGGTGCCAGAGCCTTCCCAAAAATGGGTGGGTCCCCCACCCCGGGTAGGTGGAGGGACCCAGGCTCCCCACAGCTGCCCAACCAGGCTCCAGTCAGGGCCTTTGAGCTGCAGCGCGGCCATGATATGAGCTGCACAGGCAGCTGTGGGGAGCTGTGGCAGACCCTCCACCTGCCCTGGGCGGGCGAGGGGGGCCACCGAGAGCAGCCCCCAGCCCGTGTCCCCACCCATGGCCCCCCCGCCAGGGCAGGTGGAGGGTCCGCGGCTCTCCACAGCTGCCCGCAGTGCGGTTCTTATCATGGCCGGACCGCGGCTCTGAGGCCCACCCCGCAGCCGGAGCTGGGTCAGGGACAGCGTGTGGGCAGCTGTTGGGAGCTGGTGCGGAGTCACGGACTCTCCACCTCGACCTGCCTTGGGTCGGGTAGGGAGACGGACCAGGGGCTGCTGTCAACCCTCCCGTACCGCGGGCAGGTGGAGGGTCCACATATGTGGCTCCCACAACTGCCCGGGCTCCTGTCCCCGTCCAGGCTCCACGCTGGCTTGGCCAGGTGGATGGGCCCCACCCACTGCCCCAGCAAAAAGTAGACGAGCCAGGCCCATCCATTTTCAAAAAGTGGGAGGGCCATGGTCCCCTGCCCTCCCGGCACCACTGCATCTTGCATGACACACTTACATTTGGCAGTGCTCACATGTCTGCACATAGCTCAGCTATTTTTCATGCATCCAACTGCCCCAATTCCCTTATTCTTTTAAAACACTTGGAGGTAAAAAATTGGATTTCTTTAAATGCACATTTTCCTGTGTCTAAAAACAGCTCAATTATTAAAACCGGAATTTTGAACATTT
The DNA here is from genome assembly GCA_003942145.1 of Platysternon megacephalum. Taxonomy (NCBI): domain Eukaryota; kingdom Metazoa; phylum Chordata; order Testudines; family Platysternidae; genus Platysternon; species Platysternon megacephalum. Next base: position 3,582,335 of record QXTE01000099.1, on the reverse strand, counting down.
GAATTACCTTTTTTTTCCCATTTCTCTCAGTGTGGAGACTGAAAATAAGTGTATGGCTACACTTAAATACTACAGTGGCACAGCTGCACCATTACACTACAGCATAGACATTAGCTACACCAACGGGAGGGGTTCTTCTCTTGGCGTACGTAACTCACCTCCTCAAGAAGCAATAGTTAGGCCAAGGGAAGAATTTTTCCATCGATCTAGAGCTCTCTATACTGGGGGTTAGCTTAACTTAATTACACCACTCAGCATTGTGGATTTTTCACCCCCCTGAGCGATGCAGCTAAGCCAATTTGATTTTCTAGTATAGACAAGGCCTAACCTAGTCAATTTCACTTTTGTTCAGTATCTGGTTCACTTTCAAGGCCTTATACACTAATTAGTACCTATGCTGAATGTTTACACTGTGGAGACTGTTAGTGAATGATTGTTTAAAAAATCTGTTTCCACTGGATTGTTTTTTAGTTGAAGTGCCATGCAAACATTTCTGTTTGTCTTAGGTTTTCACAATATTTATCTCTGTGGTCAAATTTGAATTGAGAGTGTCTTAGGCCCTGACTACACAACAACATTTTACTTCAGTGGGCACAGAACAGCTTAGAAAATTGAGGCCTTAGGTTTGGCCTACACACAAACCTGCTCTGGTTTAGTTAAACCAGTTTAGACCCCCGCGTGGACACACACATTTCAATTTAGTTTAAACTGGTTCCTAATCGATTTAAGCTAAACTATAATAACCCTAATTTAAACCAAAGTGTGTCCATATAGCCTTTTGCATCAATTGAACCAAGTCAGTTTAAAATGAGCCCTAAAGTGAAATCAATGGAACTCTGCCTGTAGAGCAGCCCTTAGAAGGGATGTTGTAGCTGTTGCAAGCCTATAACATGCAAACATGCATATGTAGCCACAAGCTGAGAGGCAAAGAAAGACAGTACCACTCGAAAGCACATGCTCCACGGAGTACCAAGAAACAGAAGTAGATGTCACAGAAATATGATGTTCTCTAACATGTTAGATGTCACCCACTGCGGGAACTGTGCTGCAGGGGTGGGTGATGTGATTTAGGCGCTGATCACTGGGGCAGAGTATAAGAGGGGAAGCAGACACGTCACCCACCTATGGGTCTGGGGCACAAAAGGGGTCATTTGCCCAGGGCCCATTTGTGAGGGCCCCCAGAGTGGCGTTGCGAGCTGGTGCGCAAGGTGGCCGTGCCGCTCAGGACCATGTTTCAGGGAGTGGTGTCATGACCCAGGGGGCCAAACTCGAGCAACACTGCTAGGCCGTGGGCCTGCTGGAAGTGCCCAGAGCGGGGCCCAGCACTGCCCACTGGGTGAGCGCTCCAGCCAGGATCTCGCCAGCCTCCCCTCTGGGGTCATGGGGGAGGAGGGCAGCCTCTGTTTCAGATTTTGTCCCAGCCCGGCCTGAACAGTGACAGGAGTCTCCCAGGGCCGTGTGGCCCAAACCCAGCCTGGGGAGGGGGCGGGGGGCTCATTCCCGCGCTGCGCCCCGCCGAGCCTCAGCCGGCTCTCCGCAGCGGCGGCCCTGCCAGGCTGAGCGCGGGAAGGTGTCTGGGCCAGCGCCCGTCCCGGGGTGACACGACAGGGAGCCAGCCAGGAAGGCGCCGGAGTGGCCCCAGCCCTGCTGGCCGGGGGGAAGTTCCTGGTACCCAGTTCCCGTCGCGGCCGGGGCTCGTTGCCTGGCGGCTCCTCGGGCGCGGCGGCGGCTCCCCTCAAACCGCGCCCCCCACTCACCATGGTCACTGGTCCGGGCGGCTCGCCCCAGCTCCCCCCTCAGTGCCAGGTGCGCGCCCCACCGCCCATCCTGCCTTCCCACAATGCCCGAAACTGAAAGTGACTCCGCCCCGCCTTCACCTGCGCCAGGGAGCCCTCGGCAGGGGCCGGGCACCTGGCGCCGGAACAGCCCGTCGGCGGGCCCCGCCCCAGCGCACAGCGGCGAGCACCTGCCCTGGGCGCTGCGGCGGGACCCTGCCGAGCGAGCCCCGCAGCCTCCCCACAGCCGCTCCGTGCGCTGCGCGGGGTGGCGGAGAAGGGATTTCCAGAGCAGTCGGGGAGGGGCGCTCCCGGGGCTCGGGCACTGATCGCCGCTCTCCCTTGAGTCATTCCGGGCCCGACTGCTGCCAGCCCAGAGCTGGTATTAGGGGGAAGAGCTCCATCTACTGAGCTCGGGCAGGGTTGATACCTTTGGGGAGGTGAAGGGCGAAGAGACCAAGTGGCATCGAGCTGTGAAAGTGGAATTTTTACCCTTTGGTGCCCCGGGGACACCAGCCTGCAGTCTCAAGGGATTTCCCAGTTGCACCACTAGGCTAGCAGGCTGACCCAACAAGCAGCATAGAAATGGACAAGACAAGCCTGGTCCTGTACACTGTATATAAGCGCCCAAGTGAAATTCACATTCCCGAGTTTAACCAGTTATATTTACATAATACTCAAGCACACAAACAATGGCAGATAGGCAGTCTAGGCTGAAACTATTATTAGCATATTTTATGCACCTGGATTTTCCACTTTCCCAGCAATCACTAGGCACAACAGGACAGATTAATGAGGAGGGCTGGGGAGTCAAGATTCCAGTCTCTCGTTCCCATCTCTGGCCTGGTCTACACTACGATGTTAGTTCGAATTTAGCAGCGTTATACCGAATTAACCTTGTACCCGTCCACACAACGAGGCCATTTATTTCGACTTAAAGGGCTCTTAAAATCGGTTTCTGTACTCCTCTCCGACGAGGGGAGTAGCGCTGAATTCGAACTTGCTGGTTCGAAGTAGGGTTAGTGTGGACGGAATTCGAAGGTATTGGCCTCCGGGAGGTATCCCACAGTGCACCATTGTGACCGCTCTGGACAGCAATCGAAACTCGGATGCTCTGGGCAGTTGGACAGGAAAAGCCCCGCGAACTTTTGAATTTCATTTCCTGTCTGCCCAGCCTGGTGAGCACAGGTGACCACACAGAGCTGAACAGCACAGGTAGCGATGCAGGCCGACAACCGCAAACGAGCACCAGCATGGACCACACGCGAGATACTGGATCTGATCGCCATATGGGGAGAGGATTCAGTGCTCGCAGAACTGCGTTCCAAGAGACGGAATGCAAAGATCTTTGACAAGATCTCGAAGGGGATGATGGAGAGAGGCCACAATCGGGACTCCATTCAGTGCCGTATAAAGGTGAAGGAGCTCCGACAGGCCTATCAGAAGACGAAGGAGGCCAACGGACGGTCCGGGGCAGAGCCGCAGACATGCCGCTTTTACGATGAGCTGCATGCAATTCTCGGAGGGGCCGCCACCACTACCCCACCCCTGAGCGTGGACTCCGAGGAGGGGTTAATGTCTTCGTTGCATGACGAATCTGCGGACGGGGAAGAGGAGGAGGAGGAGGACGACGAACTTGTGGAGAGCACACAGCGCTCCATTCTCCCCGACAGCCAGGAGCTCTTTCTGACCCTGACAGAGGTGCCCTCCGAACCCTCCCAAGGCGGCATCGCAGACCCCCTGGAAGGGACCTCTGGTGAGTGAACCTTTTCAAATATCTCAAACATGGTTTAAAACAAGTATTTGTTTAATGATTAATTTGCCCTGGGGACTTGGGATGCATTCGCGGCCAGTACAGCTACTGGAAAAGTCTGTTAACGTGTCTGGGGATGGAGTTGAAATCCTCCAGGGACATCTCCATGAAACTCTCCTGGAGGTACTCCAAAAGCTTTTCCAGAAGGTTTCTGGGCAGGGCAGCCTTATTCCGTCCTCCATGGTAGGACACTTGACCGCGCCATGCTAGCAGCAAGTAATCCGGTATCATTGCTTGACAAAGCTTGGCAGCGTATGGTCCCGGTGTTTGCTGGCATTCAAGCAACATCCGCTCTTTATCTTGCTGTGTTATCCTCAGGAGAGTGATATCGTTCAGGGTAACCTGTTTGAGANCTCTGCCCCTCACCTATCTCGTCTAGACGAGACGTGATATATCGATCCCCGATAGATCGATTGCTACCCGCCGATCCGGTGGGTGGAGAAGACTCCAGTTCAGCAAAGCCACGTGAGTAGTTCTGTTGTTTCAGTGGGACTACTCATGCTTAAAGTTAAGCACATGCTGAAGTGCTTTCCTGAATCAAGGCCTAGAACCTGTTTTAGCGAGAGAGAAGGTTGGTAAAGCCACCAAGATTACCTTCCTCCCCACACACCCCTTTTATTTTAGTTATTTTGGATCTTTCATTTCCATGTATATAGTTACCAGAGGTGGGCAGAAGTTATATCAATTTAGTATCGAATGAGAAGGATGGTGAAGGCTGCCTTACTCTAGTACTGTAACCTCAACATGAGGATTGAGTAATAGTGCAGATTTACAGCTTGAACCCATGGACATCTAGGCCAGAGGTGAGAGCGCTAGGATTTAGCATTAAACTCATGCTGCAATCTCTATGTTGAGGAATTATCAAGCTACACCAAGGCTTGGTGAACTTCCAGCATATTGAGTAACCTCAGGCAGTATCTCTTGTACTTCCATTGAGAACATAATGCCTCAAATGGTGCTTTTACAGTCTCAGTGGAAAGATCATAGTGACTAACTGAAGTGATACCAAGTTCAAAAGACCTGATAAAAATGCAGTGACAGTAGGTCATGCATTGTCTCAGTGAGAGATATTTTAAAAAGAAAACAAATTTTGGCCTTAAAGTAGTAATGCCAAGTTAAAAATCCAAACAAACAAGTTTCTTTACATCTGTACTAAGAGCAGGTTAATTATTAAAAGTTAAAGATTTTAAATCCAATTTACCTTTTGCTTGCTTGCTCTTGAAACTCTATGGTAGCTAGTTTTGGTTTCTGGTTCTCAGGCATTTGCACAAAGGTGCAATGTTTGGGAAATATGTAAATCCAAACAAAAAATTCCAGGTAAACTTTTTTCAGCATCGTTTATAGAAAAAAAAAAAAGACAATATTTGTATACCTATAAGTCTTTATGTTCTTTCAAAACACAAGCAACCTAAATTTGAAGCCTAGATGGTGGCTCTTTAAAATTTCTAAAGGTCTTAATCAAAGGCTCCGAATCTAGGCTTAAGGCTTCTCACTCAATTGCCATGGGTCTCATTGTGACGCTCTGTACCTTGGGGAGCGTACTGTAACCCCCATATTTCTCATTTACATATAATCATGATCTTACATATAAAGTATGCCTTGTAAGGTATCAGGGGAAAGGTTATGATCTGCTGAAAGTCATTTCTCTATCCATATATGTATATCATTAATGCATGGTTGTCACTAAAACATGCTGTAAGTTGGGGGAAATCAGCCAGATATTAGCTCCCCAGAGGCAACAGCAAGGAAAGTAACCAAGGCCCAGGCAGGGTGTCAAACAACCCATCAACAGCCATTACCCAGCAAGGGAGCTACAATGCAATGACTCACCTGCATGAGGCCACACCAGGGGAATTGCTCAACCTTGCTTGGAGAGACTCAGGGCTTGTCTACACTGGCAATTTACAGCACTGCAACTTTCTGGCTCAGGGGTGTGAAAAAACACCCCCCTGAGTGCAGCAAGTTTCAGTGCTGTAAAGCACCAGTGTAGACAGTGCACCAGCGCTGGGAGCTGCGCCCCTCATGGAGGTGGCTTTTTTTAAGAGGACTGGGAGAGCTCTCTCCCAGCGCTGCGGCGTGAACACACAAGGCACCTTAAAGCGCTGCCGCGGGAGCGCTTTAGCATTGCCAGTGTAGATCAGCCCTCAGCAATGCCCCACAGACATTCTTAGACTTGTGTTTTACAAGCACATGGACTGAGGGTATAAAACAGACAGAGGGGACACATACTGGGCCCTTCTCCTGCCCCCACTTTCACTGCAAGAAACCAAGACACTGAGAAGAAGACAAGACTCCAACACAGGAGATTGGCCCAGGTTTAAGGAACAAACCTGTATGTTAAGGACTGCAATATCCAGTGAGGTGAGAAAAACTGCTTAATTTAGTTGCTGCCCAGTCTAATAGGGTTGAGAGTTTAGACTGCGTGCTTATATTTTCTTTTCTTTTGGTAGCCACTCTGACTCATTATGCTTTGACTTATAATCACTTAAAATGTATCTTTGTAGTTAATGAATTTGTTTGTTTATTCTACGTGAAATAGGCCTGGTACATATCAATTTCTTTGTTAAATTGACAAACTCATAAAAGCTTGCAGCGTCCAGCGGGCATAACTGGACACTGCGAGATGGAGGTTCCTAGGGTTGTCTCTGGGACTAGAGATATTGGCTAGTGTCATTCGCTCGCAAGTAGCTGGGAGCAGCTTACATGCCAGAGACTGTGCGTGAACAGCCCAGGAGTGGGGGTTCTCACAGCAGAGCAGGGTACGGCCGGCTCCCAGAGGCAAGGATTGGAGTGGCCTAGCAGATCACCGGTCCAGATAACACCAGAGGGGAATGGCACATTCATATAGGGAGATCTTATGTCTTGCATGTGCTGAAATACCTAATCATAGTACAGGTCTGTCTCATCTTACACTGGGGTTACGTTCCGCAGTCAGCACCTAAAGCGAAAATTGCGTATAGTCAAAATTACATTGAGTGTAATGGCAGGCGGAATCGGCCGCACTACAGAAACAGTATTTAAATTGTTGTTTTTTTTTTTTTTTGCTGACCACGTAAAGCTGAAATTGCGCATGTTAAATGCGCCTAAGATGCGACAGACCTGTAGCATGAGATTGGGAACAGAAAGCCTAACTTCTGTATTTATTGATTTTTGGGGGAGATTTAGGGTAGCCCTGACACACCTGTCATTTATTCCAGGAGTCATCACAAAGATCCTGACACACCTGTCATTTATTCCAGGAGTCATCACAAAGATGGGCCCTATCCCACAAACTGCAGCCTTCCCATGCTTTGGGGACTCATATTCAGTGTCTGGCTCAGGCCCATTATACAGAGAGGTTTTAAGGCTACAGTGTCCAAATTCCAGGTCTTGTTCAGCCCCCAACTCTAACTGCATGTGAATTAATATTGAGAATAATAGATAAATATGGAGGAGTGTAGAAAGTTACCTATTAATATCACGTCAGCCACAGCTCACACTTAATAAATTCCCTTCTTCAGTCTTCGAAAAGGCAAAAGCAGTAGTTATTCTTAGTTATGCTTAGCAATGGGCAAATTCGCTCCAGTAAAAGCATGCAATTCCCACTAAACTCCTTGGGCAGTTGCATAGGTGTAGCTGAGGAGACAGATTGGCCCAGGGTACGTGGAGCCTGCCTTTGATATCCATTTCTAGCTGAAGAAGTTCCTGTTTACAAGAGCTGCTCATAAAAAAGAAAATATCTTACAAAAGTAGTTTTAGAAATTTTTCTCCCAATTTTTTTAATTTGACATTTCATCCACTTTTAAATTTGAAAAATCAGCTATCATTTGTTTAAAAAAACTATTTGAAAAAAATCCCCTTTTTGAAAATTTCAGGAATTAAATTTGCTTTGAAAAAAATGACTAGCTCTGCAGTTGGTCAAACAGGAAAATAACTTTGCTAAAATTTAATAGAAAATATTCCAAGTTTTGAAATTTAAAAATATTCAGAAATAAAAAAATGACTATCTCCACACTTCTTTATTTTAATGTAGGTTTGAATGAGTCAAAGAAAACACTACTGCAAAGAAAGAGCTCTACAACTCTCTAGCAAAGGTAAATCTAACCATCAGAAATCAGTCTTCCTGTTTCTTTAATGGATTAGATATTAAAAATTGAACATTCTAAGCTGTGGTCACAAAAAATGTACTCTTTTATGTACTCATATCCAATTTACCTTAGTATTTTATTCTGCTGTCCATCACCATAGTATCTATTTTTGTGTGACAATCATGTATCAATAATTTTATTTTTAAAAACAAAGATCTAAATTAGCTTAGGCATAGGAGCTCAGGTACATTGATTTACAGCATTTGAGTTTATGCAAATATTGTATAAGAAAAAGAAAGGGAGCAGGGAGAAAAGGCAAACACAACCAACAGGTACTTATCACATATTCAGTGCCTGGCACCAGCTTTACTAGTTATTTATTCATGAGGGCTAATCTAGCAGGTTTATGGAGCTAATAATTTGGCAACAGAGGTTCAGAGGTAGTTGCAGATACAGTAACCATGCCACATATATGTATCCATTTAAGTCAATGATATTAAAAATCAAACAAGTGTTAACCTAGCTAACAGCTAACTAGAAGCTGGAGATAAATGTTTACTTGTGGGTGTGCATAATCTTGCAATAAATCATCTAGCTGAATGTCACCTACAGCTTCCTAAACAAACTACTGATGGTTATCAGCATGGGGGGAGGGGGGGGGAGAGAGAACACCCATAATTTGACCTTTGCACATGTCAAGAGTCACATTCACAATGGAAGTCACTGTCTTGCTTGGCACTGCAACAATTTCTGTGGGAGTTGTACATACACAACTGATGGTATAAGAGAGCCTCTGGTGTCCAGGGCTGGGACTCTAATGAGTTTGATAATGCTACCAGGATTGCATGGTTTATTACTGACAGCCTATGTGCTGTCATAAGTCACTAATTTTGACACAGAAGTCCTGGACACATGGGGTCCCATGGGGTCCCATTCCTTACAAGCTTCATACAGGGGCCTATTCACTTTAGGAGGTTTCACATGAATTCAGAGCTCATGGCATATTCAGGGCCATTGTAAGCAAAGATATATATATATATATATATATATATATATATGATAATTAGCTGGGAAACTATATTTTTGTACATTTCCAACATAAGGGATGAATCCATGCCAGATCACAGCTGAAGGTGAATGAAGAGCAGCTCTGATGTAAAAAGATAGCAGGAAATTAGTGAACAAAATAGAACATTCTTATTTCCTTTTGAGAAGCAGCAAGCCTGGCCTGGCGAGCAAAGGCCCTGGATAAATCTACTTCGATCACAACAAATGCAGCAGAACATTCACCTATTATATTAATTCTAGCCAAGGTAGCTATAGGCTGACTTCATACCATCTAGCATAAGCTTTCGTGGGCTACAGCCCACTGCAACTCTGAAACCATGGAATAGTTTGGATAAATAGCCCATAGTAGACTAAGGAGTTCAGGCTGATGGATCACACCCCACACGGTTTTGTATGAGGCCTGTGCAGGGGTTTTTTTTTTTTGGAGGTTGGAGGGGGAAGTCTACTTTATACTAAACCCCATTTAAAAAAAAAATCAATCTAAATTCAATAGAAGGAGCTACTTACTAATTACATTTTGTTCCTATATTGATCACCTTTTCTCTTGGTTACAAGGGTGACCAGATGTCCCGATTTTATAGGGACAGTCCCGATATTCGGGGCTTTGTCTTTTATAGGCACCTGTCCTGATTTTTCACATTTGCTATTTGGTTACCCTAGTTACAGGTACCTGTATCTACAGGTATCTGTAGTTCTGCATACCAATTTCTCCCTGTATTTTTCTTGCTCCCTTTTAAATCATTTGCAGGCAAGATTTGATTTCTTCCCAGATCCAAGCTAGAACAGATTGTGTTCTATAAATCACATATAGCATGATACGCTGGCCATGGTGATGTAGGTTTTGGTACAAGTACTGCCACTGATGGGTTGCGCATGAAGTAGCCCTACATCATAGAGAAAATGTTATCAAATTTGCAGTAATTATCTATACTGGGCTTAATGCTATTTTTAGGTACTTCCAAGGATGTCAAATAGTTCTCTACAGCTAGAGAATGGAATAAAATGTTAGGAGCAGAAGAGTGCTGATGGGACATTGAGAAAAGTTTCAGACTGAGCTCCATTTTCCTGTCAAAATGTGTTATTGGAGCCCTCTTGTGTTCACTTTGACTAATAGCCACAATATCCATCCATTGCCTTCCCACTTCAAAATCTAGAGCAGGGGTGGCCAACCTGCACCTGAGAAGAAGCCAGAATTTACCTATGTACATTGCCAAAGAGCCACAGTAATACATCATCAGCCCCACATCAGCTCCCCCCTGCTTGCCAGCAGCCCTGCTGATCAGCGCCTCCCCCTCCTTCCCCATGCCTCCTGCACGGCATGCAGGAGGCTCTGGGGGGAGGGCGAGGAGTGAGGGCGTGGCAGGCTCAGGGAAGGGGGCAGGAAGGACAGGGATCTTGGGGGAAGGGGTGAAGTAGGGGCAGGGCCTGTGGCAGAGTCAGGGGTTGAGCAGTGAGCAACCCCCTCCCCCTGGCACTTTGGAAAGTTGGCACCTGTAGCTCCAGCCCTGGAGTTGGTGCCTATGCAAGGAGCCGCATATTACCTTCTGAAGAGCCGCATGCAGCTCTGGAGCCACAGGTTGGCCACCCCGATCTAGAGCAATCTGCTCCTTAGCTCCATTATAGCAGGCTTTTTGTTTGCTCAAACTGAACCCTTGCTCTCCTTTACACAGTCCTTTCTCCCTGGTGTAGTCCCTACCTCCCCTTCATACACACTTTTCCTCACTGATCCCTTTCACTCCTTTGTTGTGTCCTGTGCTTGCTAACTGCTGGTAATGGGAGAATAATGGATTTGAATTATGCTCTTTGCAACCCGTGAAGCATTCAGCACAAGTTAAGCAAAATCAGTTGTGGTTGTTTAGAGGATTACAATATTTTAGTATGTATAGGCTACATCTACACTCTATGATTTGCAGTCTGGGTAGACATACCCTCACTAGCTTTAATCTAGCTAGCGTGGCAAAAAACAGTGAAGACACAATGGTGTGGGCTAGCAACATGAATAGATACTCAAAAGGGCCCAGGCAGGCTTCTACTGACCATACAGAACTTCTGTTATGCTGCCACCTTTTCACAGCCAATTTTAGCAGGCTAGCTAGATCAAAGCTAGCAGCTGCCATTACACTTTTAACTGCAGTGTAAGCATAGGCACATCTTTACCCTCCAGTACCCTTCACACAATAAGTTTGGACTGAATGTGCTAGAGCCACCTTGCCTCACTTTACTAGATCAGGTCTAGAAGAATATATTTTAAATTTAGTTTTCCCTAAGCAACAAATAGACCCTTAACAGATAGTGGTTTTCCATGCCACTGGTGGAGACTAATATATAACAACTTGGGCAGGAGGTAGTTTAGACAGACAATGTTGATTACCCACATTAGGCCTTAATACCATACATAAGCTATAAATGCACCTTCACAGAAGAGTAGTTTCAGTGGTAAGTGGGGGGTTGAGGCTGCCTTCCCAGTTGGGTGGGCAGTACAGTGGCTATGTGTCTTCCCTGCCAATAGCAGGTAGCGAGATTGCAAGGACTGGGGGCCATAGCTCAACTAACTAAAGGTTTCCGGTCAGTGAAGTTGCAGGCAGATGCCTTTTCAGTATTGTTTTCCATCGCGGGACAACAGAGGAGAGCTGAACAGCAAAGTGAAGAAAGCTGCAGGGATGCTAGACCTACCCCTACTAATGGCATAATGCTTTTGCAGCTGTGGGCAAAAACAGAAGGTGACTTCTTGAAAGGCATGTTCCATCCCAGCTGCCCCACCTAGCCTTAGTTCAGCCAGCCACAGGAACAGCTCCAAGAGCTTCTGTGCCCTGGGGCAGCAGCTTAGTTAAGCTGCAGGAGCATGTGCTTGTGGAGCCAACAATGGATGCCCCAGACCATGGCATCATAGAGGAGCCACAAAAATGCAATAGAAAGGACACAACTGGAAGAGAACGGGCAGAAAGGAGTAGTCAGAAAAGCAAGCTTGTTACTCAGCAGAACTGCAGTTGTGTGAGGTGACTTGGCAGATGGGTACCGAACTCCTATCCCTCACACTGAAAGCTGGACCCAAAAGAGGCTGGGTGACAGGATTAAGGAAACTCCCCTAGCCTCATTTGCATTGAAGATGGGACAGGGAGGCATCCCCATTAGCATACAGAATGGAGAACAGAGATTCCAACGCAAGAACCGCACTGAACTCTGGGACCAGAAAAGCAGGGAAGCACTGCATCATGGGGATCTCTGCTCCAGATGTTAATGAACCCACATCTGCACACACCCAGCTCAGTAGTTATCAGACCAATTCTAGTAATAAATCCTTTATTGGTATCGGTATCCAAAATACTAAAGCTGCCTAATTGCATTGTGAGCTCCCTTGAAGGAATATGGCCCATAGCCAGGAATGATCAGTTCCTATTGTCTAGCCTGAACAAAAACTTCAGTATATTCCCTTGAGCCATCAGTTTACCCATAATCAAATCTAGTGTTCTCCCTTGAACCATTGTTCTTTCCCTACAAAACCCCTACCTATGCTCAAGTACGTGTTCTGATGCCTGGATCCAAAATCTGCATCAGTTCCATTGGGACTTCATCTTCTTCTGACTGATCGTGCTGGGGGCTCTGCCTGTCTCCAGCACCCCAGACCCTCAGTTACCACCACCACCTGGGAACCCCGATGGATTCAAGCTTCACAGAGTAGTGAGAACCCAACCTCTCTAGGTATAGTCTTCTGACCCTGACTTGTGTGATCAGTTAGAGTTTTCTAAACCTGACTTTTATAATCAAATTTAAGTTAGATTTAATATAACTGTTTTATTTGTTTGGCTCCCCTTGTATGTTATTACCTGGCAATAAATAACTTTCATAGTTAAGCTGATTGCTTCTCTCTCTCTCTCCCCCCCCCCCCCCCCCCCCCCCCCCCCCGAGTGTTTTTGGCTTCCCCATTCACTCTGCAGCAACGCTCCTCATACCTAAGCTAAAGATTTCTGCAGTGCCCAAAAATCCTGTGGGGTCTGCTCATCAAGTGGGTTACTATCAGAACAATTGTAACGTGAAAGTGGCGATAGGGATGTGCTGAATCCAGGAGCATATAAGGGTGGCAGCGTGGAAGTGCTGCTTGACCAAGCCTGCTCAGGCTTACTCTATTCCGGTGTGGCGCCCATGGCATATGAGGGTGGCAGTTTGGAAATGCTGCTCGACTCAGCCTACTGAGTCCAGGGACATATAAGGGGTCAGCTTGGGAGTGCTGATTAACCCAGTCCTCTCAGGTAGGTGTGAGTGAGTTATATATATATATATATATGTATGTTTATTCTGGGGCTGGAAAATCCCAGCCCTGGGGATCCTAGGTCCTGCAAGCTAGCTCCATTGGGAGGGAACTTGCAGAAGTAGAGCTCCATATGAAAACACAAGTGACAAGCAGTACATTGATAAAATTACAGACCCCCCCCCCCACAGAAGAGTAACCCTAATAAATGAGCATACCCCAAAGTAACAGGCAAATCTGGTAACACCAACATACTCACTTTCAAAAGTTTCTTTTAATGCTGCATGCACATGGTACTGGCAGTAGCACATTTTAATCTTAAAGCCAGATTTTCCTAGGCTTTAGGACACTAGGTTAATGTCCTCTTCTATAGCAAGGGCCATGCTGCTATAAGTGCTATGTATTATTAAAGTAGGTGCCATGGGATCTTCTGTATGTCAATGAAAATGTAGTGGTAAAGTTAAAACACACATTGTATCCACTTCCATGTCCTTTCCCTCATTTTGAGAGCAGACATTATCAGCTTACTACACTATGTGATGTAGTAAGAGCTGCTAATGCTAGTGACAAATTTATTCAAGAGCTCTATTATAAGGCATTTCAGAGGAAGGATGGAATGAATGTACATGAGAGACTAAGGAAATTTTGCAATCAATGCGATTTCTATTTTTTGCATTGGATACATACAGATGCAGTGAAACTGCTCTTTTTTCCAGAAAGCATGATTGACAGTCCTTGAATACTGGCAGGTTGGAAAACAAAAATTGACTGACAGAACTTAACAAGAAAGTTGTAACAGCTAGTTACAGGGAACACATGCTATCTCTTCAGTGAATGATGCAATGGATTAAATTGTCCATTTACAAACCCACTGAATTCAATACAATCACCTGGAGTGTAAATCACAGTCTGGCTCTACTTTTCTGTGTGAATTCAGATGTGATAAAAGCTGGTAAAAAATGTGGGGGTGTAGAAATATAGAAAGTCCATGCTGATTACATGCATGAAAGACTAAAGGAAATTCAGATGGCGAGCACAGCTTCTGCTTAATATAGTGCCTTTTAGAGAGAAAGGCAGATTTTAGAGTCACTTCTGCCCTGTAATAAAACACCTGCAGCTGGCCTGCATCAACTGAATGGGGCTTGGGATGCAGGGCTATAAAACTGCACTGTAGATGTTTGCGCTCAGGCTGGAGCCCAGGCTCCGGGACCCCATGAGGGGAGAGGGTTCCAGAGCCCAGGCTCCAGTCTGAGCCTAAACATCTACAGCCCTACAGCACAAGCCCTGCAAGTCTGAGTCAGCTGCCACAGGTGTTTTACTGCAGTTCAGCCATACCCTTGAGCAGTTCATTTAACGAGGTGGGTGATGCAGGGGATAGGGCACTGGCCAGGGATTTAAGAGATCTAGGTTCCATTCCTGGTGTGACGTTATACAGTCTATATGGTTTTATAAAAACATGATAAGTAAATATAATGTAATTGGAATAGTTTAAAAAAAAATGATGAGTATAATGTAACTGGAATATGCTTCATGCAAAAGGTCTCTTGTAAGGTATCATTACAAAGCTTATAATCTACTGAGTGATCATCCTATTTGTATAAATGTACCACTGTTGTATCTGAAACTAGAAATATAAAATATAACTCTGAGGGCCTATTGTAATTATGCAAAGTGTGGGCCATTAATGGTGGTTTGGAATCTTGATGACTCCCATTAACCAGGACCATTGTCTGCAGATGGCTGTATTTACCTGTGAGTCTTCCTGTATATGTGTGTGCTGGCAAGTGGGTAATGAAGTCTTACAGTGACATGTGATCATGTCACCTGAACTGGAATCCATCTTTAACCTGGTGCTTTTCCAGTGAGGGGGGGTGGAAACCCAGAGGGACAAAGGATTCCCACCTTATGCAGAAGATATATAAAGGGGTGGAAGAGAACAGAGGGGGAGAGGAGCCATCATGAAGAATCCCCTAGCTACCACCTGAGCTGGAACAAGAGCTGTACCAGGGGAAAGAATTGTGCCCAGGCCTGGAAGGTGTCCAGTCTGAGAAAAAACTTACTGAAGCATCTCTGAGGGTGAGATTATCTGTATTCAGTGTGATTAGACATAGATTTGCGCATTTTATTTTATTTTGCTGGGTAACTTACTTTGTTCTGTCTGTTACTACTTGGAATCACTTAAATCCTACTTTCTGTATTTAATAAAATCACTTTCTACTTATTAATTAACTCAGAGTATGTATTAATACCTGGGGGAGCAAACAGCTGTGCATATCTCTCTATCAGTGTTATAGAGGGCGAACAATTTATGGGTTTACCCTGTATAAGCTTTATACAGGGTAAAACGGATTTATTTGGGTTTAGACCCCATTGGGAGTTGGGCATCTGAGTGCTAAAGACAAGCACACTTCTGTGAGCTGTTTTCAGGTAAACCTGCAGCTTTGGGGCAGGTAATTCAGACCCTGGGTCTGTGTTGGAGCAGACGGGTGTGTCTGGCTTCAGCAAGACAGGGTGCTGAAGCCACTGAGCTGGCAGGGAAAACAGGAATAGAAGTAGTCTTTGCACATCGGGCAGCAGCTCCCAAGAGGGTTTCTGTGATCCAACCCGTCACACCTGGCTCTATCTTTTCCTTAAACAAAGGTTCAATACACAGCATCATGAAAAAGGCAAAAGGGCTACAGTTGGAGGTTATATTCTGTAGTCTAGGACATTTCAGAGGGGGAAAGTGGCTTCAGTTTCATCTCTTAGCTGCTGTGAACTAGGATCCTGATCCAGTGATGTGCTAGGAGGAGCACAAATCAATGGAGGTATTCAAAACAAGAATATTCAGGGCAATATAGGAGGTTTCCTAAAAATAAGTGTCACCTTATTGTTCAATGTTCTCCATAAAAAATGAGATTTAGGGCCAGATTGTCAGAGGGGCTTCAACTCCACCTCTTTCGCTGGGTTTTTGTGTAGATACCTGTGTGCACACTTTTCAAGCAGATACTTGCAGATGAACTTGAATGAAAAACATGAGTTTGTACACACAGGCCCTGGTAGGGGTCAGCCCATGCCAAACCACTTGTGGGCTTCCCCCTGCCAATCAGTTGTACTGCTAGTATATGTGCCGTTATAAAGCCACCTTCAGTACAGGTCCTACGAAGGGCTCACTGTGATTGATTGTTGCAGCTGATATTTCCCTAACATCTAAAAGAAAGCCTCAGAGGACAGACTTAATAAAAGAGCAGGCATCTCATCATTGTTTTCAGGGCAGTGCTACTATAGTCATTAGAATAAGTTGGCAGTGATTTGCTGTGTGCTGTAGAGTTCAGATACATGAAAATTACTTCTCATGATTAACTAAGCCAGTCTGAATCTAGCATTTTTTTTAAGCCCACTCGTAAAAATACATTTTTTTGAAGAACTCTTTTCTAAAGTTGGTTGGTAGTGGATATGACAGAACATAACCCATCTAGTGCACTAGGGGAAAGTTGCTATAATTCAGGATCCTGTTTGAGGTGAGTGTTGGTATTCTAAGTCTGTGCATTTCTTTTAAAGCTATGCCTGATGGTTTATTTCACACAAAGTACTAAATATGTTTTGCAATAATATATGGTGAGGGTGGAACCTGAAAGCCTAGCACTGAAATGCCAGATCAAGGTACTATAAAAAGTATGATCACATTTACAAACAAGACACACAGACTTACCTTATGACATGGCCAGCAGAGGTTACCGCAGATCTCATTAAATAAGATCATGTTAGCTAAAACTTAATTTACAGGAAGGTTGAGGTGGGAGCTGACCTTATGTTCTCAGCCAATTTTTTCCCCTATTGAACGAAAAAAGAGCAAAGACATTTTTACATACAGCCCAGAGCTACTGCAGGACCTATCAATATTGTTCTCGGAGGGGGTGGGGAGAGAGTAATAGTAATCATAAGCTAAACTGGTCATTTTATTTAATAGTCTTGTTGATGAAACATTAGAGGTACTATATTGCATGGTTAACAAGATTCTTCTCAGAACCAACAGGAAGAATACAGTATAAAATAAAAATGTAGAGTCCTCAGGCTTAGTCTGATTGCATCTTATGCACTGAATACCAACAGAGTCGAGAGCTCAGCTACATTTTAACTAGAAAAGAAGCCTCAAGCCTTAACACTACCCATTCTGGCAAGTGCTTCGGTACACAAAGCTGTTGGGAGAGAATTCTCAATCTGGGGTCATGAAAAAACTTGTCAGGGGATTGTGACCCATATTGCTAAAAGGAAGGGGAATCCTGCTATGGAAGAGATTGACCACTGTTCTATGCATTTCAAATCAAGGGAGTTTAAAATGACAGTTTTGACACCGCTTACAAATAGATCTCCAATTATTTTACATGATAATGGAAGTGCAGTACTCTCCCCTCCCCCCATATACTTGACCCAAGAGGGATGCACAGGATTTGAGCCTTCCCTCCAACCTTTGGAAAGGCTCTTTTCTTGACAGTAAGCCAATCAATAGGCAAGATCTCCCAGCATGGCATGATGGGGGAGAAGCAACTCCATTAGGGGCAAGGAGATGTCATCCTCTTCTGGCATAACTGGACAATAGAAGTGAGCGGGTAGGGAGGGAGAAGTCTGCGTTCTCCTCAAAACGCTCCACTCTGCAGTGCAGCTGCTTCTGGCCAGCAAGGCTAGAGCTAATCAGCAGCTGCTCAGTGGTGCTACGGCAGGGGTCGGCAACCTTTCAGAAGTGCTGTGCCGAGTCTTCATTTACTCACTCTAATTTAAGGTTTCATGTGCCAGTAATACATTTTAACATTTTTAGATGGTCTCTTTCTAAAAGTCTATAATATATAACTAAAATATTGTTGTAGGTAAAGTAAATAAGGTTTTTAAAATGTTTAAGATGATTCATTTAAAATTAAATTAAAATGCAGAGCCCTCGGGACTGGTGGCCAGGACCCAGGCAGTGTGAGTGCCACTGAAAATCAGCTCGCGTGCCGCCTTCGGCACCCGTGCCATAGGTTGCCTACCCCTGTGCTACGGGCTCCATCCTGCCAATGTGCGCTAGTCTCTGGGTATGGGGCACCTTTACAAATCATCTGATTCCAACTGTGGGTCTAAAGGACACCTTCCAGCCAAAAGCCTGGATCCTGCTTTAATCCACCCGTTCACAAGCACAAGAACACTGTGTGTCGTTTATTTACACATATTTCCTGCAACAATGAAGACCAATTGAAGATGGGTCATCAGAATAAATTAAGTGACTATCAAGAACTTTTATTATACGTGTATTCAAAGTTAAAAATCAGAAGCAGGAGCAAGATTTATCTAGCATCTCTAAACTATGTGGGGGTGCAGTACTTTGTAGAAACACAGCTGGTAAAGGACTTAAAATACATTAATGGTACCCTTTGCTCCTCCAATGAAAAAAGGCCATACAAAAGAAATTGGTAATGCTTCAAAAGAAGTCTCCTAAACAATTGCACATTTGAACTCACTGGAATAGTAGTTGTATTTTAAATTGCACAAAACAGTACGTTTCTTCAAAAATATGTTTGGTTTTTTTACACAAGCACTATATCCTTCAGTGCATGACTGGTTTGTTAAATCTCAAGGTTTATTTTTGTGACCAACTGATGTTTTGCCAGCCATAATCATCTTGTTATATCTAAGTGATGCTATAACTATGTTAATTTCATATATTTGTTATAGAAAATATATTTGTTAAATTTAAAAGCTATGTAGCAGATTATAGATTATCTAGTGGTAAAACCTTAATGTGATTGCCATGGATGGGAGAATTATTCACAGGGAAGGGAAAAGTTAAATGCTAAATATGGGAGAGGTGCTAGATAGCCAAATTGCCGATTTGTTTTGCAAGAGAACATCCAAAGAAGCTGATGCTAGTGGGTGCTAGCTCTTTATTTGCTGGAAAGGGGTTATCCCAGTAGCACAGACTGACATAGGGGACAGAATGAAATTAAATCAACTAGCATTTAATCATACAATTCATTATCAAATCTACATAGTTTAATTTCCCAAGGCAGGTACATAGCTCCTGTTCATGTTAATAGCTGGTGTGCGTCCCCACCCCCAAATCTTTGAGGCACATAACTTACAATGTGGCTCCAAACCTCCCCAAATTTAACTTTTGCTGCAATGTAATCTCAATAAAGGTATTGATTAAAAGGATTGTAAATATATAACCCATCTTTATTTTTTTGGGTAGAGAGAACCATGGAGAAGAATGTTTTCACAGATCTCTTATTGTTAATCTTTACTATTAAACCAAGTGATTGGAACAAAAGAGTTGTGTGTGAAAAAAAAAAACTTCTAATTTTCTCTTCCACTGTTTTCATTCTTCTCTCCTAAATGTCAGTTTTCTCCCTGATTTACATTAGCTCATTACCTAACTTCAGGTCCTTTCTGGCACAAATGATATTTCATATGATAGTTTAGGAAAGACTTCTGTTTTCATGCTAAAACCTTCCATCATGTAGCAAGGAACGGAACTAATCAATGTAACTTCAAATGTAAAACATTCAACATTATTTTCAATACAGTTTCAGATCATTGAACAAATGTATTTCTTTTCCTAATACAGACTTGCCAAAAGCTCTAAATTAGCATTTACTCATTCAGATTTCAAATTTGAGAGGATAATACAATCAAACACTAGCCAGTTTCTGAGGGAAGCTATGAGAAGTGTGAAGAATTAGGAAGTATCAAGCTAAAAAAAAATCCTTTAGCAAAATATTTCTGGAGAGGGCCCATAAAGTGGTTAGTCATAAAGCCAGTTCCAAAATGTGTGAATCAAGAATATACCAGAGATGGTATTTAGTGGCATGGAATCCACCATCTTATTGTTTCTGAAATGCAAACTGAGTAAGATCGTGACGCATTACTATCCCATGATATTAGCATACACTAGCTATAGCAGGCTATAAATGCATATCAAAAGTATATGACAATGATTTTAATTCAGCAATGTCAACAGCACCACTTGGTTGTTGCTGCAAGACTAACATTGCAGTTCTTTCCAATACCTCATCAATTTTTCTGCAAGAATGAACATATCACCTCCAATGGCAGCAAAAAGAGCTGACCTGCACATACTTCTTCCCTCACTACATAATACACTATAACATCAGTTTTTATGAACAGCCAATGAACTTCCATCTCCTTTGCGACTCCACGGTACATCACGATAAAGTTAAATTAATTTCATTTTCAAACTGTTTAATAAGCTCTTGTATGACAACCTTATGGCATTACATATATCCTAATATTTATGGAACGTAGGTAATTCATGCACTTGACAGATCAACGTACATGGCAATAGTTTCCTAAAAGTTCACTGTAAATGCCAGCTGGAATCGTGCAATCCACGAAAGCGTCAGACCTCCTCACTCAGCTTATAAAGGCAAGGACCACCACTGCACATAGCATTTAAGATTAACAGCCCTCATCTGCACTCAGGCCAACTATTCCCAAGAAATATTCTGTCTCTTTGTAGTTATTGCTTCAGAAGAGAATTTTAGAAATGTTTAACATTAATTTTTCTTCAAAACAAAGACAAGGTGGTAATTAAGTTAATGCTATAGCTATATATAGTTTCTTCATGATAAATGGGGAACTAAGCTTTTCCACATAAAAATTTAGTTCATTAAAGTTATGTAGGAGGGGCTTTTTATTTTAGCGATTATAGCTAAGCCAACAGGCTTGCATAGCCCCACATTTTAACAGCACTGTAAACATACTGTATGAGCATGTGTGATTTGTGACATATCATGGGCTGCCTTCACTATTGAGACTGCAGCTTATCTACTAAATAACAGCTACAAAAGTTCACTAGTTATATGTTAGCCAAGAAGAGGGAATAAATATAGCTTCAGCGTGTCTAAAAGCCTGGGGTTATTTACAGACACTCGGAAGCTATTTGAACAGAACAGATTACTTTAAAGTAGTTTTACCAATAACTGAACTTGCAGATGACACTCCAAGAAAGCCAGTAGATCAGGATCTCTTATGTCAAGCATTTACTCTTACTGCCACTCCAAGAGAGAGGGAATGCCTGCCCCTTTATTCAAACATCGCTTAAAAAAATAAGTCTTTCCTTCTTCCAAAGTTATAACCAATACTACTTTTGGAGGCAGCCTAAACAGCTGCACCCAGGCAGAGAGTTCAATGGGGGACTGCTTACTGGAAGGGACAGTAAGTTATTTACTATTTGCACAAATCTGAAAAAACTAAACTCATTTTACTCTGATAATCCTTTAGCTACTGTACAAGATATTTCAGCAGAGAAAGCACATTGTTAACACTACATGTAAACCAAGTTATGACAGATCCTTTTATCGCAGTGTCATGTTGCAGGTAAGCCATTTTATGTTACATCAACAGGCTGGGAAATTGCATTTCTGCATCAAGGTGATTCCCGTTGAAGCCTATAGAAGAGCTTTGCTCTACAAAGGCGACTGTCCATCCTGGAAGAGCAAGAGAAAAAGGATCCAGCAATCAGTGCTTTTGTGACGATATTCCTAGGAGGGATTTCATTCATTCGGTGCATGTTGCTGTACATAAGGTGCATGAACCTGTCAGGTCCTAGGTCAGCGTGAGGAGAAGCCGGTTGCAAGGCTGCAACCAACTACTGGCGTCATGTCCCATATCTATAAGAAAAACAAGATGTGGGGAACTACTCAGCACATCATATAGTATTAAAATCAAGAGTATAAGACCTACTCTAATAGTCTTTTGGCTACATATGTAACAATATGCCCTAAAAGAATCAGCATTCAACAGGATACTGAAATAGTGCTGTTTATTGTCAGCTTGGTCACCTTCTAAAAATTATACTAGCCTTGCAAACCAACAACATAGCCAAACTATGTTTGAAGAAAGGATTCTACCTTGCACAGCACGTTGTTACAGAGCTATAGAACATTAATGAAGAGGGTTTCCAAAGCCAAAATTGTTTTGTTTCATAAGCCTGTCTGTGGAAGAGTACAAAAGTTACTGGGCTGTTTCATTACTAGTATCTGCAGGAAGTATAACCACAGTATAGCATATGATCAAAAGATTTTATGACTTAAGGAAATTGAGTATCACTGCAGTAGAGCCAGAGATAGGGCATATGACCAAGGGTTATATGAGCAGTGCTCTGAACTGCTGCTTGTGGCACTCCACTTGCTTTGTGTGTTACAGGAGTGCTCCATGCTTTCCCACACTCCAGGATACACCTGCAGGGACTAGGCAAACATACTGGCACTGTCAAGATCCTCTCATCTGCCCAGCCAGCCACAGTAGTGATGAGACAAAGCATAGTGAGACATGGGAACAGGAGGAAATGAAGATAGGTATCAGACAGTAGGAAGTTGGGTAGTGTCAGATAGAAGGCGGAATATCAAGCTGGCAACACTAATATAATGTTTGCATCATGGCAATTGAACACATACAGATTCCTCAGGATGCAGTGCTGAAATACTCTATTTGAGAAGTAAAGACTTGATCTGATATTTGTGAGTCTGAAGCTGTCTCTGTTCCACAATTAAATCCCAAAACTGCATCCAGACATACACCTCTACCTTGATATAACGCTGTCCTCGGGAGCCAAAAAATCTTACTTCATTATAGGTGAAACCGCATTATATTGAACTTGCTTTGATCCACCGGAGTGCGCAGCCCCGCCTCCCCCCGGAGCGCTGCTTTACCGCGTTATATCCAAATTCGTGTTATATCGGGTGGCGTTATATCGAGGTAGCGGTGTATTTAATTTCCTCTACAGTCATCTCAAATGGAGTGACAACGGGCATTAAAGCAAAACATTTTAAAACGCAAGTCCTTGGGCATGTGCTGACAAACCCCTTTGCTGAATGTACGCTATTAGCAAGAGATAGCGGAGATTATATTCCTCATTTGGAAGCCTCAGACTCTAAATAGCAGTTAATTTCATGTCTTAATCAGATTAGTATGAGACTGAAAACAGTTTCACTAAGACTGGATGATCTCTAGGAAATCACTGTGACTATAGAGAACTCGGATCCATCCCTCTTGGGGTATGAAGAGCCCAGTTATCTATAGAAACTTCATACTTTGACCATGTGCAAAACAAATGAACTACTGTATCATAATTTAGGGAAGGTCCTTCAAACCTCAATGACATGAATAGTTCCCCATTGAGTTTCAATGGGATTGAAGCTCAATGAATCCTTCGATTTCAGACTCCTTGGGAGTAGGAACCATATCTCCTTAATGTATGGTGCTTTACAGTCACTGCTACTCAAACTATACAAACAGTTCTTTTAATTCATGGGGATTTCCTGCATATTCACCATATAGGCTGAATGACAGTAGTGGGATCGATTATTAGAAAGTCTTTGTCCTTCACTACAATAATTAAATACTACTAAGTTTTTGACTCAGGCTTAACTCTTGCTGTCCACAAAGCATCAAGTTGCCAGCTTGATTAAGTGTTTGCAACCACTAGGAAAGGCAAAAGAAAGTGTCACCTTAACTGACTGAGTGCATAAACTATTTAATATCATAAAACCCAAAGTAAAAGAGTGAGTTATGTAACCTGTAGAGAAGAGTAACCCTACCTTCACAATCCGATCACTCCCACAGGTCACCATTAGTCCCCTAGAAATGTCCATAGACATGTGGGAAATGTTGTGTTTTCCTTCATGAAAAGTTGCCAGGGAAGTACGACTAGCAAAAGAAAACAGTTTAAATAAAAACCAGCTATTAGACATTAAAACCAGATGGTGTCATTGCAGCAATACAAAATAAAGCATTTACAGGGAAATTTCTGAAAAGCTAGTAAGTCAAACCTGACAACATTGCCTACCTACATGACAATGAAATAATCAGTAAGCTCTGCTCAGAGTACACTAATTACAGGAGTGACACATGCTTACCTGGGCTCCCACTTGATTTGTGGAAGTCCCTCAACACAGCACAAAGGAAAATAGGAACATGGTAGAGAAGAATACAGTTCTTTGCTTCTAACATTTAACAGCTGTAAAGTCTACTTTCCAACAAGCTTCTCAACTTTTCATCCAGCTGTATTGGTTACTAGATTAAGTGAATGCCTGCTGGCCTCTTCTCCCTGCCCCTCCCTTCAAAATGTGTGCAAAGCAGCCCCAAAAGAACCACCAATGTAATACAAGCAAGTTAACCTGACTGTGAGGCATCAATGTTATTCGCTGCCTTGTGAAAGATAGAGGTTAATAATTTTTCCATGCTAGTACCTTATGTATATTCTTTCCTGTGAGAAGGCTGCATATTAGAACTTGAAGGTATCAGATACATAAGTGAGATTTGCTTATTTACACATCGATTATAAACATGGTATGTAGTTTCTGGCATTTAATAAAAGGCTGATTACAAACAGATGAGCCACATCTGCCAGAGTTGTAACCAATCATATACAGAGAACTTAAAGCCACCAGTTAGGTTCCTCCAGAAGTTTCAGCCTTTAGTGTATAAAGTCAGTAATGGAACAACATCAGATCTTTAAGCATACTCACTCTTCATCTTTGATTGACTCAAAGCAAGAGTCACAGACACGGACCTGGAACTCAAAGCCCATGATTGGGTAGCTGGACCGCTTAGTGCTGCACTTGCCACACACTGCTTGACCACATTTCCTGCAGTGATGCTTCACAGGAGAATTAAAATAAGATGGACATTTCAGGACATGAAGTGTTACTTGAGAACTCCCAAATCAACAGGAGGGATGACCAAAAAAATTATGTAACTTCCTATGATAGTTACCTTTCAGCACCAGTTGTAACCAAGGACCAAGAATCCCTGGGTTATATGCCAGCCCCGGGAATTTTGCCATTAACTTCCAATAGGGACAGGATTTCACCCATATACTCTACATCACTTTTCTCCAACAGATCTGAGGGTAAGTGCCTTACAAATGAAAGATGTTTACTATACTCTTGCCTTCACTATCATCAAGAGGTGGGAGGAGGGGGGGGGGCGTGAGTGGATTTCCCCTGGAACATTTAGGAGGTGAAAGTTCCTTTCAACATTTCCAAGAGATTCACACTCTGGCATAACTGAAGGAGGGCAAGGCCATTAGTGCTTCAGCACACCGCAACGTGCTCAATTTAAGGCTAACATTTTGGTAGTAATTTGCCAGTATAAGCTCTTAGGCCATTTTGTGCATTCAGTGTTTACTAACTGTAGCTTTTTCTTACATGCACACTTGTGCTCAAAACAGGTTTTACTTTCTTTTAACCCCATTATTCCCACACAGGACAACCCAATTTAATGCTTTTCTTCAGTGTACTTGGTAACTTCTCAGCACCAAGTTGAGATTTCCTTATTCACAATACTTTGCTGGCAATGAAGACACCAATGACCTCTGCTGCTTTATATTATGTCTTTCTACTCATTTTTTCCTTTTCAAAAATGGACTGGAGTTGAAGTTTAGAAGTGCGGAAGAAGGGGTTGGGTATAAAGATAAAACAACACTGACACCAAATTCTCTACACAACAAACAGCACCACCATGAGTGATTTACAACCACATCCTCACCTGTCTCAACCCTAGTGTCTTTGTGTCCCACATCTGCTTTATATTCCAGAAGAAAGGCTGTTCACATTTCTGACAAGAATCACTTTCTAACCACTGAGGAGCCTAGCAGGGGAGGGAGAAATAAATACTTTTAGCACATTCAAATCAACAAGGTTATGAACAGCTCAGGTTTTCATTTTTGTTTTTAAATGAAGATAGATGTACAGTGAAATTTAAATAAATATCAAGAGGAGCCCCCTCTATCAGCTATGGACATTACAAACAATACACAAGAAAACCTGACTTGCTTTACATTCAGTGTGAAAGTTGGCCACACTCAAAAGGAATTTGAGAATTTAGTGCTGAGCTGTGTGCAGAAGAGTCATAATTAGTTACCAAGATCTTTGTGCTCTTCTCTCATGCAGTTTTACCCCACAGCATTTCTTGTTACTGCCCTAATGAGAAAACCTGCTAAGATGATTTATTAGATTGCTGCAGGAGTTGTAGATCCCTCAGTCTTGCTGCCAGGATGATTCTGAATGGCTATAAAGTAATCTGAGATACAGAAACTCTCTACAGTGAACCAATTACTCCCTCAGAAGCTCTCACTCTCATCATGTCCTTTTCCTGGGGCTGCAGCATTTGAAGCAATTAAGAGAACTTTCATCAGCTGCATCCCATCTACCCACTTGCCCTCACTCCAAGTAAGTATGGGCCTCTGCTTCCCTATCTGGAAATTATGCTTGACTATATTGGGCTCTCTGGATATGTGAGCTATAGACATGCTAAGTAGTACTAACATTCTCAAATATTACTGTGCTATAGCAGAGTATTCAAAGCATAACTCTGAAGTTAATACTTGCACTTTTTAGTAAGGTACATTTGTGGGATGATACATAACACTGGTCTACAATTTTTGAGAAGTCGTCTGCTTCAGAGATAAAATGTGATATTTATTATGTATTTTGATGTGCTGAATTCAAATACGACAATTAAAACAACTGACTGGCTACTGTTTCTAAGATATTTAAGTTTTTACATTTTATGTCTATGTATATTGTGTAGATAGTAGAGTTTTAATCATAAACTGTAAACCTAGGTCTTTTCATGTGTTTATGGTTGCTTTACATAATATTTCACCTGTCCTGTTTATGTAACACTTTAAAAATCAGCAAAAGGGTTATATAAATAAAATTTATTATGAAACAAAAGGCAAAAAACTATTATGTACATAGTTTAGTCCTATTCAGTGTCTACTCGGCGCTTCTTGGCTTGTCTCTTGTATTCATTAAATGGAGCATCTCTTGTCACTGTCCAGCAATAGTCTGCAAGCATTGATGGGCTCCATTTGCCCTGATAGCGTTTCTCCATTGTTGCAATGTCCTGGTGAAATCGCTCGCCGTGCTCGTCGCTCACTGCTCCGCAGTTCGGTGGAAAAAAATCTAGATGAGAGTGCAAAAAATGTATCTTTAGTGACATGTTGCAACCAAGGCTTTTGTATGCCTTGAGGAGGTTTTCCACCAACAACCTGTAGTTGTGTGCCTTGTTGTTTCCGAGAAAATTTATTGCCACTAACTGGAAGGCTTTCCATGCCGTCTTTTCCTTGCCACGCAGTGCATGGTCAAATGCATCATCTCGAAGAAGTTCACGAATCTGAGGACCAACAAAGACACCTTCCTTTATCTTAGCTTCACTTAACCTTGGAAATTTTCCACGGAGGTACTTGAAAGCTGCTTGTGTTTTGTCAATGGCCTTGACAAAGTTCTTCATCAGACCCAGCTTGATGTGTAAGGGTGGTAACAAAATCTTCCTTGATTCAACAAGTGGTGGATGCTGAACACTTTTCCTCCCAGGCTCCAATGACTGTCGGAGTGGCCAATCTTTCTTGATGTAGTGGGAATCTCTTGCACGACTATCCCATTCGCAGAGAAAACAGCAGTACTTTGTGTATCCAGCCTGCAGACCAAGCAAGAGAGCAACAACCTTCAAATCGCCACAAAGCTGCCACTGATGTTGGTCATAGTTTATGCACCTCAAAAGTTGTTTCATGTTGTCATAGGTTTCCTTCATATGGACTGCATGACCAACTGGAATTGATGGCAAAACATTGCCATTATGCAGTAAAACAGCTTTAAGACTCGTCTTCGATGAATCAATGAACAGTCTCCACTCATCTGGATCGTGAACGATGTTGAGGGCTGCCATCACACCATCGATGTTGTTGCAGGCTACAAGATCACCTTCCATGAAGAAGAATGGGACAAGATCCTTTTGACGGTCACGGAACATGGAAACCCTAACATCACCTGCCAGGAGATTCCACTGCTGTAGTCTGGAGCCCAACAGCTCTGCCTTACTCTTGGGTAGTTCCAAATCCCTGACAAGGTCATTCAGTTCACCTTGTGTTATGAGGTGTGGTTCAGAGGAGGAGGATGGGAGAAAATGTGGGTCCTGTGACATTGATGGTTCAGGACCAGAAGTTTCATCCTCTTCCTCTTCCTCGTCTGACTCAAGTGAGAATGATTCTGGTGCATCAGGAACCGGCAGTCCTTCTCCGTGGGGTACTGGGCGTATAGCTGATGGAATGTTTGGATAATGCACAGTCCACTTTTTCTTCTTTGACACACCTTTCCCAACTGGAGGCACCATGCAGAAGTAACAATTGCTGGTATGATCTGTTGGCTCTCTCCAAATCATTGGCACTGCAAAAGGCATAGATTTCCTTTTCCTGTTCAACCACTGGCGAAGATTTGTTGCACAAGTGTTGCAGCATATGTGTGGGGCCCACCTCTTGTCCTGATCTCCAATTTTGCAGCCAAAATAAAGGTGATAGGCTTTCTTAACCATAGTGGTTATACTGCGCTTTTGTGATGCAAAAGTCACTTCACCACAAACATAGCAGAAGTTATCTGCACTGTTCACACAAGTACGAGGCATCTCTGCTCACTTTGGCTAAACAGAAATGTGTCCCTTTGCAAAATCAAACACTGACAAATAAGAGAGCACGACACTCTATGTTTTCTAGAGCTGATATAGGGCAATTTGTTCAGCAGAGTGATGTAAGCTTCGTTATGATTGCATTATCCATGACTTCTAGGAATAACATGATGCAATTCATATCCTGTATGACGCAATACCAGCTTCAGATTGCATCATTCATTGTTTTGCCTAAAAAGCAAGTACTGTCCAAACCCAGTCATAGATTTATTCATAGATCCAGTCAAAGATGTATTTTAGTCATTTCTGGTTTAAATTGAGATCCCTTCCCTTTATAACTCACTTATCCTCCGCCATTCCCAAGTCAAGGATCGTATATACTGACCCAATAGCATATCTTGAAAACTAGAGCCAATCAACAATTTTAAGCATCATTTTCATTCTCAGTGACCCAGAATTAGTAAAGTTTGACTACATTTATTTCAGAAGCATTTTGGCTGTAGAGCAGTGTAATAATAGTTTTAGGGCATCTCCTTATGTGTTGGGTAAATAGTCCCATGCATCTGATAAGGACCATATACCCTGGAAGCTATTTCAAGGTTAGTTTAACTCCCTTAAATTCCACACCACTGCAGTATTGCACTTATGCCCAAGAGAATAAAAAGAGACACATTATTGTTCTATGGTGAGTCACTTCCCATCTCAAAATTTCAGAATAACCCTGACTACCCACACTGACTGCTGAATCACAGTCTCTCTACATTCCATAATGCTCCATCTCCCCAATAGACTAAACAGTAAGTGATATCTATTAACATTCCCTTTTCCATCACATTGGTGGACCTTCCTACAATAGATGCATCAATAAAAGGAGAGTAGCAAATTCTTGATTACCCAGGATTGTTAACAAATCAATTAAGAGTGTGTGTGTTTTGATCCAGTCAAAATGAAAGACTGTCTCCATTTCAATAATGATGTGATAACAGTTTCAGGAGCCATTGTTTTCATCTCCTGCCCATTAGGGTTTCCACTATTGGTTCAGTTGCTTCTGTTTCTCATTTCTCAATCTCCATTTAATGGCAGAAAATAGATAAACCAATGGATAATACATTATTAAAAACTACCAAAGTTTAATCTAAACTCCCACTAAAAATCTATGCCACTAGTTTTGGGAATTTCCTCACCATGCTGTCAACAAGGGTCTGTCATAGGTTTCACCCCCACTCTGAACTTTAAGGTACAGATGTGAGGACCTGCATGAGAACTCCTAAGCTTAATTACCAGCTTAGATCAGTATGCTGCCACCACCCAAATATTGGAGTCATTTGGGAAACTCTGTCTTCTCCCCCAAAACCTTTCCCTCCCAAGTACTATAACCTTTCCCTGGGTAGTTTTGAGAGACTCCTCCACCAATTCCCTGGTGAACACCGATCCAAAACCCTTGGATCTTAAAACAAGGAGAAATTAACCATCCCCCCTCCTTTCCCCCACCAATTCCTGGTGAGCCCAGATCCAACTCCCTTGGATCTTAAAACAAGGAAAAATCAATCAGGTTTCTAAAAAGAAGGCTTTTAATTAAAGAAAAGAAAGGTAAAAGAAAAACCTCTGGGAGATAGCATACAAGCTGATCTCACAGACAACAGATTTAAAACACAGAGGATGTTCCCCTGGGCAAAACCCTTAGTACATCAAAAAATAGCCAATTTGATTATTCCTATAATGCCCAAGACAAGTTACAAAAAGAAAATAAACATAAGCTAATTCCTTCACTAAATACTCACTACCCTGTTTGATTCCTGATTCCTTTTCCTCTCCGGCCAGAACTGAAACTGACCCAAGACAAAGGGAACTTCCCTCCTTCCTTTTGAAACATCTTGTCCCCCCATTGGTTCCTTTGGTCAGGTGTCAGCTAGGCTAGGTGAACTTCTTAACCCTTTACAGGTAAAAGAGGCATTAACCCTTAACTATCTGTTTATGACAGGTTCTAAAAAGCTCTAGTGCATAAAGACTGTCTAGTCTATACTTTGTTCTTTAACTTGGTAAACAAAAAAACATAAGCGCCATAAAATCATCATCTCCTCACTGCTCTAGAGCAGTGGTTCCCAAACTTGTTCCGCCGCTTGTGCAGGGAAAGCCCCTGGCGGGCCGGGCCGGTTTGTGTACCTGCCGCGTCCGCAGGTTCGGCCGATCGCGGCTCCCAGTGGCCGCGGTTTGCTGCTCCAGGCCAATGGGAGCTGCTGGAAGCGGCGCAGGCCGAGGGACGTACTAGCCGCCGCTACCAGCGGCTCTCATTGGCCTGGAGCAGCAAACCGCGGCCACTGGGAGCCGCGATCAGCCAAACCTGCGGACGCGGCAGGTACACAAACCGGCCCGGCCCGCCAGGGGCTTTCCCTGCACAAGCGGCGGAACAAGTTTCGGAACCACTGCTCTAGAGGAATTGTCAGAGGCAGTGTATTTAGCTCTATTACAGCACCATGTAGTGACTAAGGCCATGTCTACACTAGCGAGCTTAGAGCGGCACAGCTGTACCGATGCAGCTGCGCCACTGTAAGATCACTCGTATAGCCGCTCTATGCCGATGCAAGAGAGCTCTCCCATGGACATAAAAAACCCCAACAACAAAAAAAAAACCACACCTCCACGAGCAGCAGTAGTTATGTTGGCGGGAGAAGCTCTTCCACCAGCATAGCACTGTCCACACCGGCACTTCTGCCAGTGTAAATTAAATCGCTTGGGGTGTGTTTTTTTCCACACCCATGAGCGAAAGAAGTTATACTGACAAAAATGATAGTGTAGACATGGCCCTACACCGATCCTGAACTGGTTAACAGATTCTGAAGGAAAAGGAATCTATGGGCTTGTCCATGCTGTGCGTTAGTGCACACTAGCTAGAGGTGTAGATTCTACTGTGCACCAGCATGTCATGCACTAACTGACCTGCACGGACCTTAGAAGTTCTCATGCATGCTGATGCCAACAGGACTACACCAATGCACTACATCACATCATGTAGGCAAGCCCTTTGTTTAGCACTCAGCAGCAGTCACTTATTTGTTCCCTTTGTACAGCACCTAACACCGGGGCTTCTGGTCCAACATGGCCTCCCAGGTGCTACCACAATATGTATAATGAAGACAACAGTGCTTGTGGCTTTGAAGATCCCTTACAAAGAAAACAGGGTGTGCAGAGACAGAATTGAGAAAAAGCAATAAGAGCAGCCTATCACCAAGCCATTTTTTGGTTGGCCTGACAGCATTAATGTACTGGTGGCAAGAAACTACAGCTTCACAGGCTACATAGATTTTTCTATAGCACTTTATTTCACAATACACTAAGGAACATTTAACACAGAACAGGTCTCAAGCCTTGCATAAACAATATTTCATTGTATGTCACTTATATTTAGTAATCAAGGGCTCCTTAAAATCTGGCTACTCAGTGAGTGACTTCTATACTTTTAATATTCTGTTTGAGGAGAGGGGAAGGGCTAAACTACAGTACCATTTTACTGAGACAACTAAGAGCAAATATTTTGTCAAGTCTGCATAACCCTACAGGGAATTCAATAAAGTCTGCAATAGGGTGTTGCCTCTTGTAGTACCCTACAGGATTCTTTCCAACTATATTAACTAGAACAGATGTGGAGAGGGTGTACCTTTCTACAGTCTTCATGGACTTTGTCACTGCCCTTATCTTTATGGTAATCTGATACTTTTCATGGAAGCTGAGGCACTCAGCTCGGATTCCTGGCCAGTTAACAATGCTTAGTTAACTTGGGGTGCCCTGATCTAGGCCAGAATAAGCTGGAAAGCATAGCCATTGCAGAGTTCACAAAGTGGCAGTACCAGATCCTTTGACCTAGCATTTGCGCTTACCTCTTCTCTGCTGATATCCATATTCCAAACAGCAATTCCTCCATCAGCTGAACATGAGACCAGTTGCCGCGTCAGCTGAATGTAACAAATGGCCTGCACCTTGTCACTGTAAACAAAGTGGACACTATTTATTCTTCCAAACATTTAAGCAAAAGCAACATCCCTAACAAGTCTGGGTTTGAATTTAAGAGTCACCTGGAAAGCTGAAAACAATGTCAGTAGCCAGGCATTGTCAGCTGTAGAACTATTTTAAAGCAAGACCACTAAGTAGTAACCTAAAGTGCTTGAAACAGAGAATCAAAGTTTAGAAGCTGGACTTGGTACCCTCATTGCCAAGTGTTATTTCAGCACTGAAGTAGCTGCGATAGAACAAAGTGTTAGCATAGGAAGCAGCAGGTTTGACCTGTAAGCTGAAGATACAGCATCATGTCAGTGTTTTGCTAGTGAAGCCTAACAACAAATGGAATGCATCTCAGGTGACAGGTGTCTGAACTGAGCAGAACTGCAAATATGCCCTTCTTCATCCACACTCAGATGTCAACAGAATACCCACTTATTAGGAGACAATTGTGAGAAAATAGCCATCAAGGAATTATGTCCTTAAAGATTCAACTGGAAACCCTTTTGCTGATGTACGAGTTGTTAGGGTTGGCAGAATTCAATTTAAAAGATTAGTATTTATTTTCATCTATTTATGTTTTTTCAGTTGCAGGAAATTATGGAGGAGTCAGACCACAGGGTGGTCAGAATAATTATTTAACAGTAGATGTTGAGTCAAAAAGTTATAAAACTTTAACTGTTCAAACAAATCATCAACATCACATGTCAAATAAATGAGGTAAATATCTTTAAATCAAACTAATAAGTTTTCAGGCAAAGTACAAAAAATGCTGCTTCCCTATAAATGTTCATTATTACTGAGGGAAGTATTTTTTCATTGGTTTGTGCGTGTGTAGTAGAAATTGGTGTTTACTGACATTTACCAATAAAAATCTAATCCTGCCAAGCCTAGTTATTGTGATTCAATTTCTTAATCTCTTCCCCACCCACAAGTTCCTGTTTCCTTTAAGCATGGTGTTCACTCACTGTGTGAATATCGGCTTTCTTCAAGGAGGAAAATTGACTTACAGAAAAACAAGAATCTATTTTTGGTATAGCTATCCAGAATGGAAATCTGTTGTGGATCTCCACGCTTTTTTTGTGTGTCACACATTGAATTTTCACTGTATTGCAGTTTTCAATTCAGAAAGAAAAAACACTGCTTTTGAAATGGAATGATTTTTCCCACACTTTGTAAAAATTCCACCACCATCTGTCCAGTGTGAGATTAGACAGGAAAAACTAATAGTTGATGTATACAATCTTCCCAACAGGATACATGATGGAGGAGTGAAAGAAGCAGTAGAAGGTCCTCCAGTCACATAAGTGTCAAATTACACTATTGTAGCCACTATGTAAAAGTGAACAGTTGCATGTCAACGCACAGAAGAGTGGGAATTCATGTGCACTTGCGAGAAGTACAGGAAGTCAGCATAGATACTTTAAAAATACTAACTATGCCAATAAAATAATTCTGTGATTTCATGACTAGTGTCTAAGATGAAGAGGAAGCATTAGAACAGGGGTAGGCAACCTATGGCACGTGTGCCGAAGGCGGCACGCGAGCTGATTTTCAGTGGCACTCACACTGCCCGGGTCCTGGCCACTGGTCGGGGGGGGGGGGTTGTTCTGTATTTTAATTTAATTTTAAATGAAGCTTCTTAAACATTTTAAAAACCTTATTTACTTTACAGACAACAATTGTTTAGTTATATATTATAGAGTTATAGAAAGAGACCTTCTAAAAACGTTAAAATGTCTGACTGGCACTCGAAACCTTAACTCAGAGTGAATAAATGAAGACTTGGCACCCCACTTCTGAAAGGTTGCCGACCCCTGCATTAGAACAAAGGATTGTACATATTCACACTACTATGCAGATGTCATTGCACATTTCCACCCCCTTCCTGCACAAGCATCCTCATGAAGGGTACATTATAGCAGTGGGACTTGACCTCCATGCAGCAAAAACTCTCAATATTAGATGGAACACAGCTACAACACTGCAAACAAGGGTAGTCATAAGTACTTTCACCCACCTCTTTATTCTGGGAACTATTTTTATTCTCTGATCTCATCACTTCCCACATTTGAGTCATAGCCAAGAGAACAAAAATGCCTCTTATGACAGTAATGCTGCTCTGAGATTTGTTCCCCCCAGTCCCCATTCATCACACCGTCTTAAGAGAGCACTCTGAAATATGCTATCTTGTCTAGTTATTATTCACAATACTTGGGAGCTTATCACATTTAGTCTTTCTGAAACCCCACAAACTAGTTAAGTATTTGGAAAAAAATAAAACGGCAAGTCACTGCTACATACTGATGGCCCTGAAGCAGCAGTGTTCGGCCTTTCCTTCCACCAATATCCCACAGAATAATGCTGTGATCAGATGCTCCAGAGAAGAGTAGCCGTTGAACAGGATCCCACCACAGGGAAGCAACACTTCCTAAAAAAACAAAACAAACAAAAAAATGGATGAGGTAATCTCTTTTATTGGACTAGGAGAGATAAGCTTTGGAGCTCATTCACAGCTCTTCATTCATGCTTCAGTTAGATCAAAGGTGATAGTCCCCATTGTGACTCTCCTAAGAGCATAGTTAGTAAAGAAACCCGCAGCCTAACAGTTTAAAGTCATTGAACTATCATCAGTTGGACAATCAAACTTTAAAAGACAAAGGATAGTGAGCAATGGGATAATTTGGTTTTGTAGGACTAATGCATATTTCTAAAATGCTCATTGTTGGTTAAACAGTCACAGGAAAGTTCAGGTTTTCATATAACACTATGTGATGTTATGAGTGTAATATAATATCTCATTGAAAGATGACAGGGCCAGAAAGAGTTAATTAACTCACAGACTGACCTGACCCATGGGTGAACTTTAGAGACTGGTTAGGAAGATATGTAAATGAATAGAGCTTTGAAATGCAAGTATGCATTGTTAGAGGTAAAAGGGTAGATGTTTGCTCAGGGCTTGTGATGTAAGCAAACAAGTCTTGTCTATTAGTATAGCTTTGATTCAAAGATCAAAAAAAGGAGTATCAGTATTTAGGAAGACACTTGAGGGAAATAGTATTATTGTCTATATGTCTCTTTGAAGGTTGTGGTAACCTGTATCTAAACTGTTTAATGGATAAATTATCCTGTGCTAATTACCATGATGTTTAGAAGAAGGAAAGTTGAGCCTATTGTTTTCTCAGGCCAAAAGGCTGCTGGAAATGTATAAAAACCTTGGGACACAATCCTTCTGCATCTCAGATCTGCTTTGGGTTTCAAGAGGGGGAACCTTAAGCCACAAAGATTGAGATCCCCAGTCACTGACTGGAGCCACCCTGAATATGGACATTGGACTATAACATATGGACTATATCTAAAAGGACTTTTGGCAACTACAAGCTCACCTCTACTATGTATCTGAACCTCAAGAATTGAATTCAAGTCTGTATGTATATTGATCTTTTAAACCAACTCTCTCTCTCTCTCTCTCCTTTTTTTAATAAATTTTAGCTTAGTTAATAAGAATTGGCTATAAATAGCGTGTATTTTGGGTAAGATCTAAGTTATAATTAGACCTGGGTATGTGGCTGATCCTTTGGGATTGGAAGAACCTTTTCTTTTATATCAGGGGTCGGCAACCTATGGCACGCGAGCCGATTTTGGGTGGCACACTGCTGCCTGCCACAGTCCCAGCCCCCCGCCCCACTCAGCCCCCCCGCCCACTGCTCTCCTCTGCGGGGGCAGGAGGCAGAAGCTTGGACCTGCGGCAGCCAAGCTCCCCCCTCCCCCGCTTCTTCCCCCAGCTTGGTGCTTTCCTGCCCCTCCTCTTCCTCCCTCCCGACGATCAGCTGATCGCCTGGGGAAGGGGGGTGGAGCCGAGCCGCAGCGTGCTCGCTGCTCCGTAGAGGAGACAGAGAAGAGGTAGGGTCAGGCCCTTGGGGAAGCGGGTGGAACAGGGCATATCCCTTCCAGCCCCCTGCCATGAGCCGCTCAGGGCAGGGAGCACCCCCATGAGCCGCGCACCCCAGCCCTCTGCCCTCACCCCTGAACCCACCCCAGCCTTCTGCCCTGCACCTCCACACACACCCAGCCTTCTGCCCTCACCCCTGAACCCCTCCACACCCAGCCCTCTGCCCTGAACACCCCCAGCCTTCTGCCCTGCACCCCCACACCCCCCAGCCCTCTGCCCTGAACCCCCCACACACCCCCAGCCTTCTGCCCTCACCCCTGAACCCCCNAGGTCTGGGGTCCCAGCTGCCAGCCCCATGCCAGCCGGCGTCCCGGCCGCAGGCCGCGCTCAACCCGCTGCAGGCCTAGGTGAACAGAACCCCAGGCTGGCAGCTTAAGATCAGCATTTTAATTTAATTTTAAATGAAGCTTCTTAAACATTTTGAAAACCTTGTTTAGTTTACATACAACAATAGTTTAGTTATATAATATAGACTTATAGAGAGAGACCTTCTAAAAAACGTTAAAATGTATTACCGGCACGCGAAACCTTAAATTAAAGTGAATAAATGAAGACTCGGCACACCGCTTCTGAAAGGTTGCCTACCCGTGTTTTATAATGATGAGATAAGATTTTCAGTAATCATCATCATCATATATCTGACAGGTGTGTCTGGACGGAGACCTGAGGCTGGGCACTTTAAGGGAACTGCGTTGTTTGGACTTCTGAGTAGCCAGTGAGGTTCTATAGAAGCTGTTTTGTGCTGGCTTGGTAAATCTAAGTACTGGAATAACCACCAGCTTCTGGGGTTTGTCTGCCCCGTTTTGTTTGCAGTTCAGCCTAATTGAGTGACCTCAGCTGGCTCCTACGGGCAGCACCGTCACACACTACATTTGTCTTTCAAATAAAAATGGCTTTAAATACTAATGTTTAATAAAGAACAAGACAAGAAGCTAAGCAATGGCTTTGGTTTTCTAACAAGATGAGCTATGAATTAGGTTAACAGCTTCCCCAAGTATATGTATATCAGCAGCCTAATTATTGTGTTTAATACCATTCCTTACTGGGCTCTTTGTAAGGTGAAAATAGCCATTGTGACAACTGAATCGATCAGGCAGCAATTTGTTCATAATACCAATATGTTAACAATACAATAATGCATACAACTGGCAGTTGAGAGGAATACAAGTGATATCAGTCATTATACACTGACCTCTTATGTAATTAGCTCTGAATACAGTTGTGCTCTGACAGTTTATTCCAAATATTTTAACGGCAGTGAGAAACTATCAGTCACAGGACAAACATGTTGCAGGGCAAAATTTATGCGCTCCATTGGTTTTTACAAAGATATTCTTGTATGTGTTTCATACTCCTTATTAACGAGCCCTTCAGCATAACACTCTGGCTTTGTAATTACTGAACACAGAATGCATGGTACTACATTAGGCCACCACTGGCTCATCCAAAAAAATGAAAGAAGTAGAATTACACTATTCAGCTGGTGATTTATTTTAAACCAGGGGTGGGAAAACTACGGCCCGCAGNGCGTGC
This sequence comes from Platysternon megacephalum, assembly GCA_003942145.1. NCBI lineage: Eukaryota > Metazoa > Chordata > Testudines > Platysternidae > Platysternon > Platysternon megacephalum. The sequence continues at coordinate 3,544,450 of QXTE01000099.1, read as the reverse complement.
CAAGGGCTGGGGGCTTGACCTGCTCCACGCGGCTCCCAGAAGCAGCAGCATCATGTCCCCACTCCAGCTCCTACGCGTAGGAGCTGGAGTGGGGACATGATGCTGCTGCTTCTGGGAGCCGCGTGGAGCAGGTCAAGCCCCCAGCCCTTGGCACGCTGCCCCGCCCCAAGCACTGGCTCTGCAGCTCCCATTGGCCGGGAACCACAGCCAATGGAAGCTGCAGGGGCGGGACCTGCGGACAGTGCACCGCGCCTCCGTGTAAGAGCCGGAGGGGGACATGCCGCTGCTTCTGGTAAGCGCCGCCTGGAGCCTGCACCCCCTGACCTCCTCCCACCCCACAACCCCCTGCCCCAGCCCTGACCCCCCTCCCGCCCTCCAAACCCCTCAGTCCCAGCCCGGAGCACCCTCCTGCACCCCAAATCCCTTATCCCCAGAGTCCGCACCCCCAGCTGGAGCCCTCACTCCCACTCCCCCCCCCACACACACACATCGCAACCCCCTGTCCCAGCCCAGAGCCCCCTCCCACACCCTGAACTCATTTCTGGCCCCACCGCAGATCCCGCACCCCCAGCCAGAGCCCTCACCCCCTCCTGCACCCCAACCCCCAATTTTGTTAGCATTCATGGCCTGCCATACAATTTCCATACTCAGATGTGGCCCTAAGACCAAAAAGTTTGCCCATCCCGGTTTTAAACCTTCAACAAAACTGGACTTTCTGAAAGACCAATAAGGGCTGCTTTAATGTACCAAGAGAATATAAAGTTATATCATCAAGTTACTGGATGCAATATTCTATTCCTTTCTTTAGGGATGTGTAGTTTTATACAGCATCCTTCCACTGTTCAAGTGACATCTTTCCTGCCACTACCTCAATTGATATTCATCTTGTTTTCAGATTAATTACAGCCTCAAATCAATCCTCTCCTTTCTGGCCCTGATAATTAATAGCAGTAAGATTTGCATGGGCTGCTGCAGGGCTGCCAGGATTTTTTTTTTTTTTTTTTTTTAAACAAACACACACAGACCCCTTTGAAAACATTTTCATGGATATTAAGAAAAGTAATAAGTACTCATGCCCAGACACAGATAACCTTGGAAGCCAACATGCTGTTTTGGTGCATGTCTGCTATTCAATTGTAGAGAATTGCTAAAGAGTTGTAAGGAGGAAGTGAGGGGAAAGAAATAAAGCTTAGTTAAAGCAGCCACCTTTGAAGTCTCCTGCACCTGGGACCCCGTCTTACAGAGCAACAAGATTCTTTCACAAAATACTGATATTAAATAAAGTTCTCAAACTGGTGCAACTTGTGTGGACAAGGCCTAACTAAAGGTGTTGTTTTAAATCAATACAAAAGGCTGTGTGGACACTTTTGGTTTAAACCAGTTTTCTTTCCATTATGCTAAACTGAAATAAGCTACTCTTGAACCAAAGAGTCCCATCTGGGCTTTGACCAGTTTAATTAAAAGGATGATTTTAAACCAATGTAAATTAAACTGTTGAAACCCATGCTGACAAGGCCTCAGCAATAGCAGACCCACTGAGGGAACATGAGCGGTAAGAACAATTCAGTATGGCATCAAGTCATCTGTTTATATGACATGCAAGCTACATAGAAAAGACACTTGAAAATCTGCTTTGATTTAATATTTTATAGCTCACTGAATTTTAAGTATCAGATCAACAGAATACAATAGACTAATTCACACTACACTCATTAAGTAGCAGTGTTAATTCAAATGACACTCACTTAGCTTGAGATCAATATAAGAAAAGCCCAAGTAGGCAAAGAATTCTGTAAAATAATCATCTTATTTTCACACTGTTCCACCTTCCCTGGTGCAGAGATTTCTGTGGTCAGGAGGGACCTGATCCATGAGAAGGATTTACCACCAGGAAAAATGGCAGAATTAGAATTGGTGGGAGGTTATAAGGTCCTTGCACCTTTAGCTAAGGTACACATAGAAATTGGTGAGTTGCAGGCTGAACTGACTGTTGCAGCGGTGGCACACAATTTTGCACCGTTTCTACTGGGGAATGACTTTTGATGTGGCAGAATCTGTCCCAGGGTTTAGCAGCAGCAAGAAGGAATCTTGTGCTGAAAGCCCCAGAGGGGAGGATAAAGTTACGTGTGCTGCTGGGGAAATAGGAGAGTCTCTCTTTAATTCCTCAGTAGCAGTGGAAAATGGGCCATTGGGGGCAGGGATGGTCGGGACCAGTTCCTTTAGCCCCAGGGCTCAAGGCAGGTCCCTGCGGGAAGGGCTGGATAAAGCCAGCTCCTGTCCTGTGATCATCTCCCTGGGGGAGGGGGATGGTCCACCTTATAAGAGGGAGGCCTTCCCAGCTGCTGACTGCCAGGAAGTTGTAGTTCAGCAGGGGACAGGCCTGGTCCTAGGGTGCACAGAGACATGTATCCCAGAGATAGAAGTTGGGGTCCTGATGACCACTGTGGTGGGAACAGAGCCCAAGGGCTCTGTAGCTGGAAGCAAGCCCAACCTGGGCGGGGATTTTGCTGGCCAGGGAAGGGTCTCTGTCATAGCTGTAGCTGTGAGCCCACAGCTGGATCAGGGTCACCTTCCCTTTTGGGTAACACAGGGGTGGTCTGCCTCAGGGGGGAACCCAGAGAGGGAAGTCCAGACAGAAGGTGAGGGGGGAGAGGATGGTCTGTCCACCTTTTGTAGGAAGGCATTTCCCCAGGAGGAGGGTGAAGGATCTGCATCTGAAATGCCAGACCCCTCACCTGCGAATCATGTTTTAAGGGAAGACTGGGGGTCAAATCTCCTGGAGGGGAGAGTCCATCCAGCTGACCTTTTGGGAACAGAGTGGGGTGACCAAGGGGATCTTACCAATCCAAAGCACTCTTGAGGAGAGGCTGAGGAAACTGGGCTTGTTTAGTCTTCAGAAGAGAAGAGTGAGGTGGGATTTGATAGCAGCCTTCAACTACCTGAAGGGGGGTTCCATAGAGGATGGAGCTCGGCTATTCTCAGTGGTGGCAGATGACAGAACAAGGAGCAATGGTCTCAAGTTGCAGTGGGGGAGGTCTAGGTTGGATATTAGGAAACACTATTTCACTAGGAGGGTGGTGAAGCACTGGAATGGGTTACGTAGGGAGGTGGTGGAATCTCCATCCTTAGAGGTTTTTAAGGCCCGGCTCGATAAAGCCCTGTCTGGGATGATTTAGTTGGGGTTGGTCCTGCTTTGAGCAGGGGGTTGGACTAGATGACCTCCTGAGGTCCCTTCCAACCCTGATATTCTATGATTCTATGATTAAAGAATGTTGTTCCTGCTACACTTGTAAGAGGTAAAACTGTCTCTTCAAGGCAGGAGGAAGAAAACATTGCATTTGGGAAGCTTCACAAGTGGGTAGGGCCCAACACAAAGAGACTCTAGAGGGAGGGGCTGAGGGCAGGCATGGTTGCAGTGCACCCTTTCCTTGCTGAAACCTCAAACACATGCCTGAATTGAGAGCAGGGCTGATTCTCCAAAGAGGCAGGAGAATCTGTGTCTGAGCACCTACCATGGTACACAAAGGGACTGGGAAATGCAGTGGACACTGGGCAAGCCAAGCTATTTGAACAAAGTCTGTCCATCATAAATTGGCTGTTAATCTTGTGTCTTTTGCTACTCCACCTATGGTTCAAAACAAGGGAGTTAATACTAATGGTAAACCCTCTGAAGATGTGTGACATACCTGATTTTTGGAAAAAGCTTTTGTACATGCTAGGGATGGTGACAAGACAGTCCCACAAGCACGTTGCTTTTCAGGCTGGAAGCTTGGCACAGCAGCAAAAGCATAACAGGCCTACACTGCTGTGTGGAAGGGGGACTGGGACACACCGCCTCATGGCATTGGTGACTAAATGTGAAGACACCTACATTTTTAACAGAAATTGTGATCTGCATTCTTTTAGCAATACTACACCCCAACACGTTTGCAGGCACCTGGGGACCAGGAACCCCAAACCTTTCTAGGACACCTATGAATGACACCATAGGATTTAAAGGTACTGGAAGGGGGTGTGACCAGAGACAAACAGGGATTTTACATGTACTGCCTCCGCCATACACAGTGTCCAAGACTCCGGCAATAAGTTCAGGAGGAGGGTGTGATGTTGCACTCCATAATGTTTTATGGAAATATGCTTATGAGTGTGAATATGATGTAACTGGAATATGCTTTATGCAAAAGGTCTCTTGTACAGTATCACCACAAAGCTTATGATCTACTGAGTGTGTTCATCCCACTTGTTTGCATGTACACCTCTACCCCGATATAACACTGTCCTCAGGAGCCAAAAAATCTTACCGTGTTATAGGTGAAACCGCGTTATATCGAACTTGCTTTGATCCGCCGGAGCGCGCAGCCCCGCCCCCCTGAAGCACTGCTTTACCGCATTATATCCGAATTCGTGTTATATCAGGTCACGTTATATCGGGGTATAGGTGTATTATTTCTATGTCTGGAGTTAGGAGAATAAGATATAAACTTGTATTACTGATGTAAACATTAAGTGGAAGCCATTAAAGGTGCTTCAGAATCAATGACCTGTAAATGGCTCTGTTTACTTGCAAACCTTCCCGGGTACATGCAGGCCAGCCCTGGAAGAATGGAGGCTGGGGTCTCACAGGACATGTGAACATGTCACCCGATACTGGAATCCATCTTAAACCTGGTGCTTTTCCATTTAGGAGGAGGGGTGGGGACCCAGAGAGAAAGATTCCCACCTTGTGCCAAAGCATTAAAAGGGGGTGGAACAGAACAAAGGGGGCTGCCAGTCATGAGAACACCCCTGCTTTCCACCTAAGATGTCTGCTGGAACTAACAAGGACTGTACCAGGGGAAAGGATTGGGCCCAGACTAGGAAGGAGTCTAGTCTGTGAAAGAAGCTTATTGGAACATCTCCAAGGGTGAGATTTTTACCTGTAAACAGTTTCTTAATGTATTAGGCTTAGACTTGTGTGTTTTTGCTTTATTTTGCTTGGTAACTTACTTTGTTCTGTCTGTTATTACTTGAAACCACTTAAATCCTACTTTGTATACTTAATAAAATCACTTTTCTTTATTAATGAACCCAGAGTAAGTGATTAATACCTGGGGGAGCAAACAGCTGTGCATCTCTCTCTATCATAGAATCATAGACTTTAAGGTCAGAAGGGACCATTATGATCATATAGTCCGACCTCCTGCACAACACAGGCCACAGAATCTCACCCACCAACTCCTGTATCAAACCCCTAACCTATGTCTGGAGTTACTGAAGTCCTCAAATCGTGGTTTAAAGACTTCAAGGTGCAGAGAATCCTCCAGCAAGTGACCTGTGCCCCATGCTGCAGAGGAAGGCGAAAAAAACCCAGGGCCTTATGCGATTCTACCAACACCTTAAGATATGAAGCTAAGTCCAATCCATGAATTCGAGAATTTAACCCATAATTTACAAACTCCTCTAGATAACTTTGCAAAGTTTTCTTACATTTGATTAAAACATGCGGTGATAGCAATGTTGAACACTGTACAAACACGTAAAAGACACACTGCCTTAAAGTGGTAACATTCTAGATGTAACTAAGATGGAGCCATTCCTTCACGTTAATGAATATAGGCTGACATTTTGTAAGGTGAGCCATCTTGTAAGGTGGGCTATGAATATACACATGCACCATTTAAGGCAGTTACTTTGAAGCTCATGCTCTATAACTGGTGCCTAGGATGACGGCAACGTCATCCATAGCAGCCCGTAGCCCAGAGTTCCCTATGAAACAAGCAGAGTTCTTAGCTACTTAAATATCTTGCTAATTTAAGACGTATGAGTTTTGTTGGTAACTTCTCTTTACAGAGGAAGAACTTTGTTCAGCAAGTGGTGACAGGCAATGAACTCGAGAGCTTAGGTCAGAACCTGCTCTTGATTACATTTCCCATCTTCTGCTGATAGAAAGTTATATTACCAGAGACTGAATTAGCCAGGGAAGTGAAGGGGAAGTTAGTTTACCTTCATGCCCTTTGAGCGTTGTGATAACCGTGCATGTGTTCTGTTCAAGCTTCAGCAGCGTGATCTGTCCAGAGTAGTCCCCAACAAAGGCATGCTGGGTTTCAATGTCATATCTGAACACAAGTCAAGGAATACCACCAACTGTTCTGTCTCATTTGCTTCTCTTTACAGCAAAAATACTCTGCCAGCATGACTAAAAAACAAACAGGTTAAAGCAACAACCAACAGAAACCATACTGGAAAGATCTTTAGTGGCCCATAAACATAAATACTAGAGTGCTGATGTAGTACAAACCTGTAAACAAGGAAACAAAGGTTTACACAAAGGGTATGTTTAAAAAAAAAAAAAAGTTCTTTCACCAGAAGTTTAAAAAGTGCAAGAATAATTGAACCTTCAATTAAGGATGTTCCTGAAACTCAAGAGGAGCCAAAATATTTTATGAACTAGACTGGAGACAGATCAATAATCCACTTTTAACTTACCCGAAAGTGGATGAGAACTCATGGAATAGAGTCTTGCCTACATAAGGTATCTTATATTCAGATTTAATGACAAACAGGATCAGAAATTACTCGTTTACTTCAGTTAAGGAAAGGGGGAAAAATAGGAGTGTTGTTGCTACTGAAGGGCCTAAGGGAAGCCAGAACTGTGTCTCAGGAGTACCTGGAAATTCTAATTAGCCCTACCTTCCATGGCAGGTATCTACTGACCTCCTATCTGCATTATTTGTATTCCAGTAATACTTCAATCCTGATTAGGGTGATATAAAGGCCCTTTGTGCGGCACTGTACAAAAATAAGAGACTGTCCCTGCCCCAGAGACCTTACAATGTAAGTGGATAAATCCTTTCCCTCCCTCTGTTTTTTAACGTAAGCTGAATGATCAAGATAATATATGGCAAACATAAAAGTTCCTTTTCAAAAGTTTTACTATTCACATAGGAAGTGGTGCCTGAAGAGCAGCTGGTATTGCTCCATCCAGAAAACAGCTGGCACCACCTATTCCTGGAAGGGACTTCCCCAGTCCCTGAGATAGGTTTATTGTTTGTTCTCTGCTGAGGCCACCACCAAAAGACAAGAGGTAACTAAGAGGGGTTTACTGTGTAGAAAGAAGTGCAGTATAACTAAAAAATGGTCACCACAATGGAGAGAAAGCTGTGCTTCCAATGTCTTGTTAACAAGCATGAGGGGTTTAAGAATTTGAGCATCTGAAGATAAACAATCCTGTACCTGAGAAGCCTATATAGACAGGCTGCCAACTGCAATGTCTCAGACTTCTCAGCATTATTTCATCCTGAAGTTTAGGCGTCCATTATATAAATTATATTATAATTATAATATATTGTTTAATCAGACACTACACCAAGGAACATCCATTCTGTAATATTTTATATTTGTATAAGCTTTTGAAAAAGATTAACTCATGCATCAGAGAAGCTTTTAACGACTGTGCTGACTATTCAAGTGTATATACTGACAAACTGGTCATTTGCTCCCCACTGTTAACGATTCAAGCACACAATGTGTTGACAGGAAGCAATTTCCTTTGAAGAAAATAAAGGCCATGCCATGGAAAACTAAATGAAACATTTTCTGTTAAAAACAAAGTATTCTAAATTTCCCCCTTTCCTTGGAGCAATCTGTTCCAGATATTCACTGAAATGACTGAGGATTAGTTAGTGCCCAGAGTTTCCACCAGATGCTTATGGATGAGAACTCAGGGGTTGGGGGAAGAGAACACTGGATTGTTTTGTGAACAGATCTTGTAATGAGCACTTATTGTGCACAGTTCTGTACTGTTATGTCAACCTACCTTACTTGGAGACTGGTGTGAAACAGAGCATTGCCAAGAAAAAACAAATGCAAGAAGATCGAGTTACTTTCAGTTTTTAGTATTGTGTTTTGCAAGTTAAGTGTGGTAGGCCAAATCAGTGCATAGACCTCAAAAGAAAACACATGCTTCAAAGCAGTGTTGGCAATTCAGCATGAAGCATTCTTTTCTATTTGGTATAGAACCAATCCCTTAGCACATGGTTTGGGGAACTATACTGCTGGAGGGCTACCGTTTTTAAGAGGAGTGAGGCCACTAGTGGGAGGGACACAAGGGGGCACCAGCTAAGGGGGGCACGTGACCTCCCTATGTGACCTGTCCCCAACCCACCCCCCACGTGACCCCCCCACATCCCCATGTGACTCGCCCCTGCCCTGCCCCCAGCCCAGGGCTCCATGCTCTCTCCGTCCCCTGGCGGGGAGCTCTGCTCCAGTCCCCCTGGCATGTGTGGAGCCACTAATGCACTCTCCCAAGCAGCCTCCCACGCCCAGGCAGGCAGCGTGGCCGGAGCCTGCCTGGGAGAGTGCAGCCACTGCATGCCGCACCAGGCAGCGTGGCCAGAAGAGGAGAGGCTCTGGCCCCATCTCTTCCCTTCCGATTCGGGCCCTGCCTCTTCATCTCCTCAGCTTCCAGCCTTTACCCCTCCCCCCCCTGTTTTGTGGAGGGTCATGTGACCCTTCGGGCCCCCTCCACAGTCACCACATGGCCTCTGTATAAGATCACTGCTGTAAGCCCCAGAGTCTTAGACACGTTCCCTCTGTTCAATTGCACTCCATATACCTACATTCCCTTGCAGATTCAACTGGATACCTACCTACCTATCGTTCATGGCCTAAGCTGTTTAGGGTTGCCACATTCATGATGGGAGGTGACTGCAGTGATGACTATATTATCTGTACATCAGACAAGTTTGCAAGCACTTTGGAAACCACCAGGATGAAAGACACTAAAATTAACCTGACATTTTATATGAAGTGTTTACCATCACAGCACAACAGAGAAAACATTAGCATCCAGAGTTCCTTTTTGGGAAGGAAATTTGTGGCAGGAAAGCAAATTCCAGGGAGCCCATGAATATGGGGGTCCAGATAATTAGTGATCTTGAAGAAAGTAATGGCACATTAGTGACCTCTTGAGATTTAAACTGGGACAAATTAACATCAGTGAAGGCAGAACAATAAGACAAAGGAACCTTGAAAGATTATAGACAGGCAGAAAGGAATAAATAAGATCCAGCTTGGAAACAGATGTAAATTAATACAGCTATGGGAAAATAACTGGACACACCTATTCAATAAAAGGAACAAAACCAGGAATGTTAAAATATCCAAGGACAAGAAATCCGATACGAGCTTGCAGAATTAAGCAGCAAAAAAGATACACTTTAGTTTTAAACTGAGGATACACAGGCATTACATCAAGAGATATTAGACCCCGTTTATAAATAGTCCTGGCTACAAAGCTTATGAATTATGTTCCCACCTAAGCATTTCATTCCCAGAACCTGGTAAAAGACAAAATTGAGTGAGTCTAGAAGAGATCAACAAACATGATCAGGAAGCTGGAGGAATTAACAGACTTGGTAGGATAAAAAGATATGTAGTTTGGCAAAGGAAATTGGCACATCAGTCTGTAATCGTGGAGAGAAGAGTCACCAAGTACAGCACAATGGCCTATCATTAGGAGTAATGAGGGGAAACCTTAAGGCTTAACATCAGGAAAAGCTTTCCAACAACAAGATCCACTAAGCAGAGGAACAGGCTTCCAAGCCTGTCACTTTGGAATTTTAAAGCTGTCCCAGACAGAAGACTAGAAAATACACAGTAGGGAACACTCCTACTGTGGGACGGGGAGAAGAGAAAGGAAGAAAGAACCATAAGATCAACCAGTTCATTCTTTTCTCTCTCTATGTTCTGATTCGCTAAATCTGAATTGATTGTGGAAAATATGGCACATACTAACGGGACATGAAATAGCCCTAATGAAAGGAGCTGGGTAGGGGCTGATGGGTAGAGAACTACACCCCATACAATATATATCTTGTGAGATTTATTCTGGGATATAGATTGAGGGCTGGTCTACACTACACAGTTAGGTTGACATAAAACAGCTTATGTCAACCTAATTATATCAGTGTCTGCACTACAGCCTTCCTCCCGCCGAAGTAAGTACACTACTATACCGACATAACTACTCCACCTCCACAAGAGGTGAAAGGCTTATGTCGGCATAGTGTCTATGTAGACACTACGTCCCTTACATCGGCTGTTGGCTGTCTTGTCAATTTCACAGCAGCCCCCACAACACCCCAGCGGGAGCCTGGAAGCCTTGTCAATTTCACGGCCAAAAGCTTCCCCCACTCCTGGCAGGGAATGGGGCAAGGATTGGAGGGGCAGCCCACCAGGACCACGGGGAGCCGGTGGGGCAGCTGGGGTCCTGGCAGGGAGCTGCCAAAGGGGATGAGAGTCCAGTCTCTCAGGTCCCCACATTGGCCTTCTTAGGTCGGTGGAAGCACTCCTGGTGAGGACACGCACCACAGACACAAGGAAGGTAGTCTGGACATGCACCACTGCAGTAATTACTGCGGTGGCTGTAAGTCAATCTAATACAGGTCGACTTACATTTCTAGTGTAGACATACCCTATGCCTTAACTTGGAGAGACATAGCAGATGGCTTTTTATTTTATACACACACACACACACAAATGCAGATGAATATAACACGATTACACCGACAACGCTCATACTTTGTGTTGTGTATTGAATTTCTGGATAAGATACTTAAGTTATGCACTGAAAGCACATGCTATTTCCATCTTTTTTAATCTAATCTGCATACCATATAAAATACCGGTTTCTGTTCAATTACTAATAATTCCGTTTAATCCCAATTTTTAAGTGTGTATAGGAGGCCAACAATCATATGAGCATTTGTAGATTGTCTTTTTAATTAAAAATGTTTCTTTGACGAAAGAATGACCTGGATAAACAGCATAGCAAGTTATCTACGTGCTGTGGAGAGAAACCAAAGAACAGAAGTTTCAGTATCTTTAAGATGTATTCTTGTAATTTTGTAAGCTAGAAGCTATTCATTTTAAAGAGTCTGAACAGTAGAACCATACTAATTCATACTATTAACTGGGGGGAGTCATTGTAGATTGTGAACTCTAAGAATTCAAATAAGTGAAAAAATACACTGAAAAATTAAAAAAAAAGATTAGCATCACAAGATGCAACTGGATTTTGCCAAGTGTAGTTTAGCATTCGTTATTTAATACTTTCTATGCTAACTATACTGCAGTGGATTTTGTAATGATAAAATTTTGTCTTGTGGTTTGTTAGTAATGTGATCATTTTTGATGGATACTGTAAACATGAAGCCCAAGAGGTGAAGTAATGTCTTCCCAGCATATTCCCACTCCTGGTGCACATCCAGCTGACACACTTGTCATGGCCAGTACTGATAACCCACTCTGCTCCCAGGCAGAAAATGACAGCTGACACCCGATTTTGATGAGCTGTGGAAATAAAGCAAAGGATCTGAGCACTTCAGATAGAAATACTTCTAACTGTACAACTGAAGATTTGATTGAAACACAGGTTGAAAGTGTTACCAGGAAAAAAAAAAAAAGTAATAATTGCAGGAAGAAAGAATTTTACCTTCACTGTCACACTTACTGCAGCCCCAAAGTTTGATAAGGTTAGCAGAGTTCTCAATTTATTTTCCATTTTCCATCTCAGTGATTGGCCTTTAATGAACCAGGCATGTCAGAAAAAGAAGTCAGCTCATTTGAATCTTCCTTTCATTTAGTGATTGCCCTCACATAGAGATGTGAAGGTTCCTCTCCTTTGAGGGCATGTTGGCAACTGAACTCCAGTGAGAGCACTCTGTACAGTGCTGAGATCATTTAATTAAGTAAGAAGATGTAGATGAGACAGAAGTGAAAGAAAGAATATAGGGGGAGGGTGTATTAGAGATACTTCTTTTGGACTGAAATGTAAAGTCATCTGCTTTTAGGATAAAGGGGCTTTTGTAGCTTTTAAAAACAAGGTCTCTCTTTTAAACAAGAACACCCTTTTCCATTAGAGTACGATAGGAAGTCATAAGACAAGCTGTATTTTGTTTTCCTATATTTTTGGCCTTCAGTACAAAGTCTTCTGTGCATCATCAAGTTATTAATTAATAACTGTGGAATAGTAGTGACTGAATTTGGCTGTACATTCTTTAGAAGGAATACTAAATAATGCTTGGAAAGAACCTTGTATCTTTCATCAATATTAGTTTTAATAGAGTAGTCCCCTCTACTGCCAGAGATACCTCATGAATGGGGATCTTGTATGATTTCATTCTTGCTGCATTACTCAATTCTTACTACTTTAACTAAGACCCAAGAGCCTCAGTGTTTAGTAACAGGCATTTTGGCCTAATTATTGCACCTACATAAGTACTATCCTCTATTAGGACAATACCACCAAACTGCATTAAAAGAGCAGACTTCCCCCTCCCCCTTATATTAGACACCAGTACTGTATCAGTTTCCTCCCCTTTAGAAACCAAAGTCATCTGCAGATTAAAGCATCCACAAATGTATTACCACTGTTCAGTGCTGAACAATATAACCAGAGTTAGAGACATTCAGCACATTAGGTTACAGTTATGTGAGGTTTTAATACAGCTCCTACTCTCAATCCTTTGGGGATTGCTAGCTCCCAACTGTGATGACCTTCACACTGCAAATGTTGCAGCAACCACCTCCCACCCACAAACTTCTAAAAGATTTGGGTCAGACTGTGTTAGAGGGTTTTGTTTTCTTCAGCTCTGAATTTAAAGCTTTTCAGAAGGAATGTTCTCCATAGCCAACTACATCACAAAGAAGCCAGCAGCTTTGCAGTAAGACTATGGCCAAAAATTAATTTTCGATTTTAAACATTCTAAAATCCTATACTTGGGCTACACAAATTGATCCTATTTTGATTAAAAGGTAATTACCAGTAATTTACCAATATCTTTCATACTATTAAAGTTAGTGTCAATGTCCATATTTGGCCTAGGCTCAATTATGAAGATGCCTCCCAATGTATCGAATGTTTTAAAAATTTCATCTCTGAAGTAAACACATTAGCGAAGACCCCATGCTGTATTACCTGGGTACGTCTTGACAAAGTTCATCTTATTAAAGTCTTCTGAGATATGGAATTCCTAATACCAAGGAAAAACACAGTTAGACAAAGTAAAATGGCACATCCTCTCAGGCTGAAATGGGAATCAGACTGTCTGAGGAAAATCTTTGGCATCAAGAACACAGCAATAACCTCATATAAGCAACAGACTTAAGCTGGCAGCCAACACCTTGTCATGCTACAAAAAGATAGGTTTGTTCTCAGGGCTTGTCTACACTTGAAACACTACAGCTGCACCACTGAAGCACTTCAATATAGACACTCACTACAGCGAAGAAAGGGGTTCTCCCATCGCTGTAGTTAATTCACTTCCCCAAGAGGCAGTAGCTATGTTGGTGGAAGAATTCTTCCATCGACCAAGTGCTGTATGCACAGGGACTTAGGTTGGCTAAACCAGGTCACTCAGGGGTGTGGATTTTTCACACCCCTGAACAACATAGCTGGGTCAATCTAATTTTCTAGTGGAGACCAGCCCTTAGAAGCCACAGGCTGGCAGATACTACACTCAATACCACGCTGACCACAGATTAAAGTGCATATTTATTAGTATCAGCTGCATGGAGATGGATCACTCATCTTTTCAGCAAAGGATTTGCATTCAGAATCAAGTTGACCAAAGACAATGTGTCGGAAGGAAAAAAGGGGAAATTTCATCAGGTATTAACAGTTACCCTACCCTGCATCACCTTGTATTTTTAATGGTTTCTTATGGAAGTGAAGCTTTTGTTAGTCACAAGTTTTCATCCCTTCTCTGAGGTTAGTTGTGTGTTCCCTCCACCCTTTTCTATTAGCAACAGAGGATTGCTCTCTGCAACATTTTTTGTGGGAGAAAGTATATGTGGCAACAAAGGGGGAAAAACAAGTGTGTAAAAACATGACAAGAAAACAGGAGAGACAAGGACAAAGCAGGAAGGATGTAGCCTCTGCACCAAGGAATGAGGTGAGGGATGCATGGTTGGGTGATCCCACACAAGGGACAGAGAAAGGGCTGGACACTAATGCCATAGAGTAAGGTGTGCAAGAACTATGGACTAGAATCATACACACAAGGACACGAAGCCCCAGAGCAAGGAAACTGATGTTACTTCCCCTAAAACACAAACAGTTTTCAGTTATTCTATAGTTTGATTTAAGTATAAAATAAAGGGCTGGATATAGGCTGGCTATATATACTGCTCATGGACAATTCACTCAAGTCTGCAATTATCCAGCCACTACCAAAGAAGCTTCACAATTAATTTGTGTTCTTAAAATAAATTGCAGCAGCAACAACTTACCATAATGGCACCATTATCCTGGCCTACAAATATTCTTCTGCTGTCATGATGATAAGCCATAGCTGAACAAGGAGCTGCCAAGAAGACCATCACAAGACAATTGTTAAAGTACATCTAATGCAACTTAAAGTTAACCATTCTTTTCCTGTTTCCTTTGATACATGCTAGGTGAGATCATTCCAATAATCTAATCTGATCTCCTGCACAACACAGGACAAAGAACCTCACCCAGTAATTTCTGTATCAAGCCTATAACTTCTGTTTGAGCTATAGTAGGTCTTTTAGAATATCTAGTCTTGATTTCAAGAGATGGGGAATCTACATCATTGCTAGGCAAATTGTTCCATTGGTTAGTTACCCTCACTGTGAAATGAGGACCTTATTTCTAGTCTGAATTTGTTTAGCTTCAGCTTCCAACCCACTGGATCTCCTGTCTTTTTCTGCTAGATAAAAAAAGCTATCAAATCTCTTTCCCACATAAGCACTTGTTTAAGGAGGTGATGTAATCACAGTCTACTTCTCTTGGATAAACTAAATAGATAGAGCTTTTTTAGCGTCTTATTAGAAGGCTTGTTTTCCAGACCCTGAATCCAGGGTGGATAAAAATCAATGATTTAAAAAAAACAACCACCACCAATTTCTTTTATTTAAATCAAAAAATTTTGATAAAATGCTTTTTGAGGAAAATACCTATCTAAAAGATAGTTTTAATTAAGATACATTATAGCTCAAAGATATCTCATCATGGAATAGGGATTATAAATTCTATAGTATGAGACAATACATTCATGTAATGTTTAAGAAAAGTTTTGTAAATGAGTTTCAATAGTTCATGGATCAGGGACCCAATTTTATGGGGTTCCAGGGGCTTCTGTATAGACAGATAAACCTAAATAATCTATCTCAATGGGACTCAGCGCTCAGTCTAGAAGATACCATCAGAGATGCTTAGTTTTGCAGTTCTCAAACTGTGGATGTGTGTCTCCAGAGATAACATGCTTGTTAACAGCAAAAATGTTTTTAAATAAATAAATATATAGGGGTGAGAAATAACAGACCTCAACCCTATTGTCCCTCTGCAAATTTGTGTACACAGAGTCAATCCCTTACCTCTCTCTAAAAGTGAAAAGTTTCAAAAAGTTCAATGAATAGAAGATTGTTGGGGGCGGAATAGATCTGGACAAGGAGAAGAAGTCTGGAGATAAACGTGAGAAGGAAGGGCAGTAGAAACAAAAGTGAAACTGTTTGAGCAGCATATTCCAGAAGTCTTGAGGTCTTTCTGAGTGTAGCCTTCATTGATTTGAGATCTACCACATCATTCTCTCACTAGAAGGGAAAACCTATAATGGCAGCAGGCCGTAAAAGAGACCTAGTTTGGGAATAAGAACCATTCAAGAAATATGTTTGCTGATGATGTTTTAAAGCAGGGGTCGGCAACCTTTCAGAAGTGGCGTGCCGACTCGTCATTTAATCACTCTAATTTAAGGTTTCGCGTGCCGGTAATACATTTTAACATTTTTAGAAGGTCTCTTTCTATAAGTCTATAATATATAACTAAACTATTGTTGTATGTAAAATAAATAAGGTTTTAAAAATATTTAAGAAGCTTCATTTAAAATTAAATTAAAATGCAGAGCTTCCTGGACCGGTGGCCAGGACCCGGGCATTGTGAGTGCCACTGAAAATCAGCTTGCATGCCGCCTTCGGCACGCATGCCATAGGTTGCCTACCCCTGTTTTAAAGAAAGTCACACCAGTGAACTGGTTGAAATCAATTAAGCACTTCAATTAAGCACTTGGATTCAGAGGCTGTTGAAGTGATAATCTCACTTTTAACAGCAGTTAACAGTAGAAAGAATATTTTCTTCCTTTGGACTAATTCATTCCAAATTGAGAAATCAATTGGGACCTGAAAAAGCAGGAAAGCTTGTTTTTCTTTTCCAGATTATGAACAAACAGGAAAATGAAGGTGAAGACGACTGAATTAACTGCAGAAGCCAATATTTTAAGTTTCTCATGTTGACCTGACAGTCGATTTAATTTTTTTTTTAATATTTCATTTAACTATTTTAGTTACACAATTTTAACAAAAACAAACCCAATTTTAAAAAACTTGAATATTTAATTAAATTTTTAAAAAATCATGCGCTTGTTTTTTTAAAACATTATATGTTTACTGTTGAAGAAAAAAATCCAGAATACATAATGTTGTTGTTTTAGTTAAATAAAAATGTAAATGTCTGTCTGGTGATGTTCTCCTCCTAATACAGCATGGCAAGAAAACCCTCCAAATATTAATGATTAAACTGTTGAATTGGAGATATTTATGAAGTCATTGGGAGGTGAACTATCTGCTTCAATTCCCTTTGGTAAATGAAATAACCAAACAATCATTCATTTTCTGATATAGCTGTAAAACTAATCTGAAAAGTCTTCAAAATAAATCACTTAAAAAAAATGTAGTGTGTATCTTCTAAAAATTAAACCTACATCTATCTCTGAGTTGTGAAGAATATGTATTAAGGTTATAACAACCAACAAGAATGCACTTTTATGTAGAAATCCATGATTAAATTGAGTCTTCCTGATTAGTGATTTAAATCAAATCCACCCTGCTTGAATCATTCTTATAGCTCTTTGCTGAACCTGATTTTTCAACATCTTTTTTTTTTTTTAAACGGTGGACACCAGAACTGGACACAGGATTCCAGCAATGGTCTCACTAATGCCATATGCAGAGATAATGCCACCTCCCGAATCCTTGATATGATCCCTCTTATACATCCTAGGATCACATTCACCCTCTTAGCTACACCATCATATTGGAAGCTCATATTCAACTGGTTGTGTTCTATGACCCCTAAACCTTTTAGAGAGAGTCAGTGCTTTTAGGATACAGTCCCCAATCTTATAAGTGTAACCTACATTCTTTGTTCCTAGATGTATGACCTTGCATTTGGCAACATTAAAATGCATGCTCAAATAAGCCCACCAAATGATTCAGGTCCTATAACTAACCTGTTCCAATCATTTACCATTCCACTAATTTGTGTCATCTGCAAATTTTACCAGCAATGATCTTATATTTTCTTCTAAATCATTGACAAAGATATTGAATAGCACTGGTCCAAGAACAGATCCCAGACAGACCCCACTAGAAACACCCACACTGGACCACTATTCCCTGTTTACAATTACTTTTTGTGAGCTATCAGTTATTCATCCATTTAATATGGGCTGCATTGATCTTCAAGATGTTCCTCCTCAAAACAGAATGTTACGTGGGAATACATCAAATACCTTACAAAAGTCTAAGTATACTATGTTTCCACCTTTATCAATCAAACTCATCTAAAAAAAAAAAATGGTAAATTTGACAAGATGTATTTTCCATAAAACCATACTGATTAGCTTATTCATGCTACAATTCTGTAATTCTTTCTGACTGCATCCCAGATCAGCTTTTCCAAGGCTGGGATTTTGCCTGGGATTGATGTCAGGCTAACTAGCCTACAGTTTCCTAGGTCCCAATTTAAAACCTAATTTTTGTTAAATGTTAGCTTTTTCTAGTCCTCTTGACCTTCATGACTGCCCCAAAATTTGTTTTAAAGATTTAATGGTTGAGAAAAAATGATGCTGATGCACAAGTTCAGTGGTTAGTTCAGCTCAGCCGATAATTAAGATTTGTTATTTGGCATGCAGCTGTACCAGAGAAAAGAGAGCAGAACATTAAGGGCCAAACCCTGCAGTCCTCAGTCAAAACTCACACTGTCTTCAATGGTAGCTTTGATTATACTGCAGGGTTTGGCCCTATGTTTGTGTATATCCTAGATTGTCATGGTTTAATACCATTTATGTAAAGCATCTAGGTAGCAGCTCTACATTTAAGTAGTGATTCTTTAGGCAGAAAGATTAAAGCAGAAGAAATTTTATGGGCAATACGTTCAGGTTCTAAGAAGTGATGCATCACAACTAACAGTAAGCATTTCCCCCTGTGATCAACTCCTAAATATTTAAATACACTAGCAGGACCACGTGCAATAGTAACTTCTGATTCCAATAATATTACATAGATAAACAAGATGCTCTTTCAGTTTTTAATTTCTCATTAAGAGTTTTAAGGCTAAACATTCAGAATTCCAGCACACCCACACCCTAGAAACATTAAGTCAAATTCAGACAAAGAATTTGAGAGTGTTCCTTTAAAAAGTGCATGCAAGTGTAATGTTACCAAACTATGAGACATCATTACTAAAGATGCTCCCCATTGTATGAGTTGGCACAATGTCCTTTAAAACACCACATAAGACTGAAGAACTATTTTGACAAAAAATTAGTACATTTATGCTGAAAAGTTAAAAACCCAACAAATATTTCTGTTTCTGAGTTTATCTACAATTAGTGTTAAATTATTGTAATTCAAAAGGGGTTTTGCATAGCCTAATCATAAACAAATTACTATTAAATTGTTAATGTTAAAGAAAAGTAACAGATTCACAGAATGGATTCTATGTTTGGCTGAACCTAGTAATCAACACTAATACATCATAACATTACATTTATGTAGTGTTACTTACATGACATTGTGTGGTAAATGCTGGGCCAGTACTGGCCACTGTCCCTTTTCAGCCATACTCGAATTGTTCTGCAGGATTTAGGGGAAAGGAGGAAGAAAAAGAGAAAAGTTGTAAGCTTGTGCATCAATCGTTACACCTATACTGGTGGGTGTTTTTTTTGGTTTTTTTTAATAAAGACTCAAGTAACCCCTCTGCTTTTCTACCCCATTTTAATATAGCACAGGATAATGCCTTCAGAGAGGACTCAGAACAGCTTCCTCCACAGCAGTTGTAATGTTATCTGAGTATGTATAGGAGGCTTTGAGGAAGACTTTCAACCCTTCTGTCAGAGAATAGTTCATTACATCTATTATATATTCTTTGTCAGTCAGAATCAAAGAAGAGATTTAAGCCTGATCCAGGATTTAAGCCTCATTCTACTGTCAAACCAGACCACATTTTTATATATAAACATCAAATATATGTTTATACTACATAATTACATTCAAACTAACAGCTAGTAGGTCACAAAGATCAGTTGGGTCACCCATTCTGATTCTCTGCATTTTTCAGGGCTGCTCCCCTGTTTTATCTACCCTGGTATCAAACAGTAGCAGTGATGGTGGCTCAACCCCTTCCTTTTGTAGTCCATTCCACNAAAAAAAAAAAAAAAAAAAAAAAAAAAAAAAAAAAAAAAAAGTGTTATATTTACTACTGCTACAAGTGACCTAAAACGTGGCAAAGATTACACACACAAAAATATTTCCCCAATCTCCCCCTTCCTCCTCCATGCATAAGCTTAGATTACTTTATGTATGACCAATTTCCCTGTTTTGTTGTTAGTTGCACTTGGTCTCAATGCAAAGCATGAGATCATGTACTGCTGAGGGGAGCTCCCTTGTACATAAAATGCAAATAAAAAAAGTGTTGATCTGTTTAAATTAGCAACAAAACCAGAACAGAAATGGAGACAATATGAAGGTTTGCGCACATAAGGCCTGCTCCCATTGAATCCAATGGTACAGGTCCTTAAAAGGGAAAGGGCTGGAAAAGTGATCTTCAGAAAATTTAGTACTGTTGCTCCTGTGCCTGCCTGAAGGCTTTTTCGGGGTGGGTGGGAAGAAAAAGAGGAAGAACAGCTAGCAGCAGAAAACCTGTATTTTTATATCATAAATATTTGAGACATGACATTTAAAAGAGGCTTCAGCAGAAGATTAAAAAATAAAAATTAAAAGATTCAAGTAGACAGCATCACTAAGATTTTTTTTTTCCCAATCTAGTTTTAACTTCCGCTTTTCCAAGGCTTTGCTAGCTAGTCTCCCCTTTTGTGGCTGAGAGTAATTTGGGCCTCCATTTATACTATTATCTTGAAGATAGTTACAGATTACACCCTGAGGGAATGAGGAAATCACATTTACAAGATACTACCACTGAAATGTAATATATTAAAAAAAAAAAAAAAAAAAAGACAGGCACTGTTTTCACAAACAGTTGGATGGAGTTGGTTGATTGTTTTGGGTGGCAGGGGGATTGGCAATTCTATTGCTTTTTAGAAGAGTTATGTCCTGTCACAAGTTACAGCAAGCTTACATTTTCTGCTCACCCACACAAGACTGTTAGACAACTAAATTAATTTTAACTACAATAAAAGAAGAAAAAAGAGGTCAAATAGATATGGCATTTGGATTGGTGTATTTTCAAGGCTGGACTACAGTGTATTATATTAGAATTCCAACCAAAAATTTTACATTAAAAAAAGCTATTCGGTTTGCAGTTCATACTGGTACGAATGCCAAAGTTTTGACATGGCAAAGTTAGAGTTGCTAATGCATCCCCTAACTCAGGCTATTTTGCATATGCATTATTAAAAAGTTATGTCGTATGTGACCACATACCCAATTTCTCACAGGAAGGCTGGACATCAAGCTGCTATTCAATTTTTATTCAACATGTCATCCCATGCCCCACACACTGCACTCCACCCAAGCCCCTCAGTTATATAGGTTATCTGTCACAAATGTGTCTTATTTGGAGAAAGTGACATGGTTCCCCTACCACCATCCACAGCCTGCGGCAAGATCCAGAAATTATGCTTTATAGAAGCAGGGGTTGTTTTCCCTCATTTAACAGAACAGATGTGGACTTTTTGGGAACAGTGTTATGAATGGTTCACATGCTCCTTCCATTTGGGCACTGCTATTAAAAACAAACCACCAACACCACTGTTATTTTTTCCATAGCTTTTAGAAAGTTCGGATCATTTTACGTGCTGCTTTTTATGCAGCTTCATCACACTCACCAAAATGGTTTGAAGAATTTCCAAGTGCAGCTTTCAGATGCACTAATTCAAGCCTCTTTCACTTTTGACCAAAGCCCTTCAATTATCTTTGTTCTCAACTGACAGAAGAGTGAACTGCAGTAATCATAGCAATTGAAAAAATTCATTACAGATTTTGCAAGCATATAGCCGGTGTTTCCTCTCAGGTCTCTTGTACATTTCACTGTTCTTGAAAACAGTACCATCATGACATAACATTGCCAGCTTGTTGCTAGTCAGATAATTTCTTGAGAATGTGGTGCATATAGTATCTGTTACAGAGATATAGTTCCTCTCATTGTCTCCAGCTATGTGGCCTTCAAACTGCAAAGGTCAGCCAAACAAAATCTCTTAGAAAGTTTCTTTTCATTTTGATTTACCGGTAAAAGAAAATCCAGATAAGAATTAAACCACCAATATCAGGTTTGCATTTTGCAATCATTCAAGACTAATGAGACTATTATTTCTCCAGTCCCTCTGCTAGTACTGTAAAAGTAGAATGTTATGAAGCATAGCAAATTTTGAAGAGACCCTTGTCAGCAATGACTAATTATACAGCCAACACTGATTTCTCCACTTCTCTTTTCTTTGCCTCTTAGATGTCTGCAGCTGCAGTGCTCTTCCTCTTCCTGAACAAGAGTGAACTTCTTAGTAGGGGATGCCAATTCTAATACAAGAAGAGACTAGAATGAAGTGCTCCTATAGCAAATAATGATCTTTTCACACACCCCTTACGTACACTATTCATTTCAGGAGTTATACAACATTAGAGTCAAAATCACTCATGAACCCCAGCTCTTTCATTCTCAATCCATTCTCAATCCCATTTTATTTAACAAATGGTCCAGTGCTTAATACACAGAACTAGAACTCCAGGGAATTTGGTTCTTGCTTATCCTTCCATAGACTTCTTCTGTAACTGCAGATAGCAACACTCAACTTCTCTGTAACCTCAGATTCCCTTATGAAACACAGAGGTAATACAGACCTATTTTACATGGATGTTGTGAGGCTAACCTTAGAGATCCATTAATGTGGATACTACAGAAGTGTAAAATATTCAGTTACATTGTTTATTTCAAACAATCATTAAAGGATACTCTTCTGGGATGTAATATAAAGTGAAAAGTGGCTAAGCTAAAGTAGTAGTCCCTCCAGGCTAGAGATATTACAAATCATAGCTACATCCAAATGTGAATTTCAGTTTGTACTCATTGTGTGGTATATGACATGCATGAAAAGGTTAATTTAAAATAAAGTATTTTTCAGAAGCTGTTACAAACCATATTTATTGTGTCCTCAAGATTTGATCAATGGGAGTTTCTCACTTGGTGTTTCATTGGTTGAACATTTTGTCACTTGAGAATGGATAACCTTCTGAAGGCATTAAGACCAAGGAAAAGTTCTGGAATTCCGCAGAACTCCAACGCATGCAGTTCAGCTAAACTCCAACTTATTTTTTAAACCCCTCTTTGAATAATTAAGCCTACTATTTAGGAAAAAAATGCAAGGGCCAGGAGTCTGGGGGGAAAAAAAACCCACCTGAATGCAAGTCTGCATTTGTGCCATTAGCAAGTCTTAGCATGCAAATATTGGTACAACCACAAACACCATCCTCTAATGTAAACGAAGTGGCACTTAATGACTTTTGCTTTAAATACTAAATAATTCTGATGGGCTAACAAAGATTTCAAGGCAGGCACAATTTTCTGGCAGACCAAACAACTTAAATCTCCAGCAAACTGAACAGAACACTACCATCAACATGTTTCCAAAACAGAGTATTAAAAAGATCTAATTCAACCAGTGTCCTTGAATTTGCACAGCGGAGTTTGCAGCCTAAACGTGAAATGAAAAGTTGCAATAAGCTATTTGTCAGGAAATGTTAATTACTGGTCAGCATTAGCACATCTGAACTGAATTAAAGTTCACATTAGATATTAAAATGTGATTATTTTCATATTTGAGTTGGAGTAGCCTTGAGAAGATCGAATAAATATTGAGACCGAATTGTGCTAGGTTCTCTGTAAACATGAATTGATGGTACAGTAACTCCTCACTTAACATTGTAGTTATGTTCCTGAAAAATGCAACTTTAAGTGAAACGATGTTAAAAGAATCCAATTTTCCCATAAGATTTAATGTAAATGCGGGGGGTTAGGTTCCAAGGAAATGTTTTGGGGGCAGACAAAAGCATTATATACTGTACAGTACTGTACTGTGGTGGGGAGGTGCCCCGGCTTACCCCTGGGGCTCAGGGCTGGGGGTGCAGGGTCTGGGAGGGAGTTAGGGTGCGGGAGGACGTTCAGGGTGGGGGTGCGGGAGGAGGCCCAGGGCTGGGGCAGGCAGAAGGTGCAGAGCACTTACCTGGGGCAGCTCCTGTTTGGTGCAGGGTGTGTGCAGGTGGCTCTGCGCAGCATGGCATTGCCCCCATGGCCGCGATTCTGGGAGCTGTCCCCCCCCCGCAGGCAGGGCCACGCAGAACGCAGGGACTTTAGGGGCTGCAGGGCCCTGGGCTAAGGGGGCCCCGGGGCCCTGGCCTGCAGCTCTAAAGCCCCTTTCGGAATGCGGCCCTGTGAGCACCGGCCGGAGGACTCAGGAGGAGCAGGGGCAGCCAGCGGCCGGAGAGAAGCGGCGCTTTTCCCCTCGCAGGGCTGCATTCCTAAAGGGGTTTTAGAGCTGCAGGCCAGGCCCCCTTAGCCCAGGGCCCTGCAGCCCCTAAAGCCCCTGCGTTCCGGGTGGCCCTGCCTGCTGGTGGGAGGGGGGGGGGGCAGCTTTCCCACTCGCTCCCTCCCAGAAAGTCCTTCCCAGGGGAAGCACTGAGAGGGAGGGAGGGAGAGGAGGCGGAGAAGAGGAACTTGTGCAATGCTCCCTTGTAAAGTCAGCCAAACGACATTATAAAGGAGCATTGCACAACTTTAAGCGAGCATGTTCCCTAATGGAGCAGCGACGTAACTTCGAAACAACGTTAAGCAGGAGGACATTAAGTGAGGAGTTACTGTATTTACATAGCTTCCATCGCTATGGTATCTGAGCGCCTCAGTTTAATGTATTTATTTATCCTCTACATCCGTGAGAATGAAACATATTATCCCAATTTTACAGATGGGGAACTGAGGCACAGAGAGATTAAGTGACTTGCCCAAGATCACACAGGAAGGCTGAGGCAAGGCAAAGAACTGAACTCCAATCTCCCAAGTCACAGGCTAGCATCCAACAAGTGGGCCAGTCTTTCTTCTGTACATAGATGCAGTCCCTATTTCAAAACCTTCAATATTGCTTCTTTCAAAGTTAATCCTGTAAGACAGAAGCCTTCAGCCACCATGCACTATTTTCAGAAGTTATGGATACATCATATATGCAACCTTAATTTAGAGCTGCATTTAGATAGGCTACAGAAGCAACACTTCTTCCACTGTCTAAACTATTGCCCCAGGGCCAAATCCTGGTCCCAACCAAGCCACTGAAAAGTGTGCCAATGAATTCTAATGGTCCCAGAGTCGGCCCCTTGTATTTACATACAAACTATAAAAGAATTGCAAGACTACTTTGCAAATGTATTTAGTGTAAATACAAAAGCTCAGACAAATGCCTACAGAAACAAGAACTAGCAAGAGATTGTTGAGTATTCTTCAATTCCCTTGGAAACTTTCATATTACAAATAGTTTTCTTTGCTCAAGATTTGTCAGTCTTGTGGTAGAAGCCACAGGCGCTTGGATAAATAGATAAAGATGATCCAACTGCACTGTTTCAGGGTTGGATTCTGTTCTCATTTGCATCAACACAAGTTCAGAGTTACACCATGACCTACAGAGTAACCAAGAGTAGCACTCAACCTCCTCCATCTGCTGAAAAACTGATTTGAAACTGATAATCATCATAACAAATATCCCCTTATCCCCACAGGAACAGAATACTAGGGAACTGTTCTCTTTCTGCACCCAAGTTCCTGCGCATAGCAGTAACTCAAAGGTTGTACTATAGCGCATAAGGATGGGATTCACCCATATTAGTGAGATCTACATTGAGGGTCTTTTGCCTACCTCCACAACCATTCACAATGTTGAGAAGTGATGTCCTGTAAGTTCCCAACCAAGGTTTAAAAAAATAAAAGCCACACCGGAAGTTTAATTTTATATTTTATTCCTTATTTAGGAAGTGCAAGCTGAACTTATCAGCTTAAGGAGGTGGATCTGTGATGTAAAAAAAGATACATAGTGAGTCAATATACTGATATGTTTGACTCACTCATCACAGCTGCTACTGAAAAGCCTGTGGCAAATTTTCTGAAGAGAATGACCAAATAAATACTGTAGCTGAAACAAAAGTTTAGAACTGAGAATATAGTATGTTCAAGAAACCATCACTATTGGGAAGTTGCAACTTGCATAAAAATGTATTTAATAATTTCAGCCATAAGCAAAGCCAAAGTTTCATCCTAAGCAGCTTTCTTCAGGCTGCTGCATTTAGAGCATTACTTGAAAAGCTAGTTCTGACAAGGCCATTGCCTCCATGAACACCCTCCATAACACAAGGAAAATTCATAACCACGGCGCAACAAGATAATATTGAAACATATTATATATCCTTATGAATATCTAAACTATATTAGTTAACTCTTTTAAAACCTCCAGGATTTAAATATTTCAGCTACTCTAGAGTTACTAGTTTATGCCTTATGCATTGTGAAAGGCTGGAGAGTCAGCATGATAAGCATTCAGAGCATGGGAGAGTGAGGACTCCCGAGTTCTGCTTCTGTCACTGACTCACTGTGACTTTGAGCAAGTTCCATAACAGGAGTGTTTTTGGTTTTGGGGAGGGATGTTTCCTGTTAGTGGTGTTGTACATCATAAGTGCCAGTATTCTTATTTGGGGGTTTTCATTTCAAGACAAGACAAAAACCCCAAGCAATTAGTGAAATCCTAATAGGATCAATGATGGAACAATGATCAAATGCTCACTCTTCTAGGATCCCTACCTCCCTCTTAGCAGAGCATTTTCAATAGCAAGATTCCACCACCCACACAAGGTCTGAAGAATTGGAATTAATTTGCAAACTAGACACCATTAAATTAGGCTTGAATAAAGACTGGGAGTGGATGGGTCATTACACAAAGTAAAACTGTTTTCCCATGCTAATTTCCCCCCCTACTGTTACTCACACCTTGTCAACTGTTGGAAATGGGTCATCCTGATTATCACTACGAAAGTTTTTTTTCTTCTGCTGATAATAGCTCACCTAAAAGTTCACCTTAATGAATTACCCTCGTTACAGTTGGTATGGCAACACCCATTTTTTCATGTTCTCTGTGTATATATATTTTCCTACACTATCTTCCACTGCATGCATCCGATGAAGTGGGTTTTAGCCCACGAAAGCTTATGCTCAAATAAATTTGTTAGTCTCTAAGGTGCCACAAGTACTCCTAATTCTTTTTGCTGATACAGACAAACACGGCTACCACTCTTAAACACTTCTGAAAGGCTGCCGATCCCTGTACTAGTTCATAGCCAACTTGATGTTAATGTTACCTGGATCAAGTTTTAGTATCCCCTACACCACAATCTACTCAAGAGGCATGCTGCTTAAACTGGGAGGGATAGAGGGATAGAATGCTCCAATTGTTATCCCTGTTCTTTGGTGCCAGCAGATGTGAGAAGTTAATGTATGGAACAGCCACCTATGCTGTACAACTCTTATGTCCTGCAGTTCAAGCACTGTTCTGAAGTAAAAGCAGAAGAGCATGAAGTTTGAAGTCAAATAAACAGTTTGATACCATATTAAGCTGTGGCTCAAAGATACATGACAATCTTATATTCCCCCTATTCTCAAGAGAGCAAGCACTCTCTTACAAATAATCTAATGCAACAAATGCTGAAATCTGAGATTCCAAGAACCAAAACACCAATAACTCCCTGGACTAATGAAACAGATTATAGGATTGTTTATAGACTCTTAGTCTTGAGCTACATACAGTTCCTTACCATCTTTGGTGTGTCACTTTTTAAAAGACATTTTGCACTTTAAAAAAGGTGCAATGTTTAGGTATGAATTGGGGATACAGTATCTATATGAGCAAGCTTTAGTATAGGAGATTTATAGATGCAGCATATTATTGTAGGGAGAGCAAGCAGCAACCCCAGTATTTATCCTAACACCATCACAAAAAGTAGTTGAAACCTTTTTGTGTGAAGTTCCACCACCACCATGTTTGCAACAGGCCTTTGACAGCTCTGGGGCTAGAGACAGAGTGCCATAAAATGCTGTTCAGGTTTGGCAGAGATAACGTGTTGAAAAATCACTGTTCCCCTTATGTCCTTTGCATGGAAGCATATCGAAATAAATGAACACCATGCTGATGCTGGCTCCACACTGCCACCAAAGCAGCAGCAGAAGAGACTATAGTGCCAGAGCAGCTGTAGTGAGCAGGGGGAGGAGGAAGTTGAGCTGGCCAGGCTCCACCACAGATCCAGAATATGGCCCCAGCAGCCAATCTCCCTCACGGGCACTACATGGGACACAAGATTTCCCCATCTCCATGGAACAGGGCTAAGGAAACTGGCCCAGGCTTGCTCTGATCACATCCCAGTACATAGTGCCAGGGATCAACTATGTGTCCGTGGTAAAAATTTTGAGGTCCGTGCAGCCGCTCACCTTGGGCAGCTCCCCATCCCTGCTGGTGCAGGCGCAGCCAGGCACCTCTGCAGGCACGCTGCCTCCATCCCGGCTCCCTGAGCGCTGACTCCGCAACTCCAAGCCTCGGCCAATGGGAGCTGCGGGGGTGGCACCTGCAGATGGAGGCAGCATGCCTGCAGAGCTGCCTGGCCATGTGGGCCTCCCAGTCCCCTTTGCTAGCGGAGGTGTGGGCCAGGCAGCTCTGCACACTGCCTCCATCCCCACCCCCAAGCACTGACTCCGCAGCTCCCAGCCCACTGGCCAGGAATCTCGGCGAATGGGAGCTGCAGGGCCAGTGCCTGCGGACAGGGCAGCACACAGAGCCGCCTGGCCACGCCTCCACGTAGGAGCCAGAGACATGCTGCTGTTTCCGGTAAGCGCTGCATGGAGCCTACACCCCCACCCCCTGCACCAGCCCTGATCCCCCTTCTGCCCTCCAAACTCCTTGGTCCCAGCCCAGAGCACCCTCCTACACGCCAAACCCCTCATCCCCAGCCCCACCCCAGAATTCCTAAATCCACGTTTAGCTGTCTGTGGGTGGTATTTTCAAAACCACTCAAGTAACTTAGAAGCACACGTCCCATTGATCGGCTCCTAAATCCAGCAATGCCAATCCTAAGTGTTCAAAAATCAGAGTCAGATCCCCCAAATCATGATTTTGAAATAACAGCTTTGGATCATTTGCTTTCTGATTTGAGCCTTCAAGGTGCACATTTCTGAACTTTTCTCCATGATCACGAGGGCTGGGCTAAAGACTAAACGTGCCTAAGACTAAAACATCACTCTAAAATCTAAAGGTTCTAATTTACTTTGCCAAATGGAAGTGGGTTTCCCAACCACCTCCCAAAAGGCAATTCTGTCTCTAGTCTGCACATGTTAATCAAAACAATAAGCAGAGACTACTTGTTTACAAGACTCCCTTGTGCAGTCTTCAACTTCTTCCTCACAACAAAAATACATGTTAGAAACTGAGTTCTTTCCAGAATTTAAAGAAGTTCTTGATAGGTTAAGCAGGAAGAAAAAAAAAAAGTTCATGCTATCCCTCTGCAGAACAGAAAGAGTGAATATGGATTTTCTGTCTTCTCCCCTGAGAAATGCTGGTCACTCCTTTACTAGTGTTATGTTACTAAACCGATTCCTAACACCTGTTACACTATACCTAGTTTATAGGGATTTCCTGGGCTTTGCTCACTGTCCCTTAGAACTGGTTCTACAAACAAGTATGCTTGCAAATATATATCATGCAGGGTTGTTTGTTGTTTTAAACTGAGTCAATATTTATAACAAATAATGGTCCTTATCTGTAACTCCCCCCCCCCCGTTGAGAGCTGCTGCTTTGGTGTGAGGATATTTTCCAGTCTCATAATTACCCCTCCCTTATCCAGTCCAGACTATAACTTTTCTCTAGAGCAGAAGACACAAATGTTTTGAACTGGGGAAAAAAAAGCAGCTCCCATTTCTTCTGCTTTGTTCCCACCTGCTGGAAAATTCCTCCAACTACCACCACTTCATAACAGCATCTTGCAGACAACCTTGATGGCTGCACCTCCCTTCCAGCCCAACAATCCTCAGTGGTTCTGTTCTTCTCTTCCACTAGATAGGTATTTTTCACAACAGAAGGCAACAGAGGACACTGATTTTTCCAAGTTTTGCTGCTTTCCCTCCCAATAATCATAGAAGCAATGTGATCTAGTGATTAAAAGAAAGCCTGATCTGAGCTGCATTAATTCAGGGAAGCCATCAAACCTTTCCACGTGCTTTAATTTACCCATCTGTAAAAGAGGTAATTATATCTGCCTGCCTACCTCAGAAGAGAATTGGGAAGCTTAATTTATCTTCACAAAGTGCATCAAGATCCTCAAAACAGGTTGCATGAAGTATTTGTTAGTTCTAATATTTACAAGTCCATCTCATTCCTAACCAACCCCAAATGGCAGTATGCTAGCCAACTCTTGCTCAGTTTCACAATTCACCACTCCCAGTGTAACAAGTGGTTCATTTTCCCTAGTCAGTGTTGCAATCCACTGTTTCTTTATGGCTAGTGGCAAGAGTCACTATTTTGTGCCTTCTGGCAAAATTCATGCCTTAAAGAGAGTTTGCCTTTTTACACTGTGCCCCTCAATCCTGCATCTCTCACATCCAGCTGGACTCACACAACACTGCTGCCTCTTGCCAATCCCAGGACCAAATTTAAAATAATGAGAGCCAAATTGTACTCCTGTTTACAGAAGTTACTCTCAGTGCTAGAGAAATCTGAGCCGAGTTACTCTGATTTCACACTAGTGTACCGGCGACCAGAATCGGACTCTTTGGTAGTGTTTAAATGTGGTGTTTAAATAAGGTGCCTGCACCTCTTCCTCAGAGCAGCATTCAGCCTTTGACAAAGGCACTTCTCGGGACTGAGGTGTCTAACGGATGTTTCCAGTAGTCAGCAACTTGCACCTGATTCAGTAGCACAGACTAGAGAAGCCCAGGGCTTACTGACGAGCACTGACGCCTTACTCTGCCCTCAGTGTACTTCGTCCCCGCTCTCACGGACCCATTAGCTTTCTTCTTCTTCAACGAAGCCTTAGCCCCAGCACTTCACTCCTTTGGCGGGGTGGGGTCCCCCTGGAACTAACGCTTTTCCTACAGACCCCGCCCCGCCCCGTCTGGGGAAGGCAGGCGGCACCTCGGTGCAGGCTCTGACCCACAGCCCTGCCACCCGGGACGGCACGAAGGGCAGCCCAGACCGGCCCCCGCGCCCCGGCTGCTCCCGGGCACGGCGCTGCTCGAGCCGGGGAGGGGGCGGAGCGCGGCTGGCAGGGAGCCCCCCACGAGCTGCTCCTCCAGGGGGCACCGCGACGGGCGGGCTGCTCGGGTTAGTCGGGGGAGGGGCCGCGAGGGCTGAGACCCAGCGACCTGCAGCCTCCGCCGCCTGCCAGCCCGGGGCAGTGAGCCGAGGGGGCTTCCCCGGAGAGAGCTGGAGCCTTGAACCGGGGAACTGAGGGGTCCGCCCGCCCCTTCCCCCGGGGATGGGGGAGGCTCTGCCCGTGCCCCGGGCGGCCCGGCGCCCACCTGTCCTCGCTGGCTGTGATGAGCCCGTCCTCCTTGGGGATGAGGAGGGCGGCGCTCACCGCGTCCTGGTGCCCCTCGACCTTGCTGAGCAGGACGGGCCGGCTGCTCTGCGGCCTGGCGTGGATCTCGGCCGCCATCTCGGTGCGGAGCCTCCGCCGGGGGCGGCCCCTCCGTTGAGTGACGGGCAGAGGTGAGGGCCCCGCTCGGCGGAGGGGGGGGGGGGGGGGGGGGGGCGGGGGGGGGGGGGGGGCCGGGGGGGGGGGGGGGGGGGGGGGGGGAAGACGCGACGGGCGCCCGTAATATCAGGTGTAGCGGCGCCACCGGAAGGACAGGGCTCCGGAGGATCCCGTAATATCACGAGTAGTGACGCCTCAGGAATGAGTGGAGCGCCCCTAGTATCAGAATAGCGGCGCAGACCGGAAGGCCCAGTGTCAGGCAGAGGCTCCCGTATACTCTGAAGTAGAGGAGCCTCTGACAGGTCCTGACGCCGAGGATGGGCTGTGTATTCTCCAGAGAAGCAGGGCCTCTAAAAGACCCAGGGCAGCACGCAGCCTGATGGAGTTTTTCCTACAAATACCTCTGCACCTCTTCTGGGCAGATTAGGGGTCGTATTTTATAGAAAAGCAGGGAAATTACTTTTGGGGGTTATGTGTGTATAAGGGTGAAGTCACCTCCTGGGTGATCCAGGGAATTTGAGATGCCAGTGGTGCTGGCACAGGGCCCTGATCATCAGCCTCCCACAGGCCCCCAATGGCAGCAGTGGTGAAGGCCCGTGAGCAGGGTTGTCAACCCTCCAGGATTGTCCTGGAGTCTCCAAGAATTAAGGATTAATCTTTAAATAAAGATAATGTCATGTGATGAAACCTCCAGGAATTCATCCAGCCAAAGCTGGCAACCCTAACTGTGATGAGCCAACCCAGCCCAACCTAGAGTGCTTTCCCCATAGGGCTGGGAGCTCTCCAGGGCAGGGTTTCCTAGCAGGATTTGTTGTGCACAGGGCGGTACCTCTCTGAGAGCCACACCCACCCATCAGACACTGCCAGAATGGGAGCAAGAGTGGCAGGTGCCCCGGGAGCCCATCCATGCACTGGGAACTAGGCCCTTGTCCTTTGGTTCTAAACACAGGCCTCTATCTCCTAAGATAAAGGAGAGCTCCCTTTACTGGCAGCAGTAGCAGATCTCTTATCTTCCCTGTTGATACCAGTCAGCTCTGTGTTCTGGGGGAACCAGGGCAACACCCGCCTCTGCTTGAACCAAAACCGATCAGAGAAAAGACTTGCAGAGAGCAATGAAGGGCGGATGGGAGACACACCTAGACCCCTCCTGACAAGGGTGACAAGAACAAAGGCAACTCCCCTAGCCTTATCTACATCAAAGATGGGACAGGGAGGCATCTCCATTAGCATACAGAATGGAGAACAGAGATTCCAACTCAAGAACCGCACTGAACTCTGGGACCAGAAAAGCAGGGAAGCACTGCATCATGGGGATCTCTGCTCCAGATGTTAATGAACCCACACCTGCACACACCCAGCTCAGCAGTTATCAGACCAATTCTAGTAATGAATCCTTGATTGATATCCAAAATACTGAAGCAGCCTGATTGCATTGTGAGCTCCCTGGAAGAAACATCATCCATAGCTAGGAGTGATCAGCTCCTATTGTCTAGCCTAAAGAAAACCCTTGAGTCATCAGTTTACCCATAAACAAATCTAATGTTCTCTCTTGAACCACTGTATTTTCCCTACAAAAACCCCTACTCACACTCCAGTAAGTGTTTTAATACATGGACTCAAACTCTGCATCAGTTCCACTGGGATTTCATCTTCTCCGGACTTATTGTGCTGGGGGCTCTGCCTGTCTCCAGCATTCAGGACCCTGAACTACCACCATCAGCTGGAAACCCCGACCAGTTCAAGCTTCATGGAGCGGTGAGATGCTTCTCTCTCTCTCTGTTTTCCTTTCTACCTCAGGTATTAACCTTTAATAAGGTAACTGTTATGTTGGTTTAGGCTCTCCTTGGGTAGTTATCATTATTATTCAATAAATAACTTTTATGGTTAAGCTAGTTGCTTCTCTCTCTCTCAACTTTACTCTGTTGCCTCAAGGGGAATAAGGCAACGCTTCAGAAAGGAAAACTTTAGAAATGGTAGAGGGGAGATAATAATAGAATAATAGAATAATAGGAGATAAAAGGAAAGCCCCTTTCCCCAGAAGAACAGACTCGACTCCCTTCTGTATCTGTCACCGGTAGATTTAGCTTACAATAAGGGTGTCCCTCCCTCCCTGTGTGATATAATAAAAATGAAGAAAAGACTAGGTACTATGGTGCAAACAAAGGTAAGTGTATTAAGGGTAAAGATACAGAAAACGGGGGGAAATGGGGGGGAAAGAAACAAACATAAACATACAGTGATTCAGTGACTGGCTTTAGGAGCTTGAAGCTCAGACCCACAAAACCTCCCTTGGTATTCAGAAGACAATAAAGAAACCCCAATATAGAAACCTTTCCTACGATTTAGGCGCCGTGAACACAGCGTACGGGTGCAAAGCCCAGGACCTTCTACTCTCCCGCTGATTTAGAGCCTTCGAGGAGGACTACTGGGGAGTCCCGATGACTGTTGGACTTCGTCGCAGGCGGGGAGACCCTCTGGGATGATGGACACCAGGAAAGCAGGACCCTCCACAGGTAAGATGGATTCGGTTCGCTGTGGCGGGGATAGTGATGACAGGATGGTACTCTACTCTCTAGCTCTGGAGAGGAAGACCCGACCGTGCACACGCTGCCGCTGGAATGGACAGCCCTGTGCAGGCTCTGAGCAAGATCTTATATAATCTCTAAGGCGGGAAAAGCTGGTTCAGTCCGGTGTGAGCCAGAGGACTCCAGTGTCTAAGTTGTAAACAAGTTTGCTTACAAAGATGGAGTCCAAGGGTCATAGTTCATATACTCCATATTAAATTCTATTGAAGCCAGTGATTTACTTAACATTATTTCAAAAACACATTATTAAAATACCATTGAACATATTAAACAACACCAACTTTTTTTTTATACCTAACAACTCTTTGGTGTTTTTAGCTTCCCCATTTACTCTGCAGCAACGCTTCTTTTACCTAAGCTAAAGATCCCTGTAGCACCCAAAAGTATGGTGGGGTTTGCTCATCAAGGGGTCACTACCAGTACAATTGTGATATGAAAGTGGGGTTAGGGATGTGCTGAACCTGTGACATACGAGGGTGGCAGCTTGGAAGTGCTGCTCGACCCAGACTGCTGAGTCCAGGGGCATATAAGGGTGGCAGCCTGGAAGTGCTGTTCAACCCAGCCTGCTCAGGCATACTCTATTCCAGTGCGGTACCTTTGGCACGTAAGGGTGGCAGCTTGAAAGTGCTGCTTGGCCCAGCCTATTGAGCCCAGGGGCATATAAGGGGTCAGCTTGAAAGTGCTGCTTGACCCAGCCCACTGAGTCCAGGGACATATAAGGGGTCAGCTTGAAAGTGCTGATTGACCCAGTCCGCTCAGACTTGCTCTGTTAATGTGTGTGTTCATCTGGTTCTGGGGCTGGAGGAACCCAGCCCTAGGGAACCTAGGTCCTTCAGGATAGCTCCATTGGGAGGGGACTTGCAGAAGGGAGGAGTAGAGCTCCATATTTACACACAAATGACACAAGCAGTACATTGATAGAATTATAGAATTCCCCCCCCGAAGAGTAACCCTAATAAATGAGCATACCCCAAAGTAACGGGCAAATCTGGTAACACTGTGTGAGCCTGACACCACTCACACATATGATCTGACACAGACACAAAGCCAACTTCCACCCCTTTAGCCTACCCATTCCATGCTGTCTCTAAATATTCAATAGCATGCCAGCTATTTTCTCCTCCTTTAAACATTTGTCTGTGTTCTGCATTATCAATGCTTCACCACCATGCAGAGTTTGCCTGGAGCTCTGAGGCCTTTCCATGCTTCCTCTCCACCCCCGCGCCCCAGCCCTCCTTAGGAGTTTCCCAAATAAATCCTGGCACTTGACAGTTGTCCTACATCTTACACCCAACACCCACATTTGGAAGTCTCATAGTGGTAGGGTAGGTAATTTATGTCAGCCATGCTGGCTCAGTAAATTGATATTAGAAACACCACTGTTTACACTACAGTAATTTATCCTGTGGTATTTAAAGCTTCATGTGCTATTCATTTGTTCACATTATTTTGAATCATTGCTCCATGTAGCGTCTCTCATATTTTGGCCTTGAGAGGTTGATACAGACCCAGCAGAACTCACAGTGAGGGGTTTCCGCTATGTCTGTGAAAGTCTCAAATTTAACATGGAACTGTGGGGCTGCTGTTTTCTAAAACCTAGTCTACACTTAAAAGTATTGCCAGTATAGCTATACCATCTATACCAGCAAACCCCTCCTAGTGTAGAGACAGCCTATACCAGCAAAAAAGTGTGGGGGGGTTTCTGGTAAAGATTATGCTAAGTCACTGAGTGAGATAAGCGATATCAGCCAGTGCACTTTCCGATCAGTATAACTGCATCTATTCTAGGGCTTTTGCAGATGTAGAGATGTTTTTTAGAAAATCACACCACTAAATGACATTCTACACCAGAAAAAAAATGGTGCAGACCTGGCCTAAGTGCATTGATCACCTAAATGCTAGTTTCGTCCACTCTTAGGAACAGTAAAGATCAGTGTGTTCTTCATTGTCGTGCTCTGTAAACCAACCTCCTTCCAAACACCACAAAAGGAGCGGAAAGGACGTTTTGAATCCAGCCCAACTTCCCAATTGTGTGAGAGGATGGGAAGAAAGAAGGTTAGTCGTTGTCCCTCTCTGGACTATTAAGTAGGAGACAGGGCATATCTACACAAGGATAAAAGACCTGCAGAAGAACAGCTGCAGCTGGCCTGGGTCAGCTGACTTGGGCTCACAGGGCTTGGACTGTGGGGCCCAATTTTTAACCCCTCAGGGAGGTTACAGGTCTAAAAATCCACCCTTGCCTGGTCCCAGAGCTCAGGCTCCAGCCCGAACTTCTATACAGTGATTTTTCAGCCTCAGAGCCTGAGCCCCGCAAGCCAGAGTCAGCTGACCAGGTCAGCCATGTGTAGATGTACCCAAAGAGGCCAGCCTGACCTCAGACTTTTGAGGGATTTCACAGGCCCTTGGACAGCCTGCAGAACGTCAGGACTTCCTACAGCACCAGAGTTATAGCTGCCACAATTTCAAAAGTAACTTTGAACTGAATAGAGGAGGAACCGAGAGATGGGTCCGGTTTAGTCAGGCTGCAGGAAAGACACTCCTTGAATTAGTGAGCCTCAAATGACCATATGCGATTAAAGTAGAAGATCTGTTATAACAATTCCATGTTCGCTAGCGCTTCATGGTTGTCACCATGCTACGTGCCGTGGCTATTTGGAACACCACAGTGGCAGTGGGAATAGAACTCAGACCTTTGTGTTCCAAAAGAAAAGGCCTCTGAAGGACAATTATCATACTTGTTGGCAGAACGGAGCCTGTAACCAGAGTCACAGCTGAGCAGTTTTCATTCCATTCAGGAGAGCACAGCGGTGTGCATGCATTCACCCACAATCCAGTTGGGATGTCACATACCATTTTCCTGAGTTTAAACAAACAAAAACAGTTTGAAGCCAATTTCTGCATATAGCTTCCAGAAACTACAGGGCAGTAAGGCTGTTCAATCTTCCACCACAGGTAACTAGGGGAAAGGATAAGCAGAGGATGAGGAGAAAGAAGTCAACAGAGAAGAGGGAGGATTATTCTTGGTTGGGACAACAAAACTGTAGAGCCAACTTAGTTTCAGATTGTCAGTGGCAGAGTGGTCAGTAATTGCCAACATTGAGTACGGTTTTCAGAATTTTGTCAGTCAAGTTTTACTTTGGATCCAGGTTCCATTTGATCAAACCACAACCTGTCTTCCCTGGGGGCTGCAAAGTTTGGTGCAGAGGGAGTGCAATATGCAATCCCCTGAAATAGCAGAGTGAACCTAATAGATTTCAAAAGATAGTGTAAAAATATTGCACTATTTATTTATAGGTCTTTTAATTCATAGCGCCTACAGCATTTTACAAAGATGAATAAGCATTGTTGATTCCCTTTATTATCAGTGAGGAAGCTGAGGCTGTGGGGCCAGATTTTCAAGTTGTTTTCAGCATCTGTAACTAGGGCCACAGTTTCAAAAGTGCTCGGCCCCCAGCAGCTCCCACTTTGACACTTATGGCCAGCACCCAACACAGTGAGCTAAAAGGATTTGAAAATCTAACCCTCAATTTTTGGCCAAACTCAACAAAGAGTCAGTAGCAGTGTTAGACGCCGAATTCATATTTCCTGACTCAGTCTTCCTCGGATTTAATACCCCTAACTCTTTCATGGGTTCTTTTATGACCATGCATGGTGAAAATCTCTCCTCTTAGGCCACGTCTACACTATCCGCCGGATCGGCGGGTAGTAATCGATCTATCAGGGATCGATTTATCGCGTCTCATCTAGACGCGATAAATCGGTCCCCAAATCGACGCCCGTGCTCCACCTCAGCAGGAGGAGTAAGCGGAGTCAACGGGGGCGCCGCGGCGGTCGACTTGCCACCGTGAGGGCGGCCAGGTAAGTCGAACGAAGATACTTCGACGTCAGCTACGCAAATAGCGTAGCTGAAGTTGCGTATCTTAGATCGATCCCCCCCCTTAGTGTAGACCAGCCCAGCAGCCCAGTGCTCCCTAACTTCAGACTGAGGTGTTAGCTCAGTCCTCAAAGGGAAATGTTCTTAACAGGTCCCCTATGCAAGGACTGGCCCAGTCTGACTCTGTTTAGCTTGTGAAATCTGAGATGATCACAGATTAGTTTCCCAGGCCTGCAGAAGAGCTCTGTGTAAGCTCAAAAGCTTCTCTCTCTCACCAGCAGAATTGCAGAACTACTAACTGTGGTAAGTAATTTATGGCTTACATCAGCTTCTGTGCCAGGTGACTTGAGCTAATGTGACACCAATTTTTTTATAAAGGCTCCAGAGGCAATCCTGGCAATTACAGGCCGATAAATCTAACTTCAGTACCAGGCAAATTGATTGAAATTATAGTAAAGCACAGAATTATCAACACGAGCTGTTGGGGAAGAGTCAAAATGGTTTTTGTAAAGGGAAATCATGCCTCAGCAGTCTATTAGAATTCTTTGAGGGGGTCAACAAACATGTGACTAAGGGTGATCCAGTGGACGTAGTGCACTTGGAGTTTCAGAAAGCCTTTGACAAGGTCCCTCACACCAAATGCTCCTCAGCAAAGTAAGTTGTCATGGGATAAGAGGGAAGGTCCTCTCATGGTTTGGTAACTGGTTAAAAGATAGGAAACAAAGGGTGGAAATAAATGAATTTTCAGAACGGAGAGAGGTAAATAGTGTGTCCCCCAGGGGTCTGTACTGGGACCAGTGCTGTTCAACATATTCATAAATGATCTGGAAAAGGGGGTAAGCAGTCACATGGTAAAATTTGCAGATGATACAAAATTATTCAAGATAGTTAAGTCCAAAGCAAGAGTTACAAAGATATCTCACAAAACTGGGTGACTGGGCAACAAAATGGCAGATGAAATTCAGTGCTGATAAATGCAAAGTAATGCACATTGGAAAACATAATCCCAACTGTACATGCAAAATGATGGAATCTAAGTTAGCTGTTACCACTCAGGAAAGAGATCTTCGAGTCATTGTGGATAGTTCTCTGAAAACATCTGCTCCGTGTGCAGCAGCAGTCAAAAAAGCTAACAATGTTAGGAACCATTAGAAAAGGGATAAATAAGACAGAAAATATAATAATGCCACTATATAAATCCATGGCATGCCCACAACTTGAATACTGCATGCACTTCTGGTCACCTCATCTCAAAAAAGATATATTAGAATTGGAAAAGGTACAGAGAAGGACAACAAAAATGATTAAGGGTATGGAACAGCTTTCATATAAGGAGAGATTAAAGAGACTGGAACTGTTCATCTTGGAAAAGAGATGACTATGGGCAATGGGTACCATAGGCTGGGGGAGGCTCTGCCTCCCGAAACAGCCAGGCATGGCCCCGCTCACGCTCCACCCCCAGGCCTCCTCCTTCCACTCTACAGCTACGACCCAGCTCCAGGGGCTGGGGCCGCACCACCCGCCCTCCTGGGTCTGGGCGGCTGCGGCTGTGCCGCCCTCCCTCCCTCCCCTCCAGGGGCTGCAACCACACCATTCCCCCTCCCTCCTGGTGCTCTGGGACTGGGGGGAGGGGGGAGGAAAGGGGGGGCTGTGGTCACGCTGCCCACCCTCCCTTCTGGAGCTGGGGGTGGTGGTAACGATCACAGTGAGGGGGCTCTGGTGGGGGGGAGGAAGGTGTGGGTCCTCAGGCGGCAGGGGCACTGGAGACTTAACATTGTCCATTTCGTGCAGGAGCAAGCACAAAGTAAAAGAAATCTCTGAACTTCAGTTACATTACAAAACACAAATCTGGAAGCAGCTGTCTGCTTCAGAGCTGCCAAATTTTCATTCACCAGAGGTTATTTACAGGCAAAGACAGCAAAAAGCAGCAGCTCAGGTCTGCCGTCAGTTACGCAGATACTGCATCATTTGAAGCCAATTTAGTCTAAATAACAATTAACTCTTAATTTTAAAAGTTTACATTAAAGGAATGTTAAGGCTGCAAAGTTAGGCATTTAGGGAATGCCAGAATTAATGCCAGAACTTTAATTCTGCCCGAGGGAGCATGTGCATTAAGATGCAGTCTCTAATTACATACTATTTTTTCCCCAGGACCCCTGCCTCATTCAGAGCACAGGATGGATGGTGATCATTGAACAAGCAGCTATTCAATATTTCTTTTGTCTTCCTCATTCAATGTGTCCTTCTCTGGTGGAGAGGCCTGTGTAGTCCAGTGATCCTGAGCACTACGCTGGTGGGAGCCCTAACTCCTAGTAGAGCCACCCAAGCCAGACAAGGCAAAGGACAAGGACCAGATGAAAGGCAGTGTACTGGGATCTCTACATTGGGGTTGAGGGATAGGCCAAGAACCTGTTGTTGTAAAAAAGTTAAGTTATAGAACACAACAAGGTTCCTGCCCTTGGTCATTTCTAGCAGCACAGGAAGGATTAAGATTCAAGGTGTGGCCCTATGCATTATTTAGTACACGCCATCCTGAATTCAGAATTATTCATTTCCCCAGGGGCTTTTCGATGGTACTGTCATCATATTACTTGAGTGCTTTACAAACATTGATGAAATTATCTTTGGTGAGGTGAGTTGAGCTATTCATCTAACTAGAAACTTAATTCAGTCAGAAAAGCCCTGTATACACCTCAAGTGTGCAGAGCCCTTTCTCTGCTGCACTTTACAGGAAACTGTTTTCAATACTTTAGCAACTAAATATCTGTTTTGGAAGCTGATTAATTAACCAAATTCCAGAAATAATAGCTTAGCCTAGTGTACTATAGGAGTGATGACTGCACATAAATGCATTTGTAAAAGAACAACAGCCATAGCCAATTTCTGATATGGTTCTGAACTTTCCCAGTAGCTTCTTAAAAAGTCACAATGGGTTTTGTGATATTTAAAAAGGGCTCTAGGGGTGATCCCGGCAATTACAGACCGGTAAGTCTAACGTCGGTACCGGGCAAATTAGTTGAAACAATAGTAAAGGACAAAATTGTCAGACACATAGAAAAACATAAACTCTTGAGCAAGAGTCAACATGACTTCTGTAAAGGGAAATCGTGTCTTACTAATCTATTAGAGTTCTTTGAAGGGGTCAACAAACATGTGGACAAGGGGGATCCGGTGGACATAGTGTACTTAGATTTCCAGAAAGCCTTTGACAAGGTCCCTCACCAAAGGCTCCTACGTAAATTAAGCTGTCATGGGATAAAAGGGAAGGTCCTTTCATGGATTGAGAACTGGTTAAAGGACAGGGAACAAAGGGTAGGAATTAATGGTAAATTCTCAGAATGGAGAGAGGTAACTAGTGGTGTTCCCCAAGGGTCAGTCCTAGGACCAATCCTATTCAATTTATTCATAAATGATCTGGAGAAAGGGGTAAACAGTGAGGTGGCAAAGTTTGCAGATGATACTAAACTACTCAAGATAGTTAAGACCAAAGCAGATTGTGAAGAACTTCAAAAAGATCTCACAAAACTAAGTGATTGGGCAACAAAATGGCAAATGAAATTTAATGTGGATAAATGTAAAGTAATGCACATTGGAAAAAATAACCCCAACTATACATACAACATGATGGGGGCTAATTTAGCTACAACGAGTCAGGAAAAAGATCTTGGCGTCATTGTGGATAGTTCTCTAAAGATGTCCACGCAGTGTGCAGAGGCGGTCAAAAAAGCAAACAGGATGTTAGGAATCATTAAAAAGGGGATAGAGAATAAGACAGAGAATATATTATTGCCCTTATATAAATCCATGGTACGCCCACATCTCGAATACTGTGTACAGATGTGGTCTCCTCACCTCAAAAAGGATATTCTAGCACTAGAAAAGGTTCAGAAAAGGGCAACTAAAATGATTAGGGGTTTAGAGAGGGTCCCATACGAGGAGAGATTAGAGAGGCTGGGACTCTTCGGCTTGGAAAAGAGAAGACTAAGGGGGGACATGATAGAGGTATATAAAATCATGAGTGATGTTGAGAAAGTGGATAAGGAAAAGTTATTTACTTATTCCCATAATACAAGAACTAGGGGTCACCAAATGAAATTAATAGGCAGCAGGTTTAAAACAAATAAAAGGAAGTTCTTCTTCACGCAGCGCACAGTCAACTTGTGGAACTCCTTACCTGAGGAGGTTGTGAAGGCTAGGACTATAACAATGTTTAAAAGGGGACTGGATAAATTCATGGTGGCTAAGTCCATAAATGGCTATTAGCCAGGATGGGTAAGAATGGTGTCCCTAGCCTCTGTTCGTCAGAGGATGGAGATGGATGGCAGGAGAGAGATCACTTGATCATTGCCTGTTAGGTTCACTCCCTCTAGGGCACCTGGTATTGGCCACTGTCGGTAGACAGATACTGGGCTAGATGGACCTTTGGTCTGACCGGTACGGCCTTTCTTATGTTCTTATGTTCTTATGTTTTTGGACAAATTGTTGGCCTTTAATCCCAGTGGAGCATGGACTGAATCCAGTTTGTGCTACTGATTGAACCAAGATCAAAGGATCAAGCTGCATAAAGATATAGCTTATCTGCCCAGTCTCAGTTCTGGTTCTAAGATGGATATGAACTTGTAACCACGGGGAAAAAACAGCTGTGCATTTTGAAGGACTACAAATCTACCAAAGCCCTAGGTTGGAGCGGGGGTTGACCTCTGGTAAATTTTTTGGCATATGTGAATGAACTTATATAAGGGCTGTCACGCAATTAAAAAAATTAATTGTATGATTAATCGTGCTGTTAAACAATAATAGAATACCATTTATTTAAATATTTTGGATGTTTTCTACATTTTCAAATATATTAAATTCAATTACAGCACAGGATACAAAGTGTACAGTGCTCATTTTATATTTTTATTACAAATATTTGCACTGTAAAAAACAAGAGAAAT
This sequence comes from Platysternon megacephalum, assembly GCA_003942145.1. Classification (NCBI taxonomy): domain Eukaryota; kingdom Metazoa; phylum Chordata; order Testudines; family Platysternidae; genus Platysternon; species Platysternon megacephalum. The sequence continues at coordinate 3,501,998 of QXTE01000099.1, read as the reverse complement.
ATTTTTCAATTCACCTAATACAAGTGCCGTAGTGCAATCTCTTTATCTTCATTTAGATTCATTCTTTAGCAGGAAAGTTGAACTTACAAGTGTAGAATTATGTACAAAAAACCCCTGCATTCTAAAATAAAACAATGTAAACTTTAGAGCCTATAAGTCCAATCAGTCCTACTTCTTGTTCAGCCATTTGCTCAGACAAACAAGTTTGTTTACATTTGCAGAAGATAATGATGCCTGCTTCTTGTTTACAGTGTCACCTGAAAGTGAGAACAGGCATTTGCATGGCACTGTTGTAGCCGGCATCGCAAGATATTTACATGCCAGATGCCCTAAAGATTCATATGTCCCTTGATGCTTCAACCACCATTCCAAAATACATGCATCCATGCTGATGACAGTTTCTGCTCAATAACGATCCAAAGCAGTGCGGACTGACACATATTTGTTTTCATCATCTGAGTCAGATGCCACCAGCAGAAGGTTGATTTTCCTTTTTGGTGATTTGGGTTCTGTAGTTTCCGCATCAGAGTGTTGCTCTTTTAAGACTCCTGAAAGCATGCTCCACCCCTCATCCTCTCAGATTTTGGAAGGCACTTCAGATTCTTAAATCTTGGTTCGAGTGCTGTAGCTATCTTTAGAAATTTCACATTAGTATCTTCTTTGCATTTTGTCAAATTTGCAGTGAAAGTGTTCTTAAAACGAACAACATGTGCTGGGTCATCATCCGAGACTACTATAACATGCAATATATGGCAGAATGAGGGTAAAACAGAGCTGGAGACATACAATTCTCCCTCAAGGAGTTCAGTCACAAATTTAATTAACGCATTTTTTTTAAATGAGCGTCATCAGCATGGACGCATGTCCTCTGGAACAATGGCTGAAGCATGAAGAGGCATATGAATCTTTAGTGCATCTGGCATGTAAATATCTTGCAATGCCGGCTACAACAGTGCCATGTGTACACTTGTTCTCACTTTCAGGTGACATTGTAGTTAAGAAGTGTGCAGCAGCATCTCCCGTAAATGTAAACAAACTTGTTTCTCTGAGAAATTGGCTGAACAAGAAGTAGGACTGAGTGGATTTGTAGGCTCTAAAGTTTTACATTGTTTTGTTTTTGAGTGTAGTTATGTAAAAAAAACAACACTATCATGAAAGTGCAACTTACAAATGTAAAGAGATTGCACTACAGTACTTGTAAGAGGTTAATTGAAAAATACTATTTCTTTTATCATTTTTACAGTGCAAATATTTGTAATCTAATATAATATAAAGTGAGCACTGTACACTTTGTATTCTGTGTTGTAATCAAAATTGATATTTGAAAATGTAGAAAAGCATCCAAAATATTTAATAAATTTCAATTGGTATTCTATTAACAGTGCAATTAATCACGATTTTTGAGTTAATCGTGTGAGTTATCTGCAATTATCAACAGCCCTAATATACAAGTTCATTCACATATACACACACATGTTTTCTCTATAATGCTTTTATCCTAAGAATAAAAGTGCTTGCTTAGAAGGAGCTGAAAGGTAACTTATAACTGTGAGCAATACACTGTCCAGTCTTCTGGGAGAAACCAAAACATAGGCGCTGGCATTTTAGGCAGTCTGGCTTGCTGGGCATTTTGCAACGCAAGAACTTTATTATGAGAATAGTGATTGAACCATGATCATCTTTGCTTTATGGTAATAATTGAACCTTTTATCTGTTATCTCCCTTTGCTCAGTGAATTGTCGCTCTCCTCTTGCCTGGTGACAATCTTTTTTCCTTCTACCCTAATCTGATTCTTTCCCTACTCCGGCTATCTGTATCACTATTTTGGAAATCTCGAACTTTAACATGCACATTTCCAGCCATTGTGTATTTAATATAAAAGGACAGACAGCACTTGTTCCCCCTCTCTCCTCCCCCACATTGTAGATATTTCACTAAAACCATGCAAAGAATGACAGTAACACATCGGTCTATTTTGACATGGTAATTGCACAAAATCCAGAGGGCTGGATTCACCCAGGTTGGCACAGGGCGGTGTCAAACTAGCCTAGGAGAGCGACCAATGACCCAGAGGGGTATGGATTTCCCCACTTCTCAGAAAGGAAGCTGAGCAATATCCCCCAGCTGGAGAGGTGTGAGGTTGGGGGATAAGAGTTGGCTACTGGAAGGAGGCTGGGCTCTCACCTGGGATCGAGGAAGGAGGTCAAACAGAGACAGAGCTTGGCTGGGCTCTGGGCAGACTAGAAAGAACTTGGGCTATGCTCTAACCTCCCTTTCTCTATGCCAACCTAAGGATTTTCTATCCTGCACTCCAATTGACTAATAAGCACTACTGTTTTGACAACACTATTTGAGTGTTGCCACAAATGCTTGGTGAGGTGCATTAATCCCCAAAGAGTGTACAAGTCTCTACCAGGAGTCTATCTCAGTTGGCCTTGCTGAACAGAGCTCACAGTGTGAAACAGGAGTGCTGGAGCCCCCAAGGTTCAGTTTAAGGAGGCAGTGAGGCCTCACTGGCTCCCTGAAGAGATTCCTCCTAGAGACTGTCCTCCAAAGCTGGGGGCATAGCACTGATCCTATGGCTCCATGACAACAACAGATAAGAACTTTGAAAGCGATATCACCCTTCAGGGTAAAAGTCAGCTACTAGCTATTGGGGGTTAGGAGGAAACTTTTCCTGGAGACAGGTTACCCCAGAACTACCTGCTGCAGAGCTTCTTCCTCTGAGACAACTGGCCTGGTACTGTCCACTCTGTCAGAGACAGGATACTAGACTAACTGCACCACTAGTCTGATCCATTATAGCAGTTGCAATGCTAAGAAAAATGGGATTTTGGCAAAAAATAAAACAAATATTTGGAACATTGTCACTATTGTTTTTGACCTTGTGCTGTCTCATTCCTTATGGTACTAATCTCAAAGAGAAATCTAGAAATCATTGTGGTTGAATTTTCTTAGGAGATCTTTTTCCCTTCTGCACTCATTGTTAGTGCAGAGTAGGGTGACCAGATGTCCCGATTTTATAGGGACAGTCCTGATTTTTGGGTCTTTTTCTTATATAGGCTCCTATTACCCCCCACCACCTGTCCCGATTTTTCACATTTGCTGTCTGGTCACCCTAGTGCAGAGTAGCTTTAATGTGTGGTTAGGGCTCCATAGGATGCAACCATTTAATTGTAAGTAAAGGCTTTCTTTGCAGTAGTTAAATACAAAGGCAAGTTCATACGTTGGCCACAAGAGGGTGCTATAATCATGCCTTGTTCATTATAAGTACAAAATCTTATAAAGGGTATGTCTCAATACACTTTACAGATGGCAAATTGTATTATCTCCTTGAAGAGGTGTTAATAAAATAAGATAATATTAAATGCGGAAGTGGATGTTTAAATACTACCACATGTGACAAAGCCATCAAAGGCCAGGAAATTCACCAACATTATTGGCTCATTGAACCTGGTTCTTGTAGGATGATTTAAAAATAAAAGTTTCTTTTTAAAAAGAAAAAAAATGAAATGTCACTGAAAACACAGAGCAAATTCTTCAACTTCCCTAGCTCCTTATGTGTGCTAGACCTGAGTAGACACTTTGCTATGAAAGATGCTGCTCAGATAGGGATTACGGTAATTCTATAAGGAACTAAGCACTATGATCCTGATCCAGCAAAGCCCTTAAGCACATGTTTAAAGTTAAGCCCATAATTAAGTTCTGTTTTAACAGAGCTCAGTCCCTAGGAGGATGATCCCATACTATGGTGATGTGGACCAAAGATGACAAAATGTGTAGACTATTAATTGTCAAGTTAATAACTGAAAGGAAAAGGCCAAAAACAGCAGCACTGCAGATATATGGGAAGAGTGGAAATCTGGGGCTGGAGGCAGTTCTGTTACTGTAAAGCCCTCTACAAGTGGTTGTCTGACAGGAATTGGATCATGCCTGACAGTTACAGCCAGGTAGGGTTGGAACAGGGACATTGTAATGAGGCCTGGCCTGACATGAGTGATTAACACATCGAGGGAGGCCTCATTTTTTGGAAGATAGGATTAAGGAAGGAAATAAATTATGAGGTTGAAAACCATGTTTGTGTTAAATAAGATAAGTAAATAGGTCAGCATGCTAAGAAGACAATGTCTTTCCCCTCATTCTGGTGACCTTTGTGTTTCTCAGATGCCACAAACTGATCAGGTGGCATAATGCTAGTGGAGCATGTCAGGTACAGAGCAGAGCTGCATTTCAGCAAATGTCAGCTATTGCATGGTACAGTAGGGGTCATAGCCAGCTGGTGCAAATTATATCAGTGCTGAAGCAAATATGGCTTGTAAATCAAGGTACCAAAACCAGCTCCTTAGTGTGTACCTCCTCTCTCTAGAACCAAGTGGATCTTGGCACAGGAAAGAATCTGGATCATTATTATTTGCTTTTGATGTACCCCAAAATGTGTTAAGTGCTTCATAAAAAAAAAAAATCTGATGGTCTCATCTTATTGCATAAACATTCTTTTGGTGGCTAGTACACTTGGATTTGGTGACTCTGCATTTCAGGGTCACTGAGAAATAGGAATGGAAATGAAAGTTCTGGAAGGTCCTGAAGTCCTGGCAGGTGGAAAAAAAGTGCGTGGAAGGATTCCCAGCCTCTCTTTCACTAAGGAGCTAAAATGGCACCAACGAGATTTCCAGAAGGATCTGAATGGGCACGTGGGTTTGGGATGAACACAATGTTGAGGTACTTTTATTACTCTAGAAACTAAAAACACCTCACCTCAGCCCATAAATCCATATCAACAGTGCACAGAGAAGCATAATGAGCAAACATACCAATTCAGGGGTGTAATCCAGAAGTGGTGGTGTCATGCACATGGAGTCTGGTCTGGTCTGATCATCTCCATAATGTCACTGGTAGATAGCGCACTGCCCTGGGACTAACAGCTGGATTTGACCAGTTGTATCTCTGATCTGCTATGTGACCTGGGTGATTTCACCTGTCTGTGCCTCTTGTCTCTGCCTAGGTATGTCTATTTAGACTAAGCTCTTCAGAGCAGAGACTGTCTTGCACTATGTTTGTACAACGCCTAGAGTAATGGGATTCCCGCCACTATGATAATGCAAATAATCACCACCAGATAAGCTGCAACCACTGCCTCAAACCATAAATTAGCCATACTTCAAATTAGAGGCCTAAACTTAGAACCTACATTATAAAACATTTGATTGCAAGTTTACAGCTAAAGCACTTTCCATTTTTTTAAATGTGATAAGATGGGGAAACAGTTATTCTGTACCCACTCTTTAGTAGAGGTTGCAGCTCTGTTCCTAGATGTGGATCTGACTTTCTTATTCTTTTTAATCTTTATTAGCCTTGGTCTACTACAATACTATATTGCCAGGTGACAAACAGCATTTTAAGAGAAGTAACTTTCTGAAATTGGTTGCCATTAGGGTGACCAGACGTCCCAATTTTATCGGGACCGTCCCGATATTTCGGTCTCTGTCCCGCGTCCCAACTGATCTTAGGTCGGGATGTATTTTGTCCCAATATCCGCAGGCAGCACTGTGAATTGTTTGTTTTTTTAAACTCAGCCGGGGCAGGCGTCGGTCGGTTTTTTTTTTTTTTTTTTGCCCAACCCGCCCCCCCCCCCCCATGTGTCCTGATATTTTCTTCCCCTCATCTGGTCACCCTAGTTGCCATGGTTGAACTCTCCGGCCCAGATCCTCAGCATATGTAAATCAGCATAGCATCATTGAAATCAATGGAGCTATATCAGGTTTACACGGTTGAGAATTTTGCTTTTTTTCCATTAATGGTCAAGACTTAAAAAATAAAAATAGAACTAGGCTTAAGTGGGCCAGGCTGATGGCATATGGAGCATGCAAGACCTCAAGACCATTTCAAAAAATTAATAAGATTTACGAAAAGCATGAAAGACAAAATATTTTAAGCCTCTGAAATTATGAAAACTTTACATGATCCACCAGATGAATGAAATTTCCTTTTCAGAAAAAAATAAGAGTTAATTTCTAGTAGACACATTTAACTATGAGAAATCCCATGTATCCACCCAGCCTCACCACCTTTAATTGCTTTATAAAGAGGATGCATTTTCATATCCAGAGTTTCTTGATTGTAGCCCGTCTCGTAGGAAATAGTCACTGACTGTTCTCCCTGGTTCTTTTCTTCTTCCTGCCCCTCAGAGGCTCACCCCAAAAAATGCAGATAAAATTATTTGCCCATGTTCATTCCCTGCCCAGCGAATCATCCACATTTTAATAATACCTAGCTCTTATAAAGCACTTTTCATCAGTAGATATGAAAGTGCTTTATAAAAGAACTCTGTATCATCATCTGCATTTTAGAGATGGGGAAATGGAAGTGAAATGATTTGCACAAGGTCACGCAGCAGCAGCACTGGGAATAGAAGCCACATTTCCTGAGTCCCAGGCCAGTGCTCAATCCATTTACGACACACTACCTCTCTAGGGAAAATAGTTTCCTTCTGAAAGGATGCCAATAAGAGGTAGGTTGTAATTAAAAGCATAAGTTAGCTTTCATATGGTCACTCTGTTTTCAACCTCTGTTTTGAATACTGAGGCAGAATTATTTTTCTACCACCACAGGGATGGTTATTGTAGGATTGCATACATCTACAGGGCTACAGACAGTGTAGTTCCCCTTGAAGAAAAGAAAATAGGGCACAGAATCCTTTGGATCTTTTGTGGGGTAGAGATAGAGAATTAGATGGGCTATAGAACAAATAGAGGCAGTGGGAGAAAAAGTGTAATTCGGGCCCAGCCACCTCAACAATATTCCTTTAAGTGAATTTAAGAAGGAAGTAGAGAAACAGTAATTAAAGCATCAAAATTCCAATTTCCAGGTGGTCTTGGGTGGATACCCAAAAAGCCTTAACAAAGAATGGGGGAAGCAGGCAGGAGACAGAATAGGAGTAGGGATAGCTCAGTGGTTTGAGCATTGGCCTGCTAAACCCAGGGTTGTGAGTTCAATCCTTGAGGGGGCCATTTAGGGAACTGGGGTAAAAAACTGTCTGGTCCCCCTTTGAGCAGGGGGTTGGACTAGACGAGGTCCCTTCCAACCCTGATATTCTATAATAATGGTGCAATAAGAATTTATGAGACAAGCACAGTCCCATGCTAAAGCATCAGTGGCTGTTTGGATATTTTATATGAAATAACTCACTGAACTCAAAGGCTGTTTGTGGGAACCGTATTGTTGCTGTCAGGGATTTATCACAAAAACAGCCCTGACTCTGCAGTGATCTACAATCTTTACAGCAGGGCCCCAGGTACCAGCAAAGGAAGCAGGTGCTTGGGGCGGCCAATGGAAAGGGGCGGCACGTCCGGGTCTTCAGAGGCAATTCGGCGGCAGGTCCCTCTCGGAGCGAAGGACCTGCCGCCGAATTGCTGCCAAAGAATGAAGCGGTGTGGTAGGGCTGCCGCAGATCGCAGCTTTATTTATTTTTTTCCCCACTTCGCTGCTTGGGGCAGCAAAAAAGCTGGAGCCGGCCCTGCTTTATAGTGGCCAATCCTGCCACTAACTTTTTAGATACATATTTCTCTCCCTTCTCCCAGATCTTCTGCTTATCCCTCTTTTAGACTAAGGTTTTGGAGAAAGTCAGAAAATATCTTGTTCAGACTCATTTTGCTTATTATCACCTTTGTTAGACATTTCAATCAACTTTTCAGCCTTGTGTTAGTACTGAAACAATTCTACAACAGGGAGCATCAAGAATTGTGGAATTCACAAAACGAGTCCTAGATACTAAATATTTTGACTGCGGATCCTAGAATTTGTAGGCGGATCGGTAGATTTCACTGACACTGTCTTTGTTTAGTTCTGTGCTGCAGCTTTTACTTGGAAAATTGTTCACTGCTCCCACTCAGATTCAATAAATGACATGCCACTAAATTATGAACAAAGAGGTCACAGACTCCACAACTAAAGATGAAAATGTTTTTGTTGAAAATCCAGTTTTGACCCATCTTCTGATTTTGAAAGGAAGCTTTCCCATGTGCCTGATGATTCAAATACTTCATCCCATGCCAAGAAAAGGTTGTTTTGTTCGTTTGCTTTTTTGCAGTGTTGGAAGGGAAGAGTAAAGTAGTTATTTAAGGGGAGAAGAGGGTGTGACGGGTTGGATCACAGAAACCCCCTTGGGAGCTGCCGCCCGATGTGCAAAGACTACCCCTGTTCCTGTTTTCCCTGCCAGCTCAGTGGCTTCAGCACCCTGTCTTGCTGAAGCCAGACACACCTGTCTGCTCCAACACAGACCCAGGGTCTGAATTACCTGCCCCAAAGCTGCAGGTTTACCTGAAAACAGCTCACAGAAGTGTGCTTGTCTTTAGCACTCAGATGCCCAACTCCCAATGGGGTCTAAACCCAAATAAATCCGTTTTACCCTGTATAAAGCTTATACAGGGTAAACTCATAAATTGTTCGCCCTCTATAACACTGATAGAGAGATATGCACAGTTGTTTGCTCCCCCAGGTATTAATACATACTCTGAGTTAATTAATAAGTAGAAAGTGATTTTATTAAATACAGAAAGTAGGATTTAAGTGATTCCAAGTAGTAACAGACAGAACAAAGTAAGTTACCCAGCAAAATAAAATAAAATGCGCAAATCTATGTCTAATTGCACTAAATACAGATAAGATCCTCACCAGTTCCAAAATGTTCCCTTTTACAGGCTAATCTTCTTTTAGCCTGGGTCCAGCAGTTACTCTCACCCCCTGTAGTTACTGTCCTTTGTTCCAGTTTCCTTCAAGTACCCTGGGGGGTGGAGAGGCTCCTTCTTTAGCCAGCTGAAGACAAAATGGAGGTGTCTCCTAGGGGTTTAAATAGACTGTCTCTTGTGGGTGGAGACCCCCTCCTCACCCTCTGTAGAATCCAGTCACAAAATGGAGATTCGGAATCACATGGGCAGGTCACATGCCCATGCATGACTCAGGACTTGCAGGTAGCAGCCATTACCCACATGCTACCTTGAACGTCCTCAGGTAGACTTCTTATGTGGATTGGAGTCTTCCAAGCTCTTTTGTCTGTTAAGTGCTCCCTGATTGAACACTTAATTTGCACATTCCTTTCCCAAGAAGTGATCCAATGTTCTAACTATGGCTATATAATTGCTTGATTTCTAAGTGGCCTATGTTCATAACTTTGAACACACAAATGGTGCCTGCATACAACTAGGATGAACATAACCAGTAGATCATAACCTTTACATAGATATGTTACATGGCCTATGTCGCAAAACCCTATTCCAGTTATATCATACATACATTTATGAGGCCCCCCCATAAAGCCTTATGGGGTACACTGTCACAGAGGGCTAAGTTAGGACACAAAGTAAAGTTGGTGTTTTTCATTTCTGGAGACATGAATGCTTTTTTGGTCCCACCTTAATTCAAAGCCTACTTACCGTACAGAGTTCAAACTGTTCATTCTCACTGATAGCTCCTGCCCAAGTCCCGTTTGACAAAGCTTACGTTCTAAAATAAAAAGTTGTAATTGCCGATTCCTTAATATTGGCTACATCAGATTTCTTAGTGAGGTTTTAACTAGAGCTGAGTGGAAAACAGATTCCTACAACCCCACCTCCCCGCCAATTTTGTCTTTTTCACAAAAAAGACAGTTACCTTTTCCGTAAGATGTGTTGCTCATGCCCATTCCACAACAGCTGTGCGTGCTCGCCACGTGCACCGGTGTCGGAAGTTTTTCCCCTAGCAGTACCCAGCTCCCCTAGCGACCCCTGGAGTAGCACCTCTATTGCGTGGTATAAGGGGTGCTGCGTGCTCCCCCCACCCTCAGTGCCTTCTTGCCAGACAACTCTGACAGAGGGGAAGGAGGGCAGGATATGGAATGGACATGAGCAACACATCTCGAAGAACACCGTTAAGGAAAAGGTAACTGTCTTTTCTTCGAGTGATTGCTCATGTGCATTCCACAATAGGTGATTCCAAGCTATATCTGTTGGAGGTGGGTAGGAGTTCACAGACTCTTGGGACGGAGTACAGCCTTGCCGAACCCAGCGTCCTCCCTGGTTTGGGAGACAATTGCATAATGCAAGGTGAACATGTGAACCAAAGACCATGTGGCAGCCCTACAAATGTCCTGAATGGGAACATGGGCTAAAAAGGTAGCTGACGAGGCTTGCGCCTTAGTTGAGTATGCCCTCACAATCAGCAGCTGAGGGACTCCCGCCAGGTCATAACAGGTATGAATACACGAGGTGATCCAGTTGTGAGCTGCTGAGTGGAGATCGGCCGACCTCTCATGCGTTCGGTCGAGGTGATGAACAGCTGCGAGGACTTCCTGAACGGCTTAGTACGTTCCAGTTAAAAAGCCAGAGCCCATCGCACATCCAGCATGTGGAGGCGGTGCTCCTCACTGGACGCATGGGGCTTGGAACAGAGCACCGGCAGGAAGATGTCCTGACCCATGTGGTAGGTGGAGACCACCTTAGGGAGGAACGAAGGATGTGGTCGGAGTTGGACCTTATCCTTGTGGAACACCGTGCACGGGGCTCGGAGGTCAGGGCCCTGAGCGCCGAGAACCATCTAGCTGACGTGATTGCCACCAGGAAGGCTACCTTCCATGAGGTGTGCATCCGGGAGCATGTGGCTAGCGGCTCAAATGGGGGACCTGTCAATCGGACCAGCACCAAGTCCAGGTCCCACTGCGGGACTGGGGGCCTAACATACGGGAAAAGACAATCCAATCCCTTGAGGAATCAGCCAGTCATAGGATGGGAGAATACCACATGCCCCTGCACCGGCAGGTGGAAGGCTGATATGGCCGCCAAGTGCACCTTGACGGACGAGGGCGCTAGGCCCTGGGCTCTAGGCCCTGGGCTCTAAGGTGAAGGAGGTAGTCTAAAATGAGCTGGATTGGAGCAGCCACGGGCGACACGCCCCAATCAGCTGCCCACCAGGAAACTTGAGACCACTTTGCCAGGTAGGCCCGACATGTGGAGGGCCGTCTGCTTTCCAGGAGGACGCGCTGAACCCATTCAGAGCACGTCCTTTCCTCCCAGCCTAACCATTGAGCAGCCACGCCATGAGGTGGAGTGCCGCTAGGTTGGGGTGAAGGAGGCAGCCCCGGTACTAGGAGAGCAGGTCCCGGGGGGATGGTAACAGCCACGGCGGGGTGACTGTGAGGCTCGTGAGAGTCCCGTACCAATGTTGCCTGGGCGATCAGGAGGACCCCAGGCCCTGTCCGTTTTTGTCTTCTCTAAGACCTTGCCAATCAGTGGGATTGGGGGAAGGCATAGAGAAGCTGGCCTGACCAGGATAGGAGGAAGGCATTGGATATGGCGCCCGTGCCACACCCCCCTCCCCCAGAGCAGAAGCGGGGACACCGGCGGTTCTGCTGTGTTACGAACAGGTCCACCTGGGGAGTGCCCCACCTTTGGAAAATCCTGGTGCTGAGAGGAGAAGTCTCGGCTCAGACGATCTGCCCGTGAGTTCCAGGCACCTGGTACGTGGGCTTGTAGGCAAATATCGTGGGCTATACAGAAGTCCCACAGCCTGAGGGCTTCCTGGCAGAGGAGCAGGCCCTGTCTTGCCTGTTGATATAAAACATCGAGGCCGTGTTGTCCGTGAGAACCCTGACCACTCTGCCTTCCAGGTGTGAGCAGAAGGCCACGCATGCCAGACGGACCACCCTGAGCTCCTTGACATTTATATGCAAGGCAAGGTCCTGCGTGGACCACAGATCTTGGGTCTGAACGTTCCAGACATGGGCTCCCCATCCCAGGTCCAACGCGTCAGACACCAGCTCCACTGATGAGGCCCCGCCCCTGAACGGGACCCCGTGGAGCATGTTCCCTGGGGAGGATCACCATTGTAGGGACGTGATCACCGGTTCAGGCACAGTGAGGACTTTGTCCATCCTGTCTCTGGCCTGGGAGAAGACTGAGACCAACCAGAGCTGGGGGGGCCTCATCCTGAGTCTGGCATAGAGAACCACATATGTGCACGCTGACATGTGACCCAGGAGCTGGAGGCACGCTCTGGCTGTGGTCACAGGGAACCTTGTGACTGTGTCCATGAGCCCTTTTAGGGTCTCGAATCTGTCCGGTGGGAGGGAGACCCTGGCCAATGTCGTGTCCAGGACTGCCCCAATAAACTCTATACACTGCACCGGGACTAACGTGGACTCAGTGTCGTTTACTAACAGGCCCAGAGTGGCGCACGTGGACAGGAGCACCACATGATCCCGCACCTGCGACCTGGAGCTGCCCTTGACCAGCCGGTTGTCGAGATAGGGGAAGATCTGAACCCCACGACATCTGAGGTAGGCTGCCACCACAGACATGCACTTTGTGAATACCCTGGAAGCAGTGGACAGGCCAAACGGGAGGACTGTAAATTGGTAGTGTTCCTGCCTAACTGTGAAACGGAGGAAACATCTGTGCCCTTTGAATATATGAATATGGAAGTACACGTCTTGCAGATCGAGGGCGGCGGACCAGTCCCCAGGATTCAGGGAGGGGATGATGGAGGCCAGAGAAACCATGCGAAACTTGAGCTTTACCATGTACTGGTTCAGGCCTCGCAGGTCCAGGATGGGCCTGAGCCCCCCTTTGGCCTTCGGGATAAGGAAGTAGCAGGAGTAGAAACCTGTGTGTCTGAACTCCATTGGCACCACTTCCACTGCTCCTGGGCCAAGGAGCCACCCCACCTCCTGTTTGAGCAGGGCCTCATGAGAGGGGTCCCTCAGGAGGGATGGGGGCAGAGGGTGGTTGGGCGGGGTAGAGGTAAACTGGAGGGTGTAGCCCCGGGAGACGGTGTTGAGGACCCGTCGGTCCGAGGTCAGCTGCGACCACTCAGGGAGAAAAGCACACAACCGGTTGGAGAAGGGAAGCTTTATTGCGGGTGGATCCCTGGTGTGAACTGTTAAGTTGCCCCCAGGCCTCCAGTCAAAACTGACGTTTTCTCACCTGTTTGCCCTTGGAAGGCCCAGGTTAGGGGGCAGACTGGGACTGCCTCTGCAGGTGTTTCTTATAGTCCTGCGACTTTTTATAAGGGGGCTCATATTCAGAGTGGGTGTCCTGGGTGGGAGCCTGTTGCGGCTTAAACTTGGTCCTGGCCGGAGATGGGACAGAGGCCAACGGTCTTAAGCATTGTGCGGGAATCTTTCAGACCATGCAATTTCATGTCCGTCTGTTCCACAAACAGGGCCTTGCCATTGAATAGAAGGTCCTGCACGGAGTTCTGCGCCTCACTGGACAGCCCAGACAGCAGGAGTCACGATGCCCTCCTCATGGACACCGCAGCGGCCATAGATCTTGCAGCTGTATCCACGGCATCTGACACTGCCTGAAGGGCTGCCCTGGCAGCCGCTGTACCCTCCTCCACCAGAGCCTTGAATTCATTCTTGTCATGCTCTTGGAGGGAGCCCTCGAATTTGGGAAGAGAGCCCCACAAATTGAACTCGTATCTCCCCAGGAGGGCTTGGTGGTTCGCCCCCTTAACTGGAAACTTGAGAACCAATAAACCTTTCTCCCAAATAGGTCCAGCCTCCTGGAGTCTTTATTTTTCAGAGTAGGGCCCTGCCTCCCCCTGTGGTTGACCAACTCGACCACTAGAGAGTTGGGGGCAGGGTGGGTATGTAGGTATTCATGCCTCTTGGTGGGCACGAAGTACTTCCATTCCGCCCTCTTCGAGATGGGGGGCAAGGAAGCTTAGGTTTGCCACAAGGCGTTCGAAATCTTTGCCACCCCTTCATGGAGTGGGAGGGCCACTCTGCCTGGTGCTGAGAGGATGTTGAAGAGGGAGTCCGAGGGTTCCTCCACCTCCTCAGCTTGAAGGTTGAGGCTTGATGCCACCCTTTTCAACAGTTCCTGGTGGGTCTTAGAGTCCTCCTGCGGAACAGGTGGAGGAGGGGCCATAATTGCTTCATCAGGGGAGGACGAGGATGGGGGTGCGGTACTCTGCATACCCACCAGTGCCAGCGGTCCCACCACTTGGTCGCCCTCCGGGCGCGGAATCGGAGATGAACGCCCCACCGACTCCTTCCTGGGAGACTGAGAAAGGGAGGCCGACTGTCTCTCTGAGGCTCTGGCCACCGAATGAGCCACCACCGGTGCCGGCCAAGGAGCCTGGAGGAGCCGGGAGGAGTGGTTGCGTCGGGAAGGGTACCGACCACGAGACCGGGATCCCAGTGTGGAGGAGTGGGAGTACCACTGGTAGCTGTTGCTCTGCGATCGGCTCCGACAGGCGGATTCGCGACAGCGAGGTGCTGGCGATCGACGCCTGGGACTGCGGGAGTGGTGCCACAGCAGGATCCTGGAGCGAGACGAAGAACAGGAACGGCGTCAATGCCCGTACCATGACAGGCTACGGTAGCCTCTCAGAGACGCGGACCTCCGGTGCGGTCTATCCCGGTCTTGACGGGGCACGCTCTCCTCATGAGGTCTACAGTCCCTTGAGGCAGAGCGGTGCCTGGAACCCCTGCCAGACAACCTGGTGGAAGTGGACGGGGACCGGCGTGGACTGCACACGAGATGGTCGCTGAGCGGCAAATAGCGTCGGGAACATTCCCTAGACTGCGAACAGTACTGACCAGGCAGCGACTGCAGAGATCCAAGTGGTGGATTGCCTCTGGACCGGGGAGCCAATAGTGGTGGTGCCCCTGGTACTGGCAGAGACAACGTCCCGGGCTGCTTGCAGAGCCTCCAGCCTGGAGGGCACCTGGATGTCCGGGGAAGTCGGCGCAGAGTGGGCTGGGCTACTCCGCTCAACCTGAGTCAGAGGCCCGGAGGCCGACAGGGATCGAGAACTGCCCAACATGGGTCTAGTCTCTCCCCCGGTCTTGCTCTGGTGTCTCGGTGGAGACGACCTCTTCTTAGCTTTTTGGAGTGTCCCCCGGGCAGGGAGCGGTGCCGGCTGGTGGAAGGCACCGAAGGGTCGCCACGCACCGAAGCCGCAGTGTTCGGTGCCGACTCGGAGCGGCACACCGGAGTCGGGGTCAATGCTGAGTCCATTAGAATGGCTCGGAGCCGAATGTCCCTTTCCTTCTTGGTTCGAGGCTTGAAGGATCTTCAAATCTTGCAGCGATCGCTGAGATGGGTTCCCCCGAAACAGCATAAGCAGTCCGCATGCGGATCACTCACTGCCATCGGCTGCCTACAAGTGTCACACAACTTAAAGCCTGGGGCACAGGGCATGCCCCAACCCGGGCGCACTAAACTCAACTACTTTAACTACAGGTACTACTAACTATGAACGAACAAGAGTTCAAGAGGGAAACTGCAGCCAAGCTGGAACAGAGCACACCTTCACTGACGGCAAGAAGGAACTGAGGGTGGGGGGAGCACGCAGCACCCCTTATACTGCGCCATAGAGGCGCCACTCCATGGGTCGCTAGGGGCGCTCCCCTACGGGTACTGCTAGTGGAAAAACTTCTGGCACCGGTGCACATGGCGAGCACACACCCCTATTGTGGAATGCACATGAGCAATCACTTGAAGAAGATCTAAAATGCAAATATTTCAATTCAGAAATGCTGCTGCAATCGCTAAAAGGGAATTTTAGAATGGGTGTCTCATGATTCCATTTTTCCTTTATAGGCCAGATTCCCAGGCTGGACTACCCCTCTCACAATTCACCATGATCCTTTACGGGAAGGGGAAGCAGTTCATCATGGAAGATGCAGTCCAGCCAGGGAGCCCAGTCCATAGAGGAGAACAGAGACATGGGACATAATGCTACATATCCAAACTGAAATATTTTAGTTTTCAGGCTTCTAGTTTTTTGACCAAAAGTTTTCTGCAGTAAGCAGACATTTTGGAAAAAAAAGAAATGTTTATCTGAAAACCCAATTTATAGCTGAAAAACTGTTTTGATAGAAATTTTTGACCCTTTATCTTCTAGTCCAGGGGTGGCCAACCTGAGACTGAGAAGGAGCCAAAATTTACCAATGTACATTGCCAAAGAGCCACAGTAATATGTCAGCAGCCACCCTCCCCCTCCCCGCCCATCAGCTCCCCCTGCTCCCAGTGCCTCCTCCCGTCCACAGCAGCCCCGCTGATCAGCGCCTCCCCCTCCCTCCCTATCAGCTGTTTTGTGGCATGCAGGAGGCTCGGAGGGGGAGGGTCGAGGGCATAGCAGGGGAGGTGGCGGGAAGGGGTGGAGTGGGGACAGGGCCTGTGGCAGAATCAGGGGTTGAGCAGTGAGCACCCGCCGGCACATTGGAAAGTTGATGCCTGTAGCTCCGGTCCCCGAGTCGGTGCCTATACAAGGAGCCGCAGATTAACTTCTGAAGAGCCGCATATGGCTCCGGAGCCACAGGTTGGCTACCCCTGTTCTAGTCAGATGCCTGGAAAAATTGGAAAGTCCCACAGGTAAGAGCAGAGCTAACTTACATTTGTGGGTGTTAAAAGGGCTTAGAATTCCATTTTTCCACTTAAGCAGCTAACACACGTGAGCCTCATCTGGCTCCTCTCTGTGCCCAGGCTCCCTATTTCCATCCTTACCTTTAGACTGAGTCTAATGGAGGTGAGGCTTGCTGGCCAGGAAGGTTCACCAATGCAATAACAAATTAGGATCGGTTACACAACTAGGCATCTGGAGTAGCTAGACCCAGCTCCTGTAATTCAGTGCATCATGGACAGAGCTAGGGAAGAGGATCTGGTTCCTACTGATTTCCCCCTCAACTTCTTTGGGGGGGTTGTAGGCAAGGAGATCTGGCTTCTTCCAAGAGTTATCTACCATCACAGGGCAAGATCTTCCTCCTCCCAATGTCTGTGGTGAATTAAGAAGTGAACAAGGGAAGGGCACTCTCTTAAGAGGCAGCTCAGCTTCATTCAGGCCCTCTGGTTTACTGCCCTTAATGTACACAAAAAGAGAACGACACGGGAGTCAAGGTTCAGTGGCGCTTGGGGCTGAGCCTAGTTAGCTGCTTTGAGAGCTGTACTGACATACAGGTTTGAAAACAAGTCTGCCTCACTGCAGTATATAGGGACTAAAATTTCAAAGCACTCCTTGCTCCCTCTCTGCACCCCAGAAACACAGGTCCCTGCCAAAGAGTGAGACTAGTAACAGCTTCAGAGTCAGGGAGCTACAACCGCTCTCTGATGGCCCCTTCTTACCTATTGTGCTGAACATATCTTGGTGCGGGAGAGAACCTGGCCCATGTTGGCAGAAGGGTTACAACTACTACTGACTATGCTAGCAGTGCTTTATTAAATTTCTTGTGTTCTTCTTTAAGGGGACTCTCAGAAGTTACAAGCTTTATTATCCATTGTCTGCCACACAGCACCAGAGCATGTAGTGCTACTTCCCTACATAGGTACGACTCCTCCGCATAAGATCTCCTGAAAACCATCACAATTTTCTAGACATAAATGATCAGATATTCCTTTTATTCCTGCTATTGCAAATAAGCAGGTATCAATGTTGACAGCTTATTTTAATGAGAACCAGTCCTGATGATCTCATACTGGTGATAATTTAAATCCTGGACAGATGCAGATGTGCTTGTTATGTGAAACTGTCATTTTCTTCTACTGCTAAGTTAACATACTAGTTCACATAAGTTTTAAATGCTCTTAGGCGTGTGATAAACACAATGGGCTCAATTCTCCATCACTCTGCATCTTATGCAGACAGTTACGCCAATGCACAATGTGTGTAGGACTCTACTAAACAGAATGGGAGCATTTTATCCACACTTTAAGTCTCTGTTGCCTTGCACCAGAGCAGACCCCAAGTCACAGAGATACATTTGCTCACAGAGAGGTGATATGAGGGACTCAAGAATCTGCTCTTTCCATACCTCCAGCCCCACCCCCAACTAATTACACAAAAATGCTCTCAAACAAGTAGGAAGGCAACTCAGTGATAAGCAAACCCATCAAGTGCTCTTCCTTGGAACACTTTGCTGATACACTCTGTTCCTAAACGATCTCCTCCGGGTGTTGATAATAATACTGTTTAACTTGCATCCTTTGAAGTGTGGGAAAGGACCTTGGGGGGAGGGGGGGGGCTGAGATCTCCTCCTCCTTTGAAAACACCTGCCACTAGGTGCAATTGGGGCACTGCAAAGACAAAATATTTGCTCTTCAAACATATTTTTGAAGCCTTAGGGATAAGTCATCCACGGCAGGACTGGTTTAGCAGATTGCAGAGAGGCTTAACTCCATCAGGCTAGAGAAAAAAAAAATCAAGAAAACCGTCCTCTCAGTTGGTGGTAGAATTTTAACAAGTGGCTCCCAGGAGTCCTGCCCACAAATACTCACCAGCACATCGCTGTGATACCTTGGCATCTCTGACTGTTCATAATGCACTTTATTTTTTCCTTTGTACAAAAACAAATATAAAATTTAAATCCAATACAAAGTGAATACTAGCAATGACAAGTTTACATTACAGTAAAATAGGACGTCAATGCAAATGTGTTATCTATCAAGACATTAGTTCTTTAAAACTTTACCTCAGTGGTACATGCATTATATAAAATAAACTGCTAGAGCTTTTCATCTAGTTCCACAAAAGATACCCAATCATCAAGCCATTCAAGGGCAAAAATAGTATTGAAGGGACATCTACAAACCCAAAGACATTTTCCACAGAAAAATCAATGCTAACAGAAATGGTTTGTTTAGTCATGCTCTTGTTAAAACCCTCCCACAAAAGCTATGCATAAAATTCTTAGGACAGAAAAAGCTCAGTAAGTTTGTTAGCATAGGCAACCATTCAGTAGTTTCAAAGAATCTTTCAGACATTTTGAAAAGGTATCGTAGTTTTCAATTTGTATTTTCCCATAAAACCAGAAATACATTGAATCCTTTTTCAAAATCTAGTCACAGCTGGCTAAAAACTAGTTCTTGAGTGAAGTGAAAGAGTAGTGTACAAAAATATTTAACGGAACTAGCAAGGATGTATCAAATGAGTCTCTACTTTGCTTCTTAAGGAAAACCTTTTCCATACTCAAGGTTTGTTTATTTGTCCCATAAACAAGACTGCACCTAAGGGATAAAATAAAGACCAATATTACTACATATATCCAATTTGTAAGTATTGTAGAGCATTCACTGAAAAATACAACATTTACAGAATGTGTTCAAATAAAATCTAGGTAAGAAGGCTGTTTCGAACTCCATGAGCTTGCTTTGTTTTGGTTAGGGGAATTGTAGATTAACAAACTATTTGTTTTTAGGGGAGTTTGGAGTGTATACCAATATAGATTCTCCCAAGGACCCTCCCATACACTTTAAGGTCAGAAGGGATCATCATGATCATCTAGTCTGATCTCCTGTGGAGTAGGTTTTCCATTTCTTCTGGTTTATTTTAAACGGAGTTAAAAGCACAATACAGAAGCATACCGTATTTTGTATTTGTTTTAGCAACACCTACTGGACAGCTTCAAGCTTTTTCCACCTAGAAATTACAGTTTGCACGTAGCCATTATACTGTATGAACTCAACTTGCATGCAAAATAATACAAACATTGCTTACCTGTAGGATTGTGCCGGATGAAAAATACAAATGGTCTGTCTACTATAAACCAAGGAGGGGAGGATCTGGCTATTAAAATTGCAGCTTCCAAAGAAAGTGAAAGAAGAGAAAAATAGGATGGAAAATTAAACAAGTCAAACACGATCACACTATAAACAGTGCAAATATGAAGCATCAAACAGGTTTATGATTTCCATTAGATATTTGTTTGCTCCTTTAGGCATTCCATTTCACTAACATGCATCAGTTTATCAATTGTTTTATATCACCTGTGGCAGCCTGGGTCAGCCACATGAGGCCATTTTATCCAATGCTATCTATTGCAAATGAGCCTTCTTATATTGCTCACCAGAACCACACAATCCATAAAAAAAGGGAAGAACTAATAATTAACATCAAAATTCAAGATTGTTCCCCTACAGGAAAACCCAGCTGCCATCTTAGAGCAGTGTTGCATAAATGCGTGTCTCTGGAACAGCACAAGGAGGCATATTAGGAGACAAGGATTTGGCCACTAGATTTTAAACTTGATGCTGTTCTATAGGTAGCCAGTGGAGTAAAGAGACGTGTTTACAATTTGTGGAAGCCTATGTTTAACTAATTCTGTACTGACCCAAAATTCACTTAAAAAAAACCCCAAAAAAACTCAATGGTAAAATTAACTTACTGTCCTTTCTGAGTATGCACTTCTGCTGAAGTGATCTCAATTTAAGCGCTCACAAAAGATTTCCTATTTCTGAGAAAATCTAATTAATTTGTTTTAGTATAGTTACTTTTAATTAAGGATTAAATTAAACCAGAGAAAGAACTACTTACTTGTTGCTGCAGAAGCTTTGGTTCCATCTTCACTAACTTCAATTTTTGCTTTTTGTAAAATATGAGATACATGAAGGCTTTCCGTTCCTGTGTGACCAAAACAAGAACAGCACTTGTGTTAACATGCAGTTATACATTTGTTATACTGTACGTAAAGTTGGCTGGGACTGAGGGGTTCAGAGGGTGGGAGGAGGACCACGGGTGTGGATAGGAGGGTCAGGGGTGCAGGCTCCCGGCAGCACTTACCTCAATCAGCTCCTGGAAGCAGCGGCATGTCCGCCCTCCAGCTCCTACACGGAGGCGCAGCCAGGCGGCTCTGTGCACTGCCCCGTCTGCAGGCACTGCCCCCGCAGCTCCCACTGACCGCGGTTCCTGGCCAATAGGAGCTGCAGAGCCAGCACTTGGTGTGGGGACAGCATGTGGAGCCTCCTGGCTGCCCCTACGTGTAGGAGCTGGAGTGGGGACATGCCGCTGCTTCCGAGAGCCGCACAGGACCATGCCTTAGCCCCGCTGCACCGCCTACCAGACTTTTATTAGTCCAGTGCTGACTGGAGCAGCCAGGGTCCCTTTTCGACTGGGTGTTCTGGTCAAAAAACGGACACCTGGCAATCCTAGCAAAGATTGAAATCACGGTGGAAGCAAGAGGACTTTGTTCTATTGTTGTTAAGATGCAGTTGCTGGATCTGATGACACCAAGCAGAGAAAGCAAACAATATGCTGCATATAAAGGAATGGATTAGCTGGACTTCTGCATGACTGTTTCTTATAACACCACACTATATCAGTTGTTAAATTGAGAAGTATTAACACAGGCACAATGTTGCTATTAGTTAACACAAACGTTGGCCAAAACACAGAAAAAATTCATATTAGCACCCTAACACACTAAACAAGTCAGCTATGGCATTTGTGTATACATGCCATTGCAGTGTTTGCACATGCATGTGTATATATTAAAACAGGGGTCGGCAACCTTTCAGAAGTGGGGTGCCGAGTCTTCATTTATTCACTCTAATTTGAGGTTTCGCGTGCCAGTCATACATTTTAATGTTTTTAGAAGGTCTCTTTCTATAAGTCTATAATATATAACTAAACTATTGTTGTATGTAAAGTAAATAAGGTTTTTAAAATGTTTAAGAAGCTTCATTTAAAATTAAATTAAAATGCAGAGCCCCCCGGACCGGTGGCCAGGACCCGGGCAGTATGAGTGCCACTGAAAATCAGCTCGCGTGCCGCCTTCGGCACACGTGCCATAGGTTGCCTACCCCTGTATTAAAACAAACACATGGTGATGGATAATGTCCAAAATCAGAATCTATTGCCCCGGCTTTATTTAGTGATGCAGGAATCAGTGGCACAATTCACTCACTGCTTAAGTGCATTATGTTTATGATGTCAGTAATAAAATAAATGGGATAGAAAACGTCTAGGTGACTAGGGGACATATTTTACCCCAAAGAAGATGCAATACAAATCATTTAAAAAAACTACTGATACCCTTAAATTCTATGCTTATTTGGTGGTTTTAAAGGTAAAACTGAAAATTTGTAATCTGAGAGAGTAATTTTTTCTTAAATACAGACATTATAGCAACACGTAACCAGGAATGCAATTTAAATTCATCCTGAGTGTCTTAAAAAAGTAGAACACCTTGCTTCCAATAAAATAAAGGAACAAGGGCTGACAATCGCAGTAAACTCACGTGATTAACTCAAAACAAATTAACTGGATTAAAAAAATTAATCGTGATTAATCAGTTTTACTTGCACTGCTAAACAATAATATCAATATACATTATAAATATTTTTATTTTTCTACATTTTCAAATATATTGATTTCAATTACAACAGAATACAAAGTGTATAGTGCTCACTTTATTATTTTTATTACAAATATTTCACTGTAAAAAAGATAAAAGAAATAATATTTTTCAGTTCACCTCATACATGTACTGTAGTGCAATCTCTATCATGAAAGTGCTACTTACAAATGTAGATTTTTTTTTTAAACATAATTGCACTCAAAAACAAAACAATGTAAAACTTTACAGCCTACAAGTCCGTTCAGTCCTACTTCTTGTTCAGCCAATCGCTAAGACAAACAAGTTTGTTTACATTTACGGGGGATAATGCTGCCCACTACTGATTTACAATGTCACCTGAAAGTGAGACCACGCATTCGCATGGCACTGTTGTAGACAGCATTACAAGCTATTTTTGTGCCAGATATGCTATACATTCGTATGCCCCTTCATGCTTCGACTTGTAGATTGCACTTTTATTACAGTGCAAATATTTGTAATAAAAATAATAATGTAAAGTGAGCACTCTGCACTTTGTATTCTGTGTTGTAATTGAAATCAATATATTTGAAAATGTAGCAAAATATCCAAAAATATTTATAATAAACATTAACAGAATACCAATTGAAATTTAACAGTGTGATTAAAAGTGCAATTAATCGCGACTAATTTTTTTAATCGTTTGATAGCCCTAAAAAGGAACTTAATCTCTTATTTCAAGTGGAGAAGTGTATATGAGATATAAATGAGTTGTGTTAACAATCAAGGTCTTTTTGTTTTGGATGGGGTTTTTTTGGACTA
The DNA here is from genome assembly GCA_003942145.1 of Platysternon megacephalum. Classification (NCBI taxonomy): domain Eukaryota; kingdom Metazoa; phylum Chordata; order Testudines; family Platysternidae; genus Platysternon; species Platysternon megacephalum. Next base: position 3,479,110 of record QXTE01000099.1, on the reverse strand, counting down.
ACTAATCAGAAGTCTGATGGGGACATAAAATTCATAGACACAAGACATCCAGTTCTCTTTTAGAAGTCAGTGCTCCATTGTCAGAAAGAGGAAAATGTTTATGGATCAGTTATGCAGTTCAATGACTGTTCCATTTTTACTCAGCATTACCATCAATTTGGCAGACATCCTTCCTCTCTCTCAAATCCATTGATGTAAAGTTTATAAAACATATAAATTGTAAAAGAAAAAGTGCCTCAATTACATCTTACATTATGGTCTCATCCAACATGATTTTTTTTTTTTGTAAGCCAAAAGGAAAAATATTGAAGAATATGTAAGACTGTTACTGTGAAAATGCCTCATGACATTTTATTGGCTTCTCGCAAGTCACACTATATGGTTAACTTTTTGTGGTTAATTTAGACGTTTGCCTTTTGGTGGAAAAAAGTTTCAAAGCAGCAGGTTGTTTTAATAATTGCAATTGTAAAACAGTAGTTCTAGAAAACGTGAACAAAAACCAGAAGAAGAATAATTTAAACAAGATAACCTACTTGTTATTTTTGCAAAGTTTGCCTTTGACTGCTCAAACATATCTGTAATGCCAAGTACCTTCAGAGGCTCCTTTAAATCTGTTTCTGCTACTGCTGTGAACCTGATTGAAGCATATAAAATAGAAAAGACATCAGAATTACAATTAAAAGTTGCTTTAAGTGCTGAGAAGGACTATAGAAGAATTCCTTATTTTGGGGGCTGAGGGGGAGAAGAGACTGGAAGATATTAGTACTCACTTGGGTAAAATAACTTGCACTCTCTTTTGTATCATGGTTGTCATCCAGCTCTGTATTGTTTTTGTGCTGATGTGAGGAATGATGGCAGAGAGAGGGGTAGTGCTTTCTGTAGGCAGAGCAATCAACATACTGATGCTTTCGCCATGGTAAGGCAATTCAATTATGTTATACCACAAGTCATTTGGGGTACTTGTTGTGCCTAAGGAGAGGGAGAGAGAAAGAGAAGCCATAATTCTCAAACAGTTAAAAGCCTTCAACCTCGGATATTAGAAGCAGTAGTGAGTAAAAGTGTTAAACCTATTGGCAAAGCTATACTATTGTAACTGTAAAGTCTCAATATCACAGTTGGGTTACCATCTTCCAGTAGAGTTCACTTACATAACAAGCATGGAGTCTACATAAATGTTACATTTTGATAATGCAATGCAGATAGCGCAAAAAATCTACTCTATGGCATCTCAGATTAGTTTCTACAAGTTACATGAATATTACTTGGTGGGTTGTAGCAGGCCATTGGCTATCTGTAATGTGCAGGACCATATTCAGTGGGTAAAGAAACATGGGGTCTCATCCAAAGGCCACTAAAGTCAATAGGGGTCTTTCCATTATTTTTAAAAGATGCAAAATCCTATTCGTGTTTTAAAAGACAGTTTTCAGTATGAGATCATTCAAAGGATTATTGGATTTTTTTGTTCCACGTGATGCTACTTTAGCAGCAGTTTATTGTGGCTAGACATAAATCCAATGGTGGAAACTTCTGCTGCAAGTGACCTTGGTGCATCCTATAAAGTAGATTTCAGCCATACTGAATAAAACTTTCCAGCATAAACACCTACATCCAAATTATGCTAGTATTCAAACTGCTGCTGGTAATCAACCAGGGACCATAACTATTCTAGTTAAAGACCATAATTACATCAGTAGCATACTTTTACATGAGGTTTCCATACCACTTGGAAACAAACAAAACCAGACTATCTTCTTGCTTGTTTTGTTATGGGATAGGAGGACATGAAACTGAAAGTACTATGGAAAAAGACTGACAGGGCTAATGAAAAGCACAACAGGCTTGTTTACCAGTTGGAAAAGAAAGTAGGGGGAAAAAAATCTAGCTACTTGAATGGATCTTGATCAGTAAAAATTATATATGGAGACAGAGTAAAGAAAATAAGTGGTCAAAAAGGCTAAGGGAGCTGAAAGCCATTTTATATGTTCCAGGACACCATTTCGCTGGGAAATGGACTAAAGTTTTCCTTATTTTATTGTTAACAGAAAAAAAGGAAGAAGTTAACAAATTAAGTTTATTGTCAAACAAACTTGTGATTATGTCTCTTCTCACATAAAGGAAGCAATAAAAAGACATCCTAAATTTATTCAAGAGTAAAGAGATTTGCACAAATAGCTCCTATTGCTGGTAAAGCGTTACACACCATTATAGGCCTCCAGCCAGCTCAGCTCATGCTAAAATTCTCAAAAGCCCCCTTTAACTATCAAGACACTAATTGGTGCTCTAACAAACATCACAGGTGTTAGTCATGGAGGATTTCAGCTAGCAGTTTATCTACAAAATGTCCCAGGTCACAGGATTGCATTGCAACTTGAAGGTCCATTAGCAATCGGAGAGTGTTTCCTATGTCTAGTTACTAGCATTTTATTTTGAAAGCTAATTATTTTCTTTACTTTTCTGGAGACACAGTGAAGGCTGATAGACTCTAATAGGTTTGTTTCCTAATCAAAAAGATTCTTTTTTGTGACAGGGAATCCCTTATGAACTAGAATTCTTATCAGCTGGGTGGACAGCATGCTGGCTATATATCTAGCTGAAAAGCACTTATTTGTAAGACTATGAAGGAAACTCTTCCCTCAGTGTTATGCTCTAGGCCAGTGGTCCCCAACGCGGTGCCCGCGGGCGCCATGGCACCAGCCGGGGCATTTATGTGCGCCTGCCTAGTGCCCAGCAGGGAAGAGAAGCCGCAGCCCCACGCCTGACGGGGACAGAGAACTCCAGGGCTGCAGGCTGCAGGCACCTGTGTTCTCTGTCCCCGGCAGGCGCGGGGCCCGCATAGTGCCCAGCCGGGGAGAGAAGCCGAGGCCCCGCGCCTGCTGGGGACAGAGAATGTTATGTAATATTAAATATGATGTTTTTCGTATTATTTAATGTACAAATACAAAATAAGCCTTGAAAAATTGTTGGCACCCGCCACACTCTTCTGAAAACATGAATGTGCTACTGGCCACAAAAAGGTTGGGGACCACTTCTCTAGGCATTTAGATTCTGTTTTAACATTGTCTTGAGTGGACAGTCCCTTTATAGGGCTGCCAACTTTGTAATATTTAAAAACCAGACACACCAGTAGGAGTGCCAGAACCTCCCCCACCCCACCTCTTCCCCCCCAAGGCTCCCCCATGTTCACTCTTCTTCCCACGTCGCCCCATCGTTTGCTGCTTTCCCCCTCTTACCTCCTGCTCCCTCTCCCTCGGTCAGGAGGGACTCGCAGAGCCGGGGCTGGGAACTGCAGCCATCCGATGCAGGTAGGAGGCAGCCCCAGCTGAGCAGGGGTTGGCACAGGTAATGACCCAGTGCCTCCCCCACCCTCTGTAATTGGACTTTGAGTGTCCAGGCAGTACTGCTGACTGGACACCCAGTCAAGTCCCTTTTTCAACTGGACTTTCCAGTCAAAAACCGTGCAGCTGGCTACCCTAGTTGAATAGGGTCCCTCTTCCAACTCCACCCTTTTTTCAGTTAATATCATGGCTTTTTAGACAAGTGCCAAAAGAACAAGTTTCATTACATTTGAGCATTGGCCTGCTAAACCCAGGGTTGTGAGTTCTTGAGGGGGCCATTTAGGGAACCGGGGTAAAAATCTGTCTGGGGATTGGTCCTGCTTTGAGCAGGGGGTTGGACTAGATGACCTCCTGAGGTCCCTTCCAACCCTGATATTCTATGATTCTATGATTAAAACAGACTTAAAAGGAGTCTCTCAGATGAGAAGAGCTGGTCTATCTGCACAGACCACAAGGTGCCAGAGATTGATATTTGGGACAGAGTCACTGCACAGCAGCAACATCTCACTACACTTCCCACTCTACATCAAAATCCACATCTGCCAGCCCAAATTGATGAGGGATTTCTGTACCTTGTTAGCAGAGCCCTGCAGCCTTAAGACTGCTTGCCTGAAATCAGCTCATTACAGAGATGGTAGAAGGGAGCCGTTAGCTTACCTCTTTTTCCAGCTCACCTTTTCCAGCTCAACTAAAGAAAATGTTTTCTGTCTGATTAGCTCCTTTACATTAGGCTTGCCGTTCTCAAACTAGTGGTCCGCAGACAGCCTGGTGATTACACGTTGCCAGGTTCCCTCATTCACAATGGCTAAATTACATTTAAAAACTGCAACACACACTTTACTGTCCCATACTACGTTTCCATGCAAACACAGTTGCTGTAGTTGTCATAGGATGCTGTGATCTTCAGAGCTACAAATGGGAGTGGAGGTGTCTACAAAATGTTTTTGCTCTAACATGCTTCTCACACTACTAAGAAATCTGAGAACCTTTGCATTAACTGTATTAAGATACCTAACCTGAAATAGGAGTTTCAATTCTGCAACAGGAATCTTAATACTTTCCATCTAAAGGCCTTGAAAATAATGGCCTTGGTTCTAATCACAGTTATGACAATGTAACAAAAGAGTTACTCCCTATTTACACCAGATCAGACCCTATGAATTTTAGGGCAATATAAGAATGGTAAGCAAGACCTGACCATGATGTGTGGTCCTTTGCTGAAGTATAGATCCTAAATATTTCAATACATGATTTTCATTCACACCCCTCAAGTTTTATCTGTCTAAAGCATTTAATTTTTGCTTTAATGTGTAAAGATTTTCAGGACATGGCCAAGGTACAAAATAGTTTAATATTTTTTAAACCACAGAGTGATCTATTTGTAAGCTCCTATGTTGGCTAAACTAGCACATTTTTAACACTGATCACTTATAACAGAAAAAATGGAGGCAATACATTTACGTTTGCCCTCTTGGCTAGCTGGTGGTACATCCCTTTACCAGGAACATTATTTTTTCAGATTTAATTCTAAATTTATTCCTTGTAACGGTGTTTAGTGCATATGAAAGCAAGTTACAAATAGCACTTGTCTAATCTTAGAACACAGGCAGAAAACATGCACACATTTTTATAAAAATGCTGCCAATGCACTGTGAGCCTGACCAGCAAAACCCGTTTCAGTACTGAACTCTTGAGTAGAGGCTGCCAATCATGTGGGCTTCTGTTCTGGTTTTGTGACAGGCACAAATAGAAATTAGGCTGAACCCAGTGAACTCCTTTTCACTTGCAACTCAATTTAGCATTTAAATGCTGGCCTCCAGAGGTAAACAACTAGTATACTAACCCTGAGCTACTCAGTCCCTTGGTTCAATGGTTATTGTCTGCAAAACTGTTTCCAGCGGTCTACTACTTCAGAATCTAAAGTGAATTTAAGCATGCTTTGTGTACACTTCTTATGGCCTGCTATTAAAGAACTCTGTATTTTAATTTTTATTTGCTGATTTTTAAAGCATATTCCTTCCCACAATATATGGGTAAAATACAATATAAAAAACAAAGTAATTCTAAGTTCTTCTACTTTAGATAGGTTTTTGATTAAGGACAGAACACATTTTATTTCTTCTTATCTATTTGGCCAAAGGTTTTGAACAGGAGCATCTAAAACAATGCACCTAAATAAAAGTCACCCGATTTCCAGAGGTGCTGACTATTCACAGTTCTCAATGTTTCATCCAGATTAGATACGAGTTTGAAAAGTTTTCCCACTTAACCAACAGTACCTTTCAACACAAATATCTACTCATAAACAGGAATGCTATGTATCCCCCCCACAAACACACACATTAACCTTCTTTGCCTACATTTTAAAAGGAGTACAGTGCAAAAAGTTTTGCGTTTCATTTACAAGAAACTAGCTCCTGAGCTTACCACAGCGGAACAGAGACAACTGGGCCAGCATAGGTACTTGGTAAGTCTTCCCATCAGCTCCATTAAATGTGCGTTTCTTTGTATTTTCAGGTTGAAAACGTGATTTCCATAAACCCTTGAAATACACCGCATTTACCAGCACTAGCCTGGTCAAAGCACCATCAATAATGCCTGGAGATATGAGATTATCAATCATACCTGAAAATAAAATAAAAAAGGAAGGGGGGAAATTGAGCATTTTCTCTTGCAATGTAAGCCAGTTGGTCATGATGAAACAGAAGAGCGAATGTACTTTGTAATTCACTAGGTAACATTCATTCTGAATTGGAGCAAAGATGGCTGCTAACTCCAGCCTGAAGAATTATGGCTCTGCTCATTTCAGGGCCCGCTGACATCAGTGGAGTCATTTTACTGAGTACAGTGGCAGCTGTATTAGGACCTTAGTCTTCACTAGTGAGGGAACACTCTAGCACCCATCTAAGAGTTGTGCCCAGTCAGGGACTTATTTAGCAACATTTGTGGTGTTTAGTTTAGTAAACAATTAAGGCTGAATCAGCCACAGCCTGGAAATGAAAAGTTAAAAGGAAAAATCTCCAGCACTTGTTGCCACCCATACATTGCCTTCACCACAATCAGACACTGCAAGCACCCCCAGGATGTCACTTTCATCTCCCAACAGATACCAAGATGCAATACAAGCTAATTATGCTGTAATGCAAAACCTGAACTCTGGCCTCAGCAATATGTGGATAATTTTGAATAGTGGGAGTGTTTGGTTTTGCAGTTTTTCTTTGTTTATGAAAATAACATCACTGGAATTAGCTTCATGGAAGTGACTCTTAAAGGACAATAGATCTCCAAGTAGTTAGACAAGGTGCACCCAAGTTAATTTATCCCTTGTATTTTTTTATTTATTTATTTATTTTTAAGATGAGATGATGCAGTGTCTTCCCACCACTTTTTAAAAACTTTTTACCCCTCTCTCAACTTTAGTGTCTATAAAATAAGTGTTTAACACAGTTCCACAAAAAATTCAACAATACCTACCCCTTGTTTCATTTTTCACCCACTGGTTAATGGAATTGCATGCTGCATTTTGGTCCTCGAAATCCACAGTCTTGACACTGCACTGAAACACCTCTTTGTTTCTTGTAACAAAAGGCACTTCCATTTTAAAGCCACTCTTTGCAAACACTGCATTAGCAACTGTCACAATGTCTTTATTCTTCTTTGAGACTATGGCCTTGTTTATCTTCTTTAATACTTTACCAACTCCTAGTTAGAAATAACAGCAGATTTTATTTAGAAAGGAAAATGAAAGAAGTTTTAAAGGAGTTAACTTGTATCAATAATTACTGACATCCAAACACACACATTAACGTGATGGGGTAAAGAAAGAATACCAATGCCATTGACAGACATTCTTCAACACTCATCTGAGCAACAGGATCTCTGACTCATCTGAAGGACACTACTTTACAGTGAAGAATTTGGCTCTTTGTCTAATCTTTGTACTGTACATCCAAGTGCTGGTGTAGTATATTAATCAATAACTTTCTGGCATGGACAATTAGTTTAAATGTTTATTCTAGAATAGGTACAAACAAACAATCTAGATAAAGTGTCATCAATTACACTAGAGAGCCACAACATAAATTAGGCTGCAATATCCTGACCCTATGTTTACAGCACTGCAACTTAACACGATACTACAATGTTATTTTGTGGGTGTGAGTCCTCATCTTCCCAGCAGCTACAACTGAATAAGGATATTCATTCTGGCCACGCAGAGTAGAAGGACCATAGGCACAGGAATAAGGGTAGTTCCCAAGAGGCAGAAGTCATGGGGGAAGGAGGGACTAAGACCATAAACTGAAAAACTAAGGTTGTCATTTTTGATCCCTCCATTCCATTCAGTAAGGAACAGGGTGGGATATAAAAAAAGTTTTCTGGAAACTGTGTGCTAACCAAAAAGAGAGAGACACCCTTGGAAAGTTTTTGGAACAAACTAAAATTAAATCTGAAGACTAGGCTACATTAGTAAGGAAATTCAGTATTAGACTCCAGCCTCTAATTGGAAGTAGAGTATTTATCCAAAGGTATCAACTATTAATAGGTTGCAATATGCTCCATAAAAGTCTCTAGTATATGAAAGAGTGGTCTTCAAAGGAAGGTGTTATGACCCCGGTAAGTGTAGCCATGCCCTTAGAGCAGCACAGGAAAACTACTACATTGGTCACACCTCAGTTCTCCCTGTCATTAATGCTTCTAAACAAGACACACAAAAAAGGAGCTGAGAAGGGAAAAAAGAAAGCAAAAGATTAAAAAAACGACCATTTCGGCTCCATGTAGGATAAGTCCTCAATAGTTGGGCCTGCTGGTTATATTACTGTGAATCCTTTAGTAAGATAGATCACATGATGTCCGTGTGTTCACCGTCTTCAATATTATGGGCATATTCTTTTGGTGAGCATACCAGAACAGACGTTTTCAAGCTAGTCTGTGGCCCACTAGTCGTCCACTGAACATTTGCTGGTGGTTTAGGGAGAGCTGGCTGCTCACATGGTACTGGCTCTCCTCCTTGCTTCCAATTGCTTTAAATTGCATTAAAGGATAGCTAAAAATGCTTTAAATATTTCCCTAGAGTTACCTTTCCAAGTAAGCAACTTTTGTAGCTGTCACAGGGTTATTAGGCAATCATGAACAAGAGAAGAGGAGGTCCATGCAAACATAAAAAAGGTGGTGGTCCATGAGAAACTTTATATTAAGATATGGGTCACTACAGAAAAGTTTGAGAACCTGTCTCATGTGTCTAGGATTGTTAGACTGACTAGTTCAAACCAAATAAATTCAGTTAGTTTCAATGCTTCAAAATTCTTGCAGATAGCTATGTTTAGAAAACTCAAATGCTTTTAAATTCAAGATTACCCCATAAAAGGATTTGAATCTTCAACATTTGGATATTTTACTAAGCAACAATAAATCATTTAGCTGTACCCTGAACAGAAAACTGCACGGCAAAGCAATTAAGGATGGGACAGTGTGTTACAGGAAACATCAACATCGCTCATTCTTTCTAGGTCTGAAAATGTACTCACCTTTTGGAAGGTTTCACATTTCATAAACACAGTTCCTTTAAGATTCTGTAAGTGCCAGCGTTCTGTGCTGCTGTTAAGCCTCACTGGCATGCTAAGCAGCAGCAAGTACTCTCAACCCTACTCTCTAGAGGAAAGGCACTGGTAGAGGAATAATAGGGATTCCTGCCAATGTCAGGAACAGAGACTGAAAGAAAGGGGTGTTTGAATAGAAAAAAGGCCCAGGAAAGGCTAGAGAGTCTGGGATCTTGACAGAAGAAACAGAAGCAAAGCCAAAAAAGCATCAAAAGATCCAAAAGAGAGCCCTCCAACTAAATGGAGTCAGAGGCCTATAAGAAACTAAATATAAAAATATTTTATTGCCCAATAATTTCTGAAATCTTGAATTAAAGGCTGTTTTAGTACAACAGGAATAGAGGCATTGCAATCTACCCATACTATGCTGGCACTGGACCTCAACTTTGTGCTGCAGAGATTATCTGTAAAGCTAAGAGGCAGGAGCGCCGCCAGCTTTTTTGCCGCCCTAGGAGGCGGAAGGTCCCACCCCCGAAATGCCGACGACGACCGGGGCGGCCGGCGCCCCCCAAATGTTAGAAGGTCGCCTAATGGGTTGTGCCGGCCCTGCTAAGAGGACTGTTTAGTCTCATTCATTTCTTGGCCCCTCGGCTGAAACTGCCAACAAGGTCTGTATCCTGGGACAGTCCCAAAACATATGAGCCAGTGTGGCTCTAGGAGACCCAAATCTCCAGCAGAAATATATTTTGGCAAGGCCACACACTGTAACCTACACAGGGACCAGTATGAACAACAACAAAAAACAATTACTTACCTTTTGTAACTCTTGTTCTTCAAGATGTGTTGCTCATGTCCATTCCATTCTAGGTGTGTGTGAGCCCACAGTTGTCAGAGACTTTTGCCTTAGCAGTATCCATAGGGTCAGCTGTGGCGCCCCTTTGAGTGCTGTGCTCATGCGTCGGTATTTTAGGCACTGCCGACCCTACACCCTCTCAGTTCCTTCTTGACAGTAACTCTGACAGAGGGGTAGGAGGGCGGGTAATGGAATGGACGTGAGCAACACATCTCGAAGAACAATAGTTACGAAAGATAGGTACCCAGGGTTTTTTTCTTCGAGTGCTTGCTCATGTCCATTCCATTCCATTCTAGGTGGCTCAAAAACAGTATCTACGGAGGTGGGCTCAGAGTTCACAGTTTCACGACTTGCAGTACTGCCCTACCGAAGCCAGCATCGTCCCGGGCCTGCTGGGTAAGTGCATAGTGGGAAGTAAACGTATGGACGGATGACCAGGTGGCCGCCCTGCAGATGTTCTGGATAGGCACCTGGGCCAGAAAAGCCGCCAAAGAGGCCTGCACCCTGGTCAAGTGGGCAGAGACAATCGCCAGGGGTGGCACCTTCACTTGATCATAGCAGAAGCGAATGCAGGCGGTGATCCAAGAAGAAATTCTTTGGGCGGATACAGGGTGTCCTTTCATCCTGTCAGCCACTGCGAAGAACAACTGCGTAGACTTACGGAATGGCTTGGTCCTGTTGATGTAGAAGGCTAGAGCCCTTCTAATGTCCAAGGCATGCAGTCTACGCTCCTCCTCTGACTCATGCGGCTTTGAAAAGAAGACTGGTAAGTAAATGTCCTGGCTTGAATGAAACGGAGACCACCTTGGGCAGAAAAGCCGGGTGTGGTCTCAACTGGATCTTGTCCTTGTAGAAGGCCATATAGGGTGGTTCCGAGGTGAGCACCTGAATCTCCGAGACTCGGCGGGCTGAAGTCACTATGACCAGGAATGCAACCTTCCAGGACAGGAGAAGGAGAGAACAGGAAGCCAATGGCTCAAAAGGAGGACCCGTGAGCCACGGCAGCACCAGGTTCAAGTCCCACAGAGGAACAGGGTCCTTGACATGCAGGTAGAGGTGCTCAAGGCCCTTGAGGAATCTGGCCATCTGTGAGATCCTTTAGGATCGACCAGTCAATCGCGATTGACCGGTTGGTGACCACTGATGTACAGATTAGGTAGAACAAAGGTCTATGAAGAACTGCGAACGCTCTTGAGAATGGCAAGACGAGGCACTCCAACCTCACGGGCAGTAAGAAGGAACTAAGAGGTCATAGGGTTGGCAGCGCCTAATATACCGATGCATGGGCACGGCACTCAAGGGGGCGCCACAGCTGGCCCTATGGATACTGCTAAGGCAAGAGTCTCCAACAACTGTGCTTGTGGGCGCGCACACACCTAGAATGGAATCAACATGAGCAAGCACTCGAAGAAGAAATAATTTTCTGCTGGATCAGTCTTAATTGTAGATCAATAGTAGAGTTTTTAAATGGTTTGCCAGTCACGTGCCCACTGGCCAGGGGTCAATAATACACACCAATCTTAGTTCCAGTCATGGTACAGGCAATCTAAATTTGGGAGGATCTTTTGGGTCAGGAAGTCATAACAGGCTACAGATGTTCAGGTGAACCTAGAGAGCTCTCTACACATCACCAATTCTGGAGTCTCTGGTGCTCCCAAGCACATCAGGATCAAATGTGTCTTTCAAGAGATGCTTAAGCTGCAGGTAATGCCATGTAGCTGGACCAAGTAGATTGTATTATTGTTGGAGGAGTGCTTGGAATGGCAGAAACTGATTTTCTGAGATCGAGAGACCCAAATTATCCCTATATCTTTCTACACCCGCCACATAAATAGTTTATAGGTCACCCCAAAGCATGGCACCAATGTCAGTGAGAAGGGATGGAATTTGAATTTTCTAGCTAAACTGGGTCCATGTTTATCTGGTAGCCTATATTGTAGGGGACATTTTATGAGGTATGGCCTTCTCTTAGTGCTGACCATACTTTGCATCATAAGCCAGTTTTAGTAAACAATGTAGCACAATTTGAAGAACCTCCCATTAAAATATATCGTCCTTCCAGCCTTAAGTTTATGCAGGTTTTTTATTAAGTGATTCATAACAACAGATAAAAACTGACCATTTACGCTGTATCTCATCACAGTTGTCAGCTGCTTCTTTGTCTTGCCATCAGCACCCAGCTGAAGTATTCCCAGTACAGATGCAATCCCATGTGGAGAAATCACGATATTCTCCTGAGGTCTAGCTTTGACTATCTGATTGAAAACTTGGATTCCAATGTCAGAGCCTAGTTCCTCAAGAGATAAAGGATTGAACTGGGACCACACAGATGTTAAAGTCACGGCGGTGAAAAGGAGAAGGACGTGCCAGTTCATGATTTCTAAACAAAAATAACCTAAAAGGAGAAAAAAAAAAGTTAAAGACCCCTTTCATGAGCATAAAAATTCTCTGCTAGTGTTACACGTTAACATTAGCTAAATGCAGTGTAGTTGTAGCTGTCTCTCTCTAACATTAGCTAAAGTTAGGCATATGTAGTGGATGTTTTGTGAAAACTTCACATAGCTTTGCCAATAAGCCTCAAACCTCAAGTTCAGTACCCCTACCATTCCCTCCAGAAGCAGAGAGAATGACAATTGTGCTGAGTTATATGGTTATTTTGTAGGTAAAACTCCACTAAGACTTAGACTAAGTCCAAGTTCAGTTATTTGCGTCTTAACTGACTCTGATCCCGGTTTTAAGACCTCAAACTATCACAACACTCATACAATTGGATTTAGAGTGCAGTACTTCTGATTAAGGTAAGTACACCATAACATCTTCACAAGGATAGCTGATGCACTTGTACACACAATAGCCAATTGTCCATCAAAAGCAGAGATGCATGTATGCACACATGACGAGGAGGAGGAGGAGAAGTGATTGAAAACAGATTTCACACCTACAGTTAATTATGAAATACAGTAGTCCAAGTTACTTTAAATTTTTATTGGTTTACTTTATGCATAATTGGCATTTTTCACAGAGAAGAAAAAGATTAGTAATATTTGCTAACTTCTCAAAAGCTGGAATTGGGTTTTTAGTTTTTCCAAATATGATTTTCTACCAAGAGTCACCCAGTAATTTCTATACTGATATATTTCCCTTCCCCCACTACACACTTGGACACAAGAGTTCAAAGGAATTGCAATGTTTTGGAGCCACCAATCTATCTCAATCTCCTGAGAATATGTCAAATTCACTCATCCTCATATAGTGGACAGCACAAATTCAGAGCTCTCTCCAGTCCACAAATATTTCTTAACTTAGTTCTCTTTAGTTTAGTCAGAGTTTCCCTATTCAGAAAGTGCTAAAATGGCCAAGAATCAAGAAGCGCGTAAGGCAGGGTAGCCAACAGGCAGACCGCGAGCAAAATCTGCACCACCAGACACTTTTGAATGGACCCCGAAATCTTATTTACTTATCATTGTTATTTTTATTATTATTATTTTCTCTAGAGTCTGGACCTTGACTATATCTTGACCAAGAAATTTGGACCTTGACAAAAAATAATTGACTACCCCTGCTGTAAGAGCAAGACCAACAATAGGCTCTTCTGATGGCAGGACATTCTAGGCCATCTGAGTCTCTCATGCCAACCCTTTGAAGAGTCACATGATGAGTCTGAGGCCGTAAACCATCCCCACAGCAGCAAGGAACAAGTCTGACAGCCAAGTATTTTTGGACCAGGTAGACAACAGTAATGCACAAGCAAATCAGGGCTCCCTTATTTCTTCCTTTTTATCAGTCAATGCCTTTATTGCAGCTACAGATCATCTGGACATAGGTAAACAGTGGACGGCAAACATAATAAATCAGTTGTGTTAAGATGAAATAAACCCAGAGTTAAAATCTGCCATTTAAAGCTAAATATATCCTCCTGAAAGAACCATAAAGTGCAACTATTAAAGGGGTCAGATCATTGGAGAATGACTTTTCTATCCTAATGTATCCTTGCCATGATGTAGTAATTTATAACACAAGGGAAAACAATTCCAACTCTCCATTTAAATCCACATGAACTACTGACAGGATGACTGGATCCTTCCAAGAAGAGCTACAGAGTTAAAGCCTATGGGAGTTTTGCTTGAATAAAGGTTACACAATCAGGCCCAAAAACAAATTCTTTAGGGAATCCGAAGCACAATGCTGCTTATTTCTTATTAGAGTGCCAACCATTCCGCTACCTTACAATTTAAATTCTCATGACAGTTGTACTACAAACTTTTGCCAGGATACCAGATATTTTATTTCAAGTTAATATTTTTACAAAGCTCGAATGCCTGAAGCTAAAGATAGAAGATTTACTTTTGCTGCTAACCCTCTGTCCAGTCCTGCAGGAAAAATGCTCAACAAAACTTGTAAATCTTGGTTGAGACTGGCTGTGCTGCACAGGACAACTGTTCCTTCAAAGCAGTAAGACCAGAATCTAGCTGCATAGTGAAGCAAGGCAGAGCAGGATGAATCCATCAGGAATATGTTGCCACGACTGCTAGTAGCAGTTATATCCTGTTGGCAAGCTCTTCACGCTAGTTAAAGGCTGTTCACAACTCTTCAATTGCCTAAAATTCTCAGGCTCTTCTCTCATCTCCTTGCCCACTAAAGTTGCCAGTCTCATGCTCCATTAGTCTCCTTCTCTTAGTCCTCTATTTCTGTTCCGTCTCTAGGCATGCCATCTACCACCATGGTTCATCAGCTCTACGCATTCAAAATTCATTTCTTTCACAATGCTCACCAAATGTGGGCAAATCCAACCAAACCCTCAAAGGTATAAGACAACATTTATCCTTCTTTGGGACTTTCCAGTGTCCTCTCAGTGTTATTTCCTCCCTTTTGTCTTTTAGATATTCAGTACTCTGGGACAGGGAATGAGAAAATAGGGTCTCATATGCCACCCAAGGACATTATTGTTGCCTAACAAATTGTTGCTTAATAAATGACAATCGCTAGCTTTTCAGATTTGCCTGATTTGAAAAAAATTGCTGAGTCAGGTGCAGTAGATTTGTCTTGCTGCATCTCTTAAATTATGCTGTTTACTACTCAGCAGCTGGAAGATTTAATATGTGTAAAATGTTGCTAAGAAAAGTTGATTGCTAGCTTTTAAAATGTTTTAAAATAGTTATGGCACTTACTACTATATTAATCTTAACAGGGATAATATCTTGCTGGCTGCATAAATTGGTTTAGTACATTCAGATCAATATATTTTCTTTGAACAATTTGGAAAGTTAAAGGATTTCTTCTTCAGACTTTTTATTGTGCAGCAAACCACATGACATACTATACAGTAACTAAGAATAGTATTGTGTTACCGTATGCTAGGAGGCACAGTCATGGACCAGGATCCCACAGTGCTAGGCGTTGTACAAACAAAGAAAAAGAAGATGGCCCCTGCCCCAAGGAGCTTACAACCTAAGTATAAGACAAGCAACAACAGATGGATACCGATAGACAGGGCAGTATGAGGATAACAACGTTACCTGCCGCATGGGGGAGTTGTGAGGATAAATACATTAAGAGATTGTGAGACTCCCATTACTATAGTAATAGCAGCCATGTAAGTACCCAGGAGGGGGTTAAAATGGTGTGTTTATTTAAAAAATGAAAACAAAGTGGAATAAATCTTCGGAGAGGATGGTTTAGCCAGTTTGGGATTACGTCGCAGTCTTGAGTCAAAAAACTCAGTTATATGTGAAAGGAAGAGGATACAATTTCAATACTCAATAGGATTTGGGGGTTTATTCAAACACATCTGTCTTCCTCCTTCCCCCCAGAAAAGCAAGAGACTATTTAAAACACTGGGTGGGGGATGGAAAGTTAGGTCAGTTGGAGAAAGCACCATTTCACTGAACATCAAAATATGATGGACGATAAGGAAATTTGTGGCAAATCTGCACCTGATATAAGTTGTCATAGCTCAATTAATTTAAATGAAGCTATGAAAATCTATACCAGCTGAGGCTCTGCCCATTATATACTGGGAAACATGTAATTGTCCAATTTTTGACCCAACAGATTTGGAAATCTAAGTTATATTTAAATATACAGAGAAATTAAATTGTGTGTTTCCTAATGAACCACACCGTACCAAACATGTTGGGTGTATTTCCACGATTCTACACCTTAGGGTTCTGAGATACCTTCTGTTCTTGTTATAGAAACTTGGATTCTAGTGTCATCTCCGTCACTGGCTTACCATTGTGATGTCACTTAAGCTCTATACTAATTTCCTAATTTATAAAATGGAAAAGCTTTCCTACTCCCAAGAGGACGTAAAGCTAAATTAATTGTACAATGAACTAAGATCCTCGTCTGGAAGATGCTGTAAGTACAAAATACTATTGCAGTGAAAGAAGCCCAAACTCAGTAACAGTCAAAGGTATGGCAGATATAAAGGAGGATTCTGCAAGAGATAGACAGCCATCATTTCTCAGGCTGAAAGTGGGGCAAGTTACACAAGATTTAGTATGATCTGCTGACTTGATATCTAGTTCTTTTAAAATATTTAAGATTGTGTTTGAAACAGTGCTACCTTTGCATAGTTGCATAAAGCTATTACTTGTGTTGTTGCATATTTTAGAGTGACCTTGCAAGTTGTATTCCATCACTAAATAATAGTGATGACACAACTCTTGCATATTCTGTGAATGATAAGCAAAAGAATGTTGGTTAGTCAGGATCTAATGCAAAGCGGATCCTACAGTAGCTCTGCACAAACTCATCTGTGTATGAGACTTATGATAAACAGGACAAATGATTTGCAGCTACAATATGGCATGCCCTTTCAAGTCTTGATCAAGAGAAGCCGCTGTACACACAGGTATGTCAAGAAGGGTGTTCTGATCATTTTATTTCAGTTTCACTTGTTACAGCAGATCTGCCAAAGTGAAAGGTGACTTGCACCTATACAACTTTATGATCATACCACTCAACATACAAAACTTTAACTGGTGGATTTTTAGAGCCCTTATCTGAGAGTTGAGAACATAATTAATCTTTGTTTGGGATGTAATCCAGGATTCAAATATTTATCTTAGGAGATGAAAGGCTAGCAGATTAGTGTTCTGTAAAACTTTCTGTAATATTGAATTGACAGACAATTCAAGTGTCAAATTCTGCTCTCAGTAACACCAGAGTAAATGCAGACTAACTTAATTGCTAGCAGGACTTTTACACTCAGAGAAGCCTCAAACATTGGACTCTAGTGGGATGATGGCAGCAACTGAACTAAATTGTCATCTTCCCTAATATAATCAACTCCACCAGCACAACCGTATGGGATTTACAACTGCCTCAAACACTTCTGGCATGATGTGCACAGGGATTAACTAACTAGCTTCTAGAGCAGTGGTTCCCAAACTTGTTCTGCTGCTTGTGCGGGGAAAGCCCCTGGCGGGCCGGGCCGGTTTGTGTACCTGCCGCGTCTGCAGGTTCGGCCGATCGCGGCTCCTAGTGGCCGCGGTTCGCTGCTCCAGGCCAATGGGAACTGCTGGAAGCGGCACAGGCCGAGGGATGTACTGGCTACTCAGATGTGCGATGTTGCTTATGAGCCCTTATTTGAATAAATAGCAGAAAAGCTTCAAAAACAGACTCCAACGAGAAGCTGCTGAACTTGAATTAATATGCAAACTAGATACCATTAATTTAGGTTTGAACAGAGACTGGGAATGGCTCGGTCATTACACTAATTGAATCTATTTCACCATGTTGAAGTAGCTTCACACTTTCGTGTCAACTGTCCGAAATGGGCCATCTTGATTATCACTTCAAAAGTTTTTCTCCCCTGCTGTTAATAGCTTCTCTTAATTA
>QXTE01000099.1:3376910-3460423 GCA_003942145.1 Platysternon megacephalum | reverse complement strand
AACTTAGGTTTGAACAGAGACTGGGAATGGCTCGGTCATTACACTAATTGAATCTATTTCCCCATGTTGAAGCAGCCTCACACTTTCGTGTCAACTGTCCGAAATGGGCCATCTTGATTATCACTTCAAAAGTTTTTCTCCCCTGCTGTTAATAGCTTCTCTTAATTAATTAGCCTCTTACAGTTGGTATGGCTACTTCCACCTTCTCATGTTCTCTGTATGTATAAATATCTTCTTACTGTATGTTCCATTCTATGCATCCGAAGAAGTGGGCTGTAGCCCACGAAAGCTTATGCTCAAATAAATTTGTTAGTCTCTAAGGTGCAACAAGTACTCCTGTTCATTTTGCTGATACAGACTAACACGGCTGCTACTCTGAAACCTATTTGAATAAACACACTCATAGACCCATAGATTTTAAGGTCAAAAGGAACCAATATGATCATCTAGTCTGACCACCTTCACATTGCAGGCCACAGAACCTCACCCACTCCTGAAACAGACCAACCTCTGGCTGAGTTACTGAAGTTCTCAAATCATGGTTTAAAGACTTCAGGTTACAGAGAATTCACCATTTACACTAGTTTAAACATGCACATGCCCCATGCTACAGAGGAAGACCAAAACCCCCCAGGATCTTAGTCAATCTGACCTGGGGGGAAAATTCCATCCTGACCCCCAAAATGGAGATCAGTTAGACTCTGAGCATGTGGGCAAGACCCACCAGGCAAATACCTGGAAAAGAATTCTCTGTAGTAACTCAGAGCCCTCCCCATCTAGTGTCCAGTCTCCAGAAATTAGGGATTGCTGAAAAGATTAGGGAAAGACCTCTTTTTATAAATGTTTCCAAGATATTTGTGTTAACACAAATTTTAAAAAGCACCACACAAAGCACTTGTAAATAGCCCCATTTTAATTAATCTGGCTATCTTGTATGTTATCACTGATGACTTAATCCTACCAGTTTTCCATAGCCTCTAGGAAAGGCAAGACCTGAATTTCCAGTATAAACAAAAACCCAGGGCCGGCTCCAGGCACCAGCCGAGCAAGCTCGTGCTTGAGGCGGCAGATTCTACGGGGCGGCATTCCGCCCAATCCTAGGGCGGCACGGCCGCTTTTTTTTTGGGGGGGGGGGGGGGGGGGGGATCGCCTGTGGGGGGCGGAGGAGGTGAGCCCCCTGCTGGGAGCGGGCTGCGCACTCCGTCTGTCCCAGCCGCTGCCAGGTCTGTAGCAAGCCTGGCAGGGCAGCCCGCGTCCTTCCCTCCCCGCTGACCGGAGCGGTGCAGAGCCCTCCTGGGAGGCAGCGCGGCGGCGAGGCGAGCGCCCGGCTGAAGCCCTGGCTGCCCTCCTTCTCTCTCTCCCCCCCCCCCTCACTCTCCCTCCTCCCCGCTAGCCGGGGCACGTCTGCAGCGCAGGGAGTCCCCCTGCACCCTGGCTCCGGCCGCACCGCAGGGTTCCACCCCCCGCTTTGCTGCTCCGGCTGTGCCGAGGTTTTTTTTTTTCCCTGCTTTGCTGCTCCGGCCGCTTGGGGCGGCAAAAAAGCCAGAGCCGGCCCTGCAAAAACCTAACATCTTGCAAGACTTCATATGCATCATAATAAACCAGAGGCACAAGTCTTCTCTCACCTCCCCTCACTTCTCTGCAGAACCCCTTTAATTAGACCCAAGAAAAGGTGTTACTTGGTTCAAAATCCAGCCAGAACTGAAGACCCCCATTTCAACTCTCTGCACCACCTAACAAAGACTCAAAGTAAATTGGTATGTCAGGCTAACCTATCCCAGAAGCGACCACATGAATGCTCACTAGGAAATACTTGTCTAACTATATTTTGACTCTTACCAGGTTATAGTCATTGTAGTGACCAGGCACAGGTCAGGATCAAAAAATCTGGCAGCCACACCATTCCCTTGAAAGTCAACGGAGCCCAACTATATACATGATGGAACTACTGAAGCACCATAACCTCATTCAGTCAGGAAGTCTGACACAATGATCACAAAAATAATAAATTGTGTTATTTTTCCATCTTTTCCCCCTTAATCTCTAGGACATTTTTTGTGTATGGGGGGGGGGGGGGGGGGGGGGGGGGGGAGAGAGATTCTGTTAGCGAAGGAGAAATTCACAACTATCCAGTCTGTTGCCTCTGATGGGATTCCAAGAAGATGCTGACGCTGAGAGCAAGTGGGGCCAGGTTGGGGTTTCAGTCTTGATGATATATGGGGCTTGATGATATATGGGGTCGGCAACCTCTGGCACGCAGCTCGCCAGGGTAAGCACCCTGGTGGGCCGGGCCAGTTTGTTTACCTGCCGCGTCCGCAGGTTCGGCCAATCACGGCTCCCACTGGCCGCAGTTTGCCGCTCCGGGCCAATGGGGGCTGCGGGAAGGGCGCCTAGCACATCCCTTGCCCGCGCCACTTCCCGCAGCCCCCATTGACCTGGAGCGGCAAACTGCGGCCAGTGGGAGCCGTGATTGGCCGAACCTGCGGACGCTGCAGGTAAACAAACTGACCCGGACCGCCAGGGGCTTTCCCTGCACAAGTGACGGACCGGCTTTGAGAAGCACTGATCTAGACTACAGCCTTGCTCCCACCAATGTAAGTGCCCTACAACACTGACATAGTAACTCCACCTCCATGAGAGGCATAGGGCTTATGTTGGTGTAGTTAGGGAGACACAGTGTCAGCGTACATATTGAGTCCCTGACATCGGCTGGAGCCCTGAAATTGACAAGAAAGCCAGCTCCACAGGTGGGCTGCTGCCGGGTCTCCGCTCCAAGCCGAGCTGCTACCCAGGCTTCCGGCTGGGGCTGCCACCTGGGCTCTGCGCTGGGGGTCCTGGCTCCCCACCAGGGTCCTGGCTCCCTACCAGGAGCACAGCTGCCGACTGGACTCCAGGCCCACATCTCCCCACCTGAGGTGAAAGGTATTACCTCACCCACCTTGTCTCATGTAGAAACAAGTTATTTCTAACCTGAATTATGAACAGTCCAAAAAAAAAGGCAAATTTTAAAAGGTGGAACAAATTTTGGAAACTACTTTTTCTGGTTACATGCAAACTTTCCTTAATAAGGATCCCTCTGGACACAGACTGCACACAGTGATCATCACACGGGGGATAGGGGGGATTTCTTGTTTTTTTTAAAACACAGAATATTCAATAGATCAGGTTTATAAATGAAAGTGGTCATACAAGGGTAACTTTGGAGTCATGATTTGATTATCTTGACTGCATGCCTCTCCTTTTGGAGAGTTTATTTTCACTCTAATGTACCACAATGTTCAGTCCTGACTAATCTGCTTTTTAAGTGATAAAAAATAAGACATCCAATAATGGGGCTGTCTCCACCAACTCCGTTACTGAAATTCTACATAGTCTTGCAAAAAATCAGCATAAAAATGTATTAACCCAGGTACAATTAAACTCATCCATCCTTCCAGTGACAAAAACTGAGTGGTACCTTACTTGCTCATGAAAATAAAAAGTAAAACAACTTGCCACAAGCAAGTTGGTTTTGAGGGTTAGTTTATTATTGTGAGCAGGAAGAATATTAAACAATTCTTGAGAAACCACTACTATAATTTCTAGGTAGAAGACACAAGATTAAGAATGCATTGAATTTTTTCTTAAGATCCTCTCTCTCCTCCATTCCTCAATTCAGGTACTACTGGAGATTCCTCCTCACCTATCCCTGAGGGATTATAGCAGGCCATTCTTTATTACAGGGATGTAAAAGGTTTTGCAAAAAGGTGGGCCTTGCACCATGCTCCTGGTCAGGCTTACAACCATTACAATGGAATTCTTTAGGAAAGTGCCCTCTGCTAAGAATGCCCTCTCTTCCCCATCAGATGGAGTATTTCAGTGGTTCTCAAACTGTGGGTCGGGACCCCAAAGTGGGTCACAACACCACTTTAATGGGGTCATCAGGGCTGGCATTAGACTTACTGGGACCCAGGGCCAAAGTCCAAGCCCCACTGCCATGGGCAGCAGGGCTGAGGCTTCAGCTCCAGCCCTGCGTG
Source organism: Platysternon megacephalum (assembly GCA_003942145.1). Lineage (NCBI taxonomy): Eukaryota > Metazoa > Chordata > Testudines > Platysternidae > Platysternon > Platysternon megacephalum. Next base: position 3,456,407 of record QXTE01000099.1, on the reverse strand, counting down.
GCGGGGCTCAGGCTTCAGGCCCCCCGCCCTGGGCGGAAGCCCTTGGGCTTCAGTTGTGGCCTCCCTGCCTCAGCTAGTGGGGTTTGGGAGGGCTCAGGCTTCGATTCCCCCCTCCTGAGGTTGTGTAGTAATTTTTGTTGTCAGAAGGGGGGCGCAGTGCAATGAAGTTTGAGAACTGCTGGAGTATTTAAATCAAGGGAACCAAGTACATCCACAATAAAATAGGGAACCCCCAGAATGGGCACAGAATTTGTGTGATGAACTCTTGAAAAAAAATCTTTCATGCTCAGAAAGTACCGTTATTCAAATTGAAGTTTCCACATATTTGTCTTCATCCCCAACTAGATTAAAATGCAGTAATCTAATCTGGCAATAGTAAAAAGCATGACCATAGTGGCTAAGTCCTCCTCTGACTAGTTAAATCTCTCATGGCACCATTGTGTATATACAGGAAAAGCAACAAGACCAATCAGACCCCCAAACTGTATACTTCCCTCAGGGGACAAGGCTGATGTTCCTTCTAGTTCCTCAAAGCAGGAGTTCAGGTCTGAGGCAGCTATTTTGCTCTGGTTCTAAAACCTTTGAGACATATGAACTAAACTGGTTACAAAGAGGCAAATAGTTTTCATCCTAGGTGATATCCTCTTCCCCCCCCCCCCCCCCCCGCCACTGACAAACAGCTGGGCCACAGCCCTGATTGTGGCTGCTGAAAAGAAAAGGCAAGCTATTTGTGCTGTGTAGTAGATCCAACCATTATTGTATAAAGGACCAATCAGTATTGTTTACCCAGTTGTGCCAAGGACTGCACAAACACTCAGGAACACATGGTGTCTGAAAAGCTAGGCTCCTCCAATATATTGGTGGAGCTGGAATACATGATATCTCAACTGCTCTAAGCAGTCAAAAATTAATGAGAGCAGGAGATGGGTATAAGTCTTGTGAGACTTCACTCAAAGTCTTTTGGCAAGGAACTACTCATCACAACGTTGTAAACTGTCTAAGAAATAATCAAAACCAACTTTGAGCTGCAGTTGTGAGAGAAGCACTGTCGTGCATGCAGTCAGCAGCACCATATGGCCAACTGTAAAGGCTTCTAAAAGGTCCTGAAGTATTAGCATGAAAGTTTGTCTTGTTCATATCCATAAGAAGGTTCTTAATCCATATCAGATGCATCAATGCGGTGTCCTAGACCTTCCACTGTAGGTACTTGCAAGCATGACAAAAACAAGATTTTTATTTAGGAGTGTTTTCTATGTACACTAAGAGAGACTTTTTATACCTCTGCTTTGTAAAGTAAAAATCTGCTTTGCTATTATGTGAAAATGTCATCTGAAACATCCATAATTGAAGAACAGGGCAGGACAGGCATGCATTGATACAGAAAGCTAGCACGGCACTTATTTGTATTATGACATTACTGCTTTAGTTACAAGGCTACTAACTTCATTCACAACAAAAAGCACATCTCTTTCTTTATACCACACCACAACTCATGTAGTACAAATTAATTCTTTCAAGAATGATTAAGGTTACCCAATATTTCCCACTGTAAGGCCCCTGTTTTCAGTTGCTTATAAACTTGGCCAACTTTAATAGTTGGAGCTGAAATTTTCCATGCTGGAGTCTGCCTGAGGCTGATTTATTTATTATTATTATTATATTTCAGCCACTTCCAAGAATGAGGCTAAGCAAAAATACATTGTTTTGCCCATGTTATTTAAAAAAAAAAATTGAGACCTTTTCTTTTAAATGCTCTGGCGCCCCCATGCTCGATAGCAGGGGCTCTCCATATCCTCAGGGCCAAAAATTTCAAGTTCCTACTCCCCCTGTAGAAAAAAATAATGTGATCAGGTAATTAAATATTGTGTCATAATGCATATGAATGCGGAAGCATATGCATGGGCAATCTTACTTCTGGCATTTCCTAATTTTTGAGTTCTTGATTTAGAAATTATGGTGTTCTGTTAACAGTTTTTGTGTGTGTAATATGTAATTAGTGGGATAACCATTACTATATATAATTTGCACAAAAAATGAAGAAATCAGAATATACAAACTAAGATTAGAAGATTTCCCATATTTGTCCAGCAAGATATTTTCAACATATCTAAAGAATATACTGTATAGTCTTTATTACATATGTAGCATTTTAGTACTGTGGATTACTATTCGGTACAGTAATCCATTTTTATACAACATACTTAATTTGAGGTTATGAAAATTTGCCTATATATACACACACACCAGCACATACATACACACTAGAGATGAATTCATGTGGCAAATATATTTTGTATTGAATCAACATGTGGATATAGTTAATAGTCCCAATCCTGAAAACATCTGTGTATCTTAATTTATTAAAATTCAATAGACTCCTGACATGTGTGTTTTCAGGTCTGAGTCCTAATATACAAATCTTGGCAATTTTAGTGTGTAATCTACACAGACTGTGTTCAAGAACCCAGGAGATTTACAGCTTTACCTTCCCCACCCACCCCCTCCCAAAAAGCCACATTTCAGTTAGCCTTTCCACAGATCTCAGTGTGTAATCAAGTTAGTAGTAGATTTTTAAAATTTTGGTAACAGTTTCAACCGGTAGAGGGTGTGCTTGAACATGCAAGGGAACCTGAATATATCCAGCTAGGTTTCACACACTGAAAACATTCAGACTTATCTTATGGAAATATAAAGAAAGTTATTTCTGTAATAAGATTCTCTCCTCATCTTGTAATGTTAGAGCTTTCAATAAACAAATACATAAAAAGGGTTGACTCTTCCATGCTACATTCCACCTCAAAGCCAAAAGAAAAAATTATTCTACATTTTGCCTTTAACAGATTTTTCAACTTGTTAGTTCAGAATTGGTCTATGGTCAACATAGGCTGTCTAATCTACATGTCATTTTAAAGTAGGTATCCTGGCAATGTCTGCTGTGAAGTTATTTCAAATTAAAGTTTTATGACTGTTTGGGGCGAGGGACGTCTAATGCAATGCAAAAAACAGCAACCCTTTAAAGACTACTTACAGAGATGATTAATCTGTTTTATCCTCTTCTTTCCCAGGATATGTGACCTTTGATATTGAATTCTACTATTACTTACTCAGTTTAGTATACCAAGTTAACAGAAAATTCTTTGATGGTTGCCTTTGGTTTTCCCCCAATGAATACTAAAAGGGCCTATGTTATGCATGTTTGTGATTAAGCAATCAAAACTGTCTAGACAACCCTAAATAAGATTCCCAAGAAGAAAAAGCCTGCACTGGGACTCTCTTTTTATCCAATTGCCGTATACTATTTTATCAGTGTTAAAAAGACTGGATGGCTCATGGAACTGTTAAGATACTGAGAGCCTTTCACCTCTAGTTACACAAGTTCAAATCTAACCCAAGCCAGCCCCCGACCGCAGGCCTCTGTATATGTTGTTGTAGCCATGTTGGTCCCAAGATATCAGAGACACAAGGTGGGTGAAGTAATACCTTCACTGGACTGTTCAGAAGTTGGTCCAATAAAAGATATTACCTCGTGCACCTTGTCTCTTGCTAGGCAAGACATCCAAGTCATCAAAAAACAACTGAATCTGGTTCATATTTACTTTATCCTTGGCCAGTTTACAGATTTATCAAATAAATTACTTTTCCACGTTCTAGTTGGTGTCTGCATTATGTTTGACTGTATGTTCTACATGGCTCCCCCTCTCCACAAATACACATACCAGATGCAAAGCATGATATACCTGTTCTACAACAGTTGTTGAACTGCTGACCATGACCAAATCTCAGGATTTTAGATGTATGCTAAAACCTTTGTAGATTGTTGAGACATTACCTATTTTACCTGTTGTCACTGACAAACAGTAGGAACAGCAATATTTCTGCATATACCCCTACATGAGATTGACTATTATTTTGAAGCCTTATGTAATTATCTTTTGTTGTACTGACATGAATTTACCTCATCACCTAGCTGAGGTATGTGGTGTAACGTGTAAGCAACCACCCATACCGATTACTATAATTTCCACCAGTCTGAGTGAGAAAAGTCATATTTTTATAGCTCTTGAATACCTTAGTAATGGATGCAACAGAAAAAAACAAAATAGATTTTGGTGGGGGCAGCTTTTGTAACATCTTAAAATGGCAGTTTTAACCTGTCCGTTGTGCAGATCTCAACTGTTATTATTAGCAGACGCTCATTTTACACCCAAGTTTACTTATGTACTGAACACCTGCTTTCCCTATTTCTCACTATCTTGCCATCAGAAATGCTAAATCTTGGAACTTGCAAATTTTATACACATGGAAATTCATTTATTTAATCATCTTGATCTCCGGTTTGGGCTGTTCCTCATTTTCTGTGTCTTCAAAGTACATTTGGTAGTTCCACAGGTATGCAGCTGTATTTTGATCACCAGTATATGCACCAGATTCTCCCATTCCCCAAATCACACACAGTGTTGCTATATACATCTGCTTACTGCTTGTGAGTAGTCACTACACAAAATTCACAGGAAACCTTTTTGGAGGGGTCAGAGGAATACTCATAAGAATATTCTTTTTCTTTGCTATCAACCTACTTTCTCCAAGATTACAAGAGGAATTAATTGCTTGGATTTATTTTTGAAGAGCAGCCCAGGAATACAAAGTCTGTTTAAGGGGTAACAGAACAGTATGACAACAAACATACGGTTACGAGGGGATTACATCTTGGGGCCTCAAACTTGAAAGTGGCCCATTTTAACAAGTTAAGAGTATCATCTCTAATTATTTCCAAAACCATGTCAGAGATGCCATAAGGCGTGCTAACTTATTGAGTTATGTAGAACAGCTCCTTCTGCATTTACACACTTGCTACTCAAGACATTACTGGCTACTGTGAACAAAAGCCAAAGGGCCTGATCCTGAAACATACCAAGCATCCACAACTTCCACCAAAATGAAAGTGTTGAGGATAATCCATATCTATCAAGATAAGTAGAACCCTGTGCGGATACAAGATTTGTATCCACATCCGATCTACAAACGTTGTCTGCGGATATCCACAGATTTGCAAGGCTCTAAAGATGCAAAACAAAGGTACTAGTTAACTACAATTTGCTATTCTGATATACACTCGGGGTCTCTCTTTTGTACTTCATTTAAAAAAAGAGTATTGTTTACCCATTTCCAGCCAAGATAAATCTTTGTCTTCTTCCTTCCCGTATTTCACCCCCACCAGCTCATCACCTGTTAAGTTAACTCTGTACATAAATATATTGCCACCTTTGAGAAAAGAAATGTTACTTGAGAAGAGTCATGGTTGACCTTCAATCTTGTGCTGCAGTTTCTCCACCAATGTTCTATTTCTCACAGTAGAAGACAGTCAGTTATTGAATGACTGCTTATGATATTAAAACTAAAGAAACAATATCTGACAAAACATTCATTAGGGAAACAAACAACACAAAACACTCCATCCCACATCTGAGATTATGATTAAATCTCTAGGTCTAAAAGGGACTTCCTTCACTGCTAGTAGACCCTGTTCTTTAATTGGCTGAAGGAGTTGCTATTGAGCAAGTCAGACCATAAGAACAGCCACACTGGGTCAGACAAAAGGTACATCTAGCCCAGTATCCTGTCTTCCGATAGTGGCCAATGCCAGGTGTTCCAGAGGGAATGAACAGAACAGGTAATCAAAAAAAGTGATCCATTCCCTGTTGCTCATTCCCAGCTTCTGGTAAACAGAGGCTAGGGGCACCATCCCTGCCCATCCTGACCAATCCATCCATCCATCACTGGGTTGGACCAGTAGCCTCTTCTGGTTCAGGGAGTGAGATCTGGCACTAAACTCACATGAAAGTGTAGAGCATTAGGCCTTGTGATTTAATTTTAGGGCATTTGATTCCTGGAAGTTTGGTTCAAAAGCTAAGTAGACACTATCTACTTTAAAAAAAATAAAGCATTAACAAGTACCCCAGTCATGCTACAGTTTTCTTATATTACTATTGTTTATGTAACAATTTATGCAAGTGGGTGGCACTAAAAACACCGGAAAATACTTTAGAGATCAGGATAATCTATTCAATCGAACTACGTAATACTTAGAACTTGCACAGTGCTTTATATTTTCAAAGTGTAAGTCAGACTTAAATCTTTTGTTAAAAGCCCATTTGTTAATACTTGTTCCAATATAATTTAGTTAGTTAGTTGGTGTGGGTGGGAGTTGTCAAAATTATTTATATTGTCAATAAATATTCCAAGTAGAAGACTTTCCACCTATTCCCCAAAACATTCACTGAACAAAAATTTCTCTGGAGAATTTGGACAGCTCTATACAGAAGAGGAGGTCATAAATCTTTAAAAACAAAAACCACACATATAAAAGGTCCTGTCTGTTGCATGGATAAAGATCACATGGCATTTTTCATAAGATTAAGGATTTGTCCTTGTGTTATTGGCCCAAGATTTCCCCTGTGCACCAGTTGGTTATTGGTCTCCATCAGAGAGGTGGCTGCCCAACACTTCAGCTGTATGCATTCAATTTTAAATTATTTTTTAGAGAAAAAAGCCTTTAAATTATTATTATTGAAGATGCAGATAAATATTTTAGACAAAAATGATTTTTTAAAAGTGTAGCAAAGAATAATCACACATTTGGGAGCATTCAGTTTTTATCCAGTCTATCATTTGGCATATACAGTATACCCACAGGTTAACTGAAATGTCATTTTATTAGAGTGTTATCCTGATAGACTAGAACAGTTTCCCACATATCTCCAGCTCAGATTCTCATCTATTTCCAAGTATAATCAGAACAAAATATGTTTCCCTCCTGCTTGTACACCTCTGCTCTCAGTTTTCTATTTTAACTTTGTAATTCTTCTTTAATGGCAATGATAGTGTTCTGAAGACACAGTACAAGCCACAATACAAAGCTGCATTGTAAGATTTGTACTATGTGTTTATCCAATAGCTCCCTCTCTTGCCCTTTCCTAAAGGGGTCCTATTCTCTTCGTCCTTACATCTGTTTAAGACCAATATAACCCCACTGGCTTTAGTGGGGTTACACTGGGAGTCAGTGAGAGCGGAATCAAGCCCATAGTCTTTTATGGGCCTCCTTACGGTCACTATTCCGATATTAGCACCAACACAGATGTTCAGCAGTGTCTACCCGAGGCTCTCTATAAGCCATTTTCCACTGTTTTCAACACTGACAGTTGCCACAGTGGGTGTAACGTAGACAAAGCTCCCATGCGGCTGCTGGTGCTTTTACCCCTACGTCACTGTGAGGCCATAGGTGCTGGAACTAGGGGTGCAGTGGGTTGAAGTGGGTTCCATCAATAACAGAGTTTACAGTTTGGTTCAATGGCTCTCAACACCCCCGCTATAAAAACTGTTCCAGCACCCCCATGTGAGGCCACAGAGGTGACAAAAAGCACTGGCAGCTGTAAGCACCTCGTCTACACTAGGGCTCCCACTGGCGCTACCCTAGCGCCAGCCGCCTTGCACCAGCAGGGGGCGGTAACGGGGTATAGGAAGTGGGGGAGGGAGGTTCCCCCACCGGAGGCAGGAGATGGGCAGCCCCTCCCGGGGCCATGGGGATCCGGCAGGGGAGAACAGGACCGGGCTCAAGGGACGCAGGACCCCAGGAATCGGGAGGCGCCGGCTGCCAGGAGACAGGTAACGACCCCAATCCCCGCAGCATGCTCAGCGCGACCCCAGGGCACCGATAAAGCCGCCTCTCCGCGCAGGACCGCGCCCGCCCTGGGGCTAGCAGCGGGCACTGTCCGGAGCCCACGCACTCGCACAGGGGGTGGGACCCCGGCTGCCCCAGGGCCGGGGCGGGGCTCCGCGAGCGGGACGCTCACCTACTCTCCTTGCTGCGAGTGCCCGGTGTGCGCAGACCAGGCTCCGGCGCGGCGGTTCCGGTCCCTTTAAATCCCCTCAGCAACTGAGCAGCGCCGCTGCCGCGCTGGGGATTTATCCCCGCCCGGTGGGAGCGGGCGGCGCGAGCAGAGCCCCGCCCCAATCCTGCCCTCTCGGCCAGACCCCACCCCCACCGAGACCCCGCCCTTCTCCCGGACACACCACCCCCAGCCCCAACCGAAACGCTTCCGCCTACCCAAGCCCCGCCCCTTCTGAGGGAAACCGCGCCCCCAGCCTCCACGGGTCCACACCTGTCCCTCACATTACCCTCACCCCCTCTGAGCCAGGCTCGTCCTTTCCAAGACAGATCCTGACTCCTGTTCTCATCGCAAACATCTCTTCTGAGAACCCCCCAACCCTTCCCATAAACATATTCCACTCAGTCCCCCACCCTCCATAGCCACCCAGAAACAGCCTGCCCCCTTGTGGCTTGCCCCAAACTGCCCCCTCTCCCAGTGCCATATTAAGATAATCCACAACTCCCTCCCCACACACACCATCTCCTTCAACCCTTGCTTGAGATAGCTGGAGCAGGGACCATCACTGCTGGTCTGGGGAGGCTGGGACCTCACCCCACCACTGCTCCTGGGCTGCAGTCTGTCCTGGAGGAAGGACTTGGTATCCATACACCCAATGTGAAGGTCCCTGCTCACATCTCCCAAATAGAAACATGATGCGGAGTCAGCAAGCAAGCACCCCCCTCCCCCCCCCAGTGCAGCAGGTTTCAGAATATAAAACCCTATATCCTTGCCCACCCGTTCTCCAAACTCTACCCATTCCCCCATGTTTGTAGTTCTACAGTAGAGCAAGAAGTAGGGTGACCAGACAGCAAGTGTGAAAAATCAGGATGGGGTGGGGGGTAATAGGAACCTATATAAGAAAAAGACCCCAAAATCAGGACTGTCCCTATAAAAAGGGGACATCTGGTCACCCTAGCAAGAAAGAGCAGAGGGATTGAAGCATATGGGCAATATGGGAGCTCTGTAATCTAAATCTCAAAAAATCCCTTACTTTACAGTTGCTAGGAAAAGTTTGAAAATAGACTCTAATAAAATGAAGAAACTTTAGGAGGTAAAATCTTCATTAGTGCCCCCAATCTGTTCTCCTTCCCTACCCGTGAAATTGCTATACCCCACCCTTACCAGACAGAGAAAGCAACCACCCACCTTTTCCAAACTCCTCCCCATTCTTCACCTTCTTGCTTGTGTGAGAGGTTACCCACCTTTATCTCAGACTCACCACTCCACCCACCTGGGAGAACCCCAACTCAAAATACTCTCCCCTTTTGCCTGGGTGAGAAACCCTATAGACTTCTTCCCCTCACGCCTGTGTGCAATCACTCCACTCCTGTCGTAAATTCCCCCATCTCTAGCCTCAGAGAATCCTCCTCGCTCCTGGCTTGTCCCCAACTGTTCCCCTCTTGCCTTATTAACTCCCTTACTTTATTTGCAGGTAAGATTATCATTTCCCCTCCCAAAACCTTTAGTCCAGCAGTAAATAAAGCAAACACACATACACTTTGTATGCAGAGTCGCTGTAGTCATGTCATTAGTCAGGTTATTAGAGAGACCGTGGGTGAGGTAATATTTTTTTATTGGACCAACTTCAGTTGGTGAGAGAGACAAGCTTTTGAGTTTGCACAGAGTTTGAAAATAGACCTGAAGAAGAGATCTGTGTAAGCTCCAAAGCTTGTCTCTCTCACCAACAGAAGTTGGTCCAATAAAATATATTACCTCAGCCACCTTGTCTCACACATACACTTTGTCAGGCTAAGACACTCACCCTGGGTGTGTGTATGTTCAGTCTCATGTGTTCTCTGTCACAGGTGCTACTGTTACTGCCTGGAGCTGGCTAATTTCCTGGTTTGAGGGGGCTTTGGCCCTTCCCTTACATTTTGATGGCATCTATGGCACTGTGACAAGGAGGAAGTATTATACTGGGAAATGCACATTAATCTTAACATTGGCTGACAGCCCTGAGGATCCTGACAGCCCTGTTAATACCACTTGGGTCATTTGCAAGCTAAACAAATAGGCATCCTATGAGCCTGGTGGAGTGCAGCAGTCATGGTTACACATTAGAGCTGTTTGAAAGTTAAATATTTTTCATTTTACAGGCACAGCAAAGGAGATGCAGCCCAGCAAGAGAGGAACAAAGGTGCTTTAAACCATCTTTATGCCCTTGGGTTTCTGTATTGCTCTGGGAGCCAATATACAACTCTGCATAAACTAGGACAGCCAGAGGATGCTTTAATTTATGGCAGCCTCCTCAGGGCTGCTTATGGACTGCTCCGCAGTCTGGAGCAGCTCAGAATCTCTGTACCAGTGTGCACTGTGGAGAATCTCCTCTCTCATTTCTGAAATGCCCCCAGTTCCAGAACAACTGAGGGGGCAGCCAGTTGAGAGGCAGTAAGGACTGGGATTTGGGGACAGACAGTGTTCCATAATGTTTTGCTTTATTAGCAGTATCAACCAAAATGAGTATTTTTGCAAGTTTTCAATACAAATGCCACTATTGTTCAATACATGGCCCATTTTTGCTTATTTTCACTCAGAAATGCTCTTTCCCCCTCCAAAATGCATATTTTACTGACATTTTCTGCAAAAATTGACCCATTTAGAGGAAAATGCAAAAACCCTTGCATTTCAAGTAGTTTGACATGTCACACACACTGATTCTCAAACTCTTTCTTCATATGGACCAAATGTTAATATAGAGATAGTCTCATGGATGCATTCTGCTCCTTCTATGAGTGATCATGCAGACCCTTTCACCTTCCTTTCATGATTACAGAACATCCCTGTGAAAACTATGTGGAACACTAATATTAGGAATGTATTTTTAGCAACACTTTAATGTGTTTTAGCTTCTGGGAATAAGGAGGAGGGGGAGCCAGAACCAAGTGACTGGCCAGCTGTGTGGATCCCTAGCAAGTACCCCATACTCTGTGAAGACAAACCAAAACCCCAGGTTTAAATATCCTCAAACTTTGGCAAAGTTACACAGATGTTGACAAGACCAAGAGTGTTTCCACCAAATTAGCTTGAAATGGTTTTCAGTTGTATTTAAAACCCAGTTTGGGTAGCACAATTCCCAGCTCACTGTACGCAAAGCCTTGGAATTATGCTGCCAGAAAGCAGCCTTCTTCCTTCCACTTTCTGGTTGCCATGGTGCACTGTCAGTATAAGATCATGTAGAAGAGGGCAGCCACCTCTAGCCCAGATAAGTAATCACAATTTTTCTAATTAATTAATGGCCTTATATAATTGTACTTGTACCTATTACAAAGTAAATTATTAACACATGTGCAGGTATCTAAAGAAAACATCATGCATCATGCCTGTTAGTTATTTTGTATTAGCACTGACTGATTTTGTATGTAGGCTAAAATTAATGAGCCAAATCCTGAGGTCCTTACTTAGGCAAAAAACTCCAGTGACTTCAACAGAAGTTTTGCCTTAGTAAGGATGAGAGGATTTCACCCTGAATTTGTACATATATTCAATTCAGACCTATGTCTTGTTACTATTTGAATTCATTCGTATGACGGTACTTATGTTTATATTAAATTTTGGTGCACATATGTATATAAAAGAAAACTTCATACTCATATCTAATATGTTACAAGGCTATACTTAGAACCAGATAGCTTTGTCAGATGAGACCTAGTCATTTTGAAGGGACAGGGTTAAAGTCACATACAGACACTAATAAGGCTACAGAAAATGTCAGCAATTTCTATTTCACTTATAGCAAAATATCTCGTCATGATGGAAAAATCTGACATGTTATCAAATTCAAAAGGGAAAAAAATCAAAGTAATATGGGAAAATTGATTCAAATACAAGTAAGTCTAAAACTGAGAAGATAGGGTGTAGTTTTGACAGACAGTGTCTATTCACTACCTAATTTTGGAGAATGCTTACTTTTTGGTACCTATGAATGCTGCCATCTGCTGAGGATAAAAGGTTTAGATCAGTGTTGCTGAACCTTTTCAGGTGGCAATTCTTTATTCAAAGTCAAAAATGTTTCAACCCCCTTGCATTTTCTATACAAGTAAAAGTCAAAAAGTATCAGTGATTATAATGAGAAGCCTATATAATTTATTTATGTGCGTTTTGAGACATTGATAGAGAATACTTGAATTTGAAGAGTATGTGTGCAGGAAGTGGGGGAGTGAGATTTTCTTTCCTTTAGACTGTAATAAAATTTTCAGTACCTCGCAACCCCCTAATTGCCTACATGACTCCCCAGAGACATGAACCACTGGTTGAGAATAACATACGTCAGACTACTGACAAAATATCCTATATATGTATACACACAGCAGCTATTTACTAAACATAAATAAAACCCAACAACAAGTAATCCGATCGGAGGCCAAATACATCACTCATGGGGTACCTTAACTTGAATGGAGTTTCTCTGATTTACACTGGTGTACATGAGACCAAGATTTGACCCCAAACCATTTGGCTGAGTTTTGGATGAGGATAAGATTAAAAAGTTTTCCACTCTGTCTCTTAATCTGTAAGCACAGTGGACTGTTAGCTGCTATGCTTTTACTCATTGACAGGAATCAGATAACATCACTTATCAGCTAAGTTCTTATTTATCTGAAGCAATCTAACTAGAAAGTATTAGTGACATGGGTTATAATAGGCCTGTAAATGAAAACACCAATGTGGGACACCTGAACACAGCAATAAGAATTATGTTAACAGAGATAAGAATCTTTGCTTTTTTAGGGTTCATACTCAATACAAAGCTGGAGTGAGCAATATCCCCTAGGTTTTTTGGAAGGCTAATTGGCTCATCTGTGTTTGGCATAGCCAAGGATCAGTGCATAACAGGAGATCCGTTACTAAACAGTGGTTTCCCGAAATAGGTTGAAATCCATTAATGGGTTATTAGCAGAATATGTGTGTATAATTGTGGTGAGGGTACATTTAAAAGAAGCTTAGTCACTTTTCAGAAGATTTTTATGGCTCAATCAGATATAGGCGCTGCTTCAAACCTGGAACTGATAGAGTCCATCTTGTGTGACAGGTTTTCAGAGTGGTAGCCGTGTTGTTGTTTTTGCTGATACAGACTGAGGAGTCCTTGTGGCATCTTAGAGACTAACAAATTTATTTGGGCATAAGGTTTCGTGGGCTATAACCCACTTCATCAGATGCATGGAGTGGAAAATACAGTAAGCAGAATATATATTATAGCACATGAAAAGATGGAAGTTGCCTTACCAAGTGGGGGGTCGGTGCTAATGAGCTAATTCAATTAAAGTGGAAGTGGCCTATTGGCTTCGTTAGCACTACAAAAGTAATTTTCCCTCCCTTGGTATTCACCCCTTCTTGTCAACTGTTGAGAATAGGCACTTCCACCTTAATTGAATGTGATCATTGACTCCTAATAGCAACAATGATGTTCCATTTAATAAAGTTCCAGAGATGGGTATTTATTGCATCAAAACACTTCAATAGCAATCACTTCATCATGAAGGTTATCTATAATAGTTATGTGGTAGTGATTTCCAACAAATATTCCACATTGGATGACCAGCTGTCTATTGCAGAGGGAGAGTTTGTTTCTGGATTCTATCACAGAGTTGATGGAGAACAACTGAGACTAAGGAGAATGAAAAAACAATGTTGGATTCCAAATGGTACCATCAGATTATGGGAGAGAAAAAAAGAGGCACAATACAGAATGGATGCACTTGAAAGTCAGAGTCAAGTCAGTGAAGAGAGGAGGAAATGGGCAATAGAGGAAAAAAAATGTCTTGAACAAGCAGTCAAGAGAGGCTGTCAGAACAATTGTAATCAACGGTGGAATAGTATGGCTCATTGCATTAGGGAAGTCTATGAAAGACATAACCAGAAATGTATATTTGAGACATGAAATGATAGAGTTCATGATTCTAAGGAATGGTAGGAGGAAGAACAGCAAAATAAAGACAATGGATTTCAAGTAGGCAGACTTTAGCAAACTCGGGGAGTTGGTAGGTAAGATCCTATGGGAAGCAAGTGTAAGGGGAAAAACAATAGAAGACAGTTGGCAGTTTTTCAGAGAGACATTATTAAGGGCACAAGAGCAAACTATCCTACTGCATAGGAAAGCTAGGAAATATGGCAAGAAACCACTCTGGTTTAACCAGGATATCTTCAATGATCTAAAAAAAAAAAAAAAGAGTCCTACAAAAAGTGGAAACTAGGTCAAATTACAAAGGATGAAAATAAACAAATAACACAAGTATGTAGGGACAAAATTAGAAAGGCCAAGGCACAAAACGATATCAAACTAGCTAGAGACATAAAGGATAACAAGAAAACATTCTACAAATACATTAGAAGCAAGAGGAAGACCAAGGACAGGGTAGGACCATTACTTAATGAGGGGGCAGGAAATAATATCAGCAAATGTGGAAATAGCACAGGTGCTTTATGACTTCTTTGTTTCAGTTTTCACTAAGAAGGTTGGTGGTGATTGGACGTCTAACATAGTGAATGCCAGTGAAAATGAGGTAGGATCAGAAGAGGCTAAAATAGGGAAAGAACAAGTTAAAAATTACTTGGACAAATTAGGTGTCTTCAAGTCACCAGGGCCTGATGAAATGCATCCTAGAATACTCAAGGAGCTGACTGAAGAGATATCTAAGCCATTGGCGATTATCTTTGAAAAGTCATGGAAGACAGAAGAGATTCCAGAAGACTGGAAAAGGGCAAATATAGTACCAATCTATAAAAAGGGAAATGAGGACAACCCAGGGAATTATAGACCAGTGTGACAAAGCTTCCTCTCCGCCTCGGTGGCTCCCGCGCTTCCGTTTAGCGGCAGGCTGGGGTATTCCTCTTTTCCCTCAGAATTTTCCCCATGCCCCTGGATTTACTGTCCACACCCTGTTGGAGCAGAGTTCCTCCCAGCCTCCCTGATAGGGAGAGGGGGAAGGGAACCTCTCAGTCTCTGGTAGCCCTTCTGGGCATGGTGGCAACAGACCAGACACCCGGTTCAGTCTCTCCCCTCTGGCAGGGTCTCTTCCCTCAGACCTATGGGGCCCAGAAGGGCCGTCCACCCTGTTGGGCAGGGATTCTCCCGCCCTTCACCTCTGTACCTGTGTGGCTTCTCTCCTAATGCTTGTCAGTGTCTGCACTGCCCAGCTCTCCAGTAGCTCGCCTTCCTCCCTCAGCTCCCATCGCGCGCTCCTATCTGGCTGGAGGAGAGGCTTTTAACAGGTTCTGGCAGGCCCTTGATTGGCCCCAGATGTCCTAATTAACTTAAAGTAACCCATGTTCAACTACCAAGAGAAAAGGGACCTGCTTATCCTGGAACTAATATATCTGCCTTCCAGCACTCTTCTCGGATCTTAGGAGAAAAACTGAGACTAAGGAGAATGAAAAAACAATGTTGGATTCCAAATGGTACCAACAGATTATGGAAGAGAAAAAAAGAGGCACGATGCAGAATGGATGCACTTGAAAGTCATAACTCAAGCCTGACCCCAGATGTACAGTACCTTCCTTCTTAACTTCACTTAACTGGTCGTGAACGGAGGAGCCATCAGCTCCATCCAGAAAGGCTTCATGTTGTGTGAAGGCTGTTACGAACACAACTTTGTCCTTCAGACTGCCACCCACACGGCCAGGAGGGCACGGAGGCAATGTGCCATAGCATGGCTCGACCTGGCTAATGCTTTTGGATCGATGCCCCACCAGCATGTTTTTGCCATGCTGCAAGAGTTCAGGATGCCTGAAAACTTTCTCCAACTGGTCTGGGAATTGTATGAAGGCTCCATGGAAGGAGAGACACCCGAAATTCCTATCCATAGTGGCGTGAAGCAAGGCTGCCCCCTGAGCCCCATCGTTTTCAACTTAGCCATGGAGCCGCTCATTCAAGCGATCTCCAGCGGGCTAGGCGGTTTCAATCTATACGACAACAGAGTGAATATCCTGGCCTACGCAGACGATCTGGTCCTCATTGCAGACAACCCCAAGAGTCTCCAACAAATGCTTGACATCACCAGCCACGCTGCCAACTGGATGGGACTCCACTTCAGTGCCAAGAAGTGTGCATCCCTTCATATTGATGGCAGTAGAAGGGATTCAGTCCAGGCGACGTCTTTTCAGATCCAGGGTGAACCCATGATCTTCCTTGAGGATGGACAGGCATACCAACATCTCGGCACGCCTACGGGTTTCCGCGTCCAGCAGACACCTGAGGATACCATCACGGAGATCCTATGAGATGTGCGCAGGATCGACTCCTCCCTACTGGCACCATGGCAGAAGATCAACGCCTTGAACACTCTCCTGATCCCCCGCATCTCATTCATCCTGAGGGGATCTGCCGTGGTGAAGGTACCTCTGAACTAGGCAGACAGCACCATCCGGCAGCTGGTAAAGAAGTGGATGTTTCTTCCCCAGAGGGCCACCAATGAACCAGTGTACATCTTGCACAGGCAGGGTGGCGCCAACATCCCTCGAATGGGTGATCTGTGTGACGTTGCTGTGATCACTCACGTCTTCTGCCTTCTGACGTGCCCGGACACCAACGTGAGGAACATCGCGGAGAGTGCTCTGCAGGATGCAGTCAAGAAGCAAATCGCTAGGACCCCCTCCAACAAGATGTCGCCACCTACCTGGGCGGCTCGCTGGAAGGTGAATTTGGAAGAGATGGGGGAGACTTTTCTTCGCTCTGGACTTGTGCCTGCAACACTACATGACGACTGGAGAAGTGTATCGGCTGCCACTGGATGTGGTGCAAGGAATGCCAGGAGCTGGGAGACCTGGTGCCACAGGTGAAGACTACAGATCACACTATCATCACTCCAAGAGCTAGAACCATGCTGGAGAGGACCCTGAAGGATGCCATCCACTGCCAATATGTGGAAAATCTGAAACGGAAGCTGGACCAGGGCAAGGCATTCGAGGTGACGTGCAAGTGGGATGCCAGGAACCACTTCCTCCCCGGGGGCAGCTTCACCTGATTTGCAGACTGGAGGTTCATCCACGGGGTCTGGCTCAACTGCGTCCCACTGAACGGAGCCGTCTGCCACAGGAATCGGGACAAGCAATACAGGAAGTGTGGCTACACCAACGAGACACTACCCCACATCCTGTGTAGCTGCAAGCCCCATTTGAGAGCTTGGTAGCTGCAACACAACGCCATCCAAGATCACCTGGCCAGAGCCATCCCGCCACTCATGGGGAAGGTTGCCATAAACTCCGCCATCCCAGGAACCAACAGCCAACTGCGACCGGACATTGTCATCACCAACAAGGACCGGAAGAAGATCATCATGGTGGACGTCACAGTGCCGTTCGAGAACAGGACCCCGGCCTTCCACAATGCCCGAGTTCAAAAGATGCCCCTCTGGACAAAACCTTGAGAGCTAAGGTCCAGACACACACACTGATCGTCAGAGCCTTGGGCACATGGGACCCCAATAATGAGCAAGTGCTGAGAGAATGCGGAATCGGTCAACGCTACGCTTGGCTGATGCAGCAACTCATGGTGTCGGACGCCATCAGGTGGTCGAGGGATATCTACATAGAACACATCACTGGACATCGGCAATACCAGGAGGGATGAGCTAGAGTGCTGATGAGAAGCACAGTCAGGAAAGTAACTGAAATACTTTCCTCATGGATTGTATTTTCTAAATGGACAAGCAACCTAATTTTCAATTACTGAGGGACAATCTCCTCTCATTGATATATTTTGCTTTCTACATCCAAATCTCCTTACTACTTTTCATGAGTGATGTACCCAATTGTTCGGATTCTAATATCTAAACTATATTGTTAAATCTATTCACCTAAATTTGGGTAATTGCTGATTATGTAGTCTATGTATCATATGACTTTTAAAAACTAACTTTATATTTGTGGATAATCTATACCCAGATGTACAGACACTTTTTCCCAACCTATGTGTTATATATTTTTTTTAATATTATCTTTAATAAAATTTTAAAATCTGTTCTTATCAGTTTAACAGCACTCTCCTGTAGCTGTCTGGCCTGACCCTGTCACACCAGTCAGCTTAACTTCTGTACCCGGAAAGATAATGGAACAAATAATTAAGTAATCAATTTGCAGACATCTAGAAGGTAATAAGGTGATAAGTAACAGTCAGCATGGATTTGTCAAAAACAAATTATGTCAAACCAACCTGATAGCTTTCTTTGACAGGGTAACAAGCCTTGTGGATAGGGGGAAAGTGGTAGACATGGTATATCTTGACTTTAGTAAAGCTTTTGATACTGTCTTGCATGACCTTCTCATAAACAAACTAGGGAAATGCAACCTAGATGGAGCTACTATAAGGTGGGTGCAAAACTGTCTGGAAAACCGTTCCCAGAGAGTAGTTATTAGTGGTTCACAGTCATGCTGGAAGGGCATAACGAGTGGGGTTGGGCAGGGATCAGTTCTGGGTCCGGTTCTTTTCAATATCTTCATCAGTGATTTAGATAATGGCCTACAGAGTACACTTATAAAGTTTGTGGACAATACCAAGCTGGGAGGGGTTGCAAGTGCTTTGGAGGATAGGATTAAAATTCAAAATGATCTGAACAAACTGGAGAAATGGTCTGAATAAATAGGATGAAATTCAATAAGGAGAAATGCAAAGTACTCCATTTAGGAAGGAACAATCAGTTGCGCACATACAAAATAAGAAATGACTACCTAGGAGAGAGTACTGCAGAAAAGGATCTGGGGGTCATAGTGGACCACAAGCTAAATATGAGTCAACAGTGTAACGCTGCTGCAAAAAAAGCAAACATCCTTCTGGGATGTATTAGCAGGAGTGTTGTAAGCAAGACATGAGAAGTAATTCTTCTGCTCTACTCTGTGCTGATTAGGCCTCAACTGGAGTATTGTGTCCAGTTCTGGGCGCCACATTTCAGGAAGGAAGTTGACAAATTGGAGAGAGTCCAGAGAAGAGCAACAAAAACGATTAAAGGTCTAGAAAACATGACCTATGAGGGAAGATTGAAAAAATTGGGTTTGTTTAGTCTGGAAAAGAGAAGACTGTACATAAAAGGTTGTTACAAGAAGGAGGAAGAAAAATAGTTTTTCTTAACCTCTGAGGATAGGATAAGAAGCTGTAGGGATATTAAAGAAGGTACTAACTGATTCCCCCAAGTGACAGTGACCCCCCACAATTTGTCCCCCCACATCTTTTGGGTCTTCTGTTAAAACTTGTAAGCTACTGTGAACACTATGTTACCACCCCTGCTGTGAGCTATAAGCCATTAAGTGACTTTCACTTTATTGTACCAGCAACGGCTCCTAGGAACAGATCCCCACCCTCTGTGATTAAATGGAATGTATGTTGATGAATGCTTGATGTACATGAATGGTTAGGGAGGTGCCAGCCTAGAAAGGGAGTATCCATCGGCCGAAGAAGGTGTCAAGTGGAATCAACCAGATGACCCCCGGAGGGCAAACTGGGATCCACCCCAGCACCTCAAAGGAAAGAAGACAGAATGGAGCCACCCACCTGCTGATTGATTTAACAGCAGCAGAATGAAACAACTTCCATGAACTAACATAGGGAAAAATCCCTATAAAACTGGACTCTGAAGAATAAGTCTTTGAGTCTATGGTTCTGTTGCCAGCCTCCAGGAGCATCAGGTGCACCTGATCCAGACTTCGCTCTACTCTTGTGTTCAGGATACCTGGCCAGTATTCTGTCACAAGCAACTTCTAGGCTGGTAACTATAACACCTATACAGAACTTGAATGAATGATTGTGTGAATGAATATATATATATATATGTGTGTATATAGGAATAAGTAGTCAAACAACGTTGTTTACTGTTATCTTTTATAATATTATTATATTTACAATAAATGTGGCATCTTTGCCTTATCCCTCTTAATAAGATCCTGCTGGTTTTTATTGGTATAACAAAGCAATGGGCTTAAACTGCAGCAAAGGAGGTTAGGTTGGACATTAGGTAAAACTTCCTGTCAGAGTGGTTAAGCACTGGAGTAAATTGCCTAGGAAGGTTGTGGAATCTCCATCATCAGAGATTTTTAAGAACAGGTTAGACCAATGATTTTAAAACTTTTTTTCTGGTGACTCAGTGGAAGAAAATTGTTGATGACCACGACCCAGTGGAGCTGGGGATGAGGGGTTTGGAATGTGGGAGAGGCTCAGGGCTGGGGCAGATGGTTAGGGTGCGGGGGTGAGGGCTGCGGGGTGGGGCCGGGAATGAGGGGTTCAAGGTGTGGGAGGGGGCTGTGGGCTGGGACAGGGGGTTGGGGTGCAGGAGGGGGTAAGGGCTCTGGGCTGGGGGTGCAGGCTCTGGGGTAGAGCCAGGGATGAGGAGTTTGGGGTGCAGGAAGGGGCTCCAGGTTTGGGGGGGGGAGCTCAGGGCTGGGGCAGGGGATTGAGGTGCAGGGTTGGGGCACGGGCTTACCATGGGCGGCTTCCGGTCAGCGGTGCAGCGGGGGTGCTAAGGCAGGCTTCCTGCCTGTCTTGGCACCGTGGACCGCACTGCGCCCTGGAAGCGGCCAGCAGCAGGTCTGGCTCCTAGGTGGAGGTGCACAAGCGGCTCCGCACGGCTCTCACCCACAGGCATCGCCCCTTCCCCCAGCTCCCATTGCCCGCGACCCAGTGCCTTACATTCCTTGACTCAGTACTAGGTCGCGACCCACAGTTTGAAAATCACTGGGTTAGACAACACCTGTCAGTAATGGTTTAGATAATACTTAGTCCTGCCACGAGTGCAGGGGACTGGGCTAGATGACCTCTCGAGGTCCCTTCCGGTTCTATGATACATTCTCACAGCTTCCACCAGTTAAGAACAAAACTGGAAAATACTGCCAGGATATTGAAACATAACTTAAGCGTTGGCATGAGCATTTTTATGAATTAATGGAACAGACCCCAACCAAGATGTAAACTACAATTTAATCCAGAAATGAACGCAGCAGAAAACTGGTTAGTGACAGTAGAGGAAATGATGCTTGAGGTCAAACAGTTACAAAATGATAAATGGTCTTGACAATATTTCATCAAAACTGCTAAAGAGTGGAGGTCCAGATTTAGTTCACTGGCTTCACTGAGTTGTCTTAAAAGTTTGGGAAAGCAGCCACATTCCAGAAGGTTGGAAAAGGGGCTGCATCATCCCTTGTTTCTAAAAAAGGAGAGGAATCAGATTGCTCAAATTATAGGGGAATAATACTGCTGTCAGGCTCAGGGAAGGTGTTTATGATCTTATTATTGAACTGACTGAAATACTATCTCAACCCAGAAATGAGAAACAACCAGTGTGTTTTCTGTACAGGTCGATCTACAATCCATGTTATATATGCTCTGCAGAATGTTACTGTGAACCGACAAAAGAAAGTTAACATTGCGTTTATAGACTGCAGATGCTTTTGACTCAGTAATGTGGATACTTCTTCCCAGTATGAGGTGCCAGAGGACTTAGTGTGCTGCTAGTAGAGGAATGTACCATGGTACATTTAGCTGTGTGAGGACCAACATTGTTGTATTAGATTGGTTTTCAGAAGACTCAAGAATATACTAGGGATGCATTTTCTCACCTGTGTTATTTAATGTTCTAATAGACTATCTTAGGACAAAGCTGATTGAGGCCAAAGTAGGAGGTCTGAAAGTTAAAGATTAATCTTTAGAGGATCCTGAGTACGTGGATGATATAGCCTTACTGACCAACTACAGCTAATGCTGGAAGAGCTGCAAAAAACTGCAGAATCAATGGGACTTAAGATCAGCAATGATCAAACCAAAGCTATTTATTTTCTATAAAATGGAAATGAATGACCTGCTAGTGCTGCATAAAGATGACAATGACATTGAATGGATGAATAATTTTATTTATCTGGGGAGTCAGTTGACAGCAGGAGCGTCTATAAGAAAACAAGTCACATGCTGGATTGGTCTTGCATCAATGGCATTTCAGCATCTTCAGAGGTATCTGTTTGGATGGCAGGATGTCTGTATGACAACTAAGGTGCGAGTTTTCAATGTGATGGTGATGACAACAGCCGAGGAGAGATACAGTTTTCAGTGTCAAAGGTTTTATGGTGTATTCTTAACATCTGTTGGTTTGATTTTGTCACAAATGAGGAGATAATTAGATGACCCCAACAAGTTGCAGTCTTCCAGCAGGAGAACAAGATGACTGCAATGTTCATGTCCAACATGCAGAAGTAACCTTTTCACAGAAGGTTTACAGAGCTGAGCTTGAAGGAAGTAGAGAATAAGGCTGACCACGAATGACGTTGGAAGGTGCAATTTTAAGGGATTTAAGAAGCCTAAATCCTCCCACATTGACTCTTGCTGAAGGAAAAAGACTTACAAGGACTGTTCAAGATGGAAGTCCATTCTATGCACCACCATGGCTACATCATAGCCATGTGAATTTGCTGCTGCAGCTCAGAATTTCTCTTAGATGGCTAAGTTCCATTATCAAAAGCAGGGCTTTGGAGCTGTGCTCTGGCTCCGGAGCAAGCTCCAGGCAAAAACCTGCAGCTCCACTGCTCCGGAGCTGCTCCACCCTTCAGCTCTGGGCTCCGCTCCAAAGCCCTGATCAAAAGAAACTCAGGCACTTAAGCCCAGATCCTCCAATGGTATTTAGATGTCTAACTGTGGGAGTTAGGTGCCTAAATACCTTTGATTATCTGGAATGTAGGAGTCTAAATCCCATTTACAACAAGATTTAGGTTTCTAAATAGAAGCTATTGTCACATTCATAGAATATCAGGGTTGGAAGGGACCTCAGGAGGTCATCTAGTCCAACCCCCTGCTCAGAGCAGGACCAATCCCCAGACAGATTTTTGCCCCAGATCCCTAAATGGCCCCCTCAAGGATTGAACTCACAACCCGGGGTTTAGCAGGCCAATGCTCAAACCACTGATAAATACCTAAGTGACTTCTGAAAATGAGACAACCATCTAAGTCACTGAGGCCAGATCCTCAAAAGTAACACTCATAAAATAAATGGAGTTACGCAGCTAAATACCTTTGAGGATCTGGGTCCTAGGCCTTGCAATGCTGGGTGGAGCAATGCCTAAATAAGCTTTAAAAAGCTGGGCCTTGAGTCCTGACAGCAAGAAGGTCCTGTCCCTTGCTCACTTCAGACAGACCACATGATGGAGAGCAAAGGAGCCTGGCCAATCTCAACTGCTTTGTACAGACACAGGAGAAGAGACAGAGTGACTTAGTAGATTGAGCACAGGACTAGGAATCAAGAGCTCCTGAATTATACTACCAGCTCTGCCACAGAATTCCTGGCTGACTACAAGCAATCCACCTAGTCTCTTTATGTTTCAGTTTCCCCATGTGTACAACGGAGCTAATTTTTACTTACCTATATCACAGGACTGTTACAAAAAATAATTAGTGCTTAGACCATTTCATCATCAAAGCACCAAACTATTATTAAGTGTTATTATATAGGGCGAAATATTCATTACAGTACGTTAGGCCTAGATTATATTAAGTGTTATACATAGATCTGTAAATTCTTGAGTTGAATCCTTCGGTTTACTGGCAGCCAGTGGAGACCATAGAACGTGAGCATTTATGATTTTCTCAGCTCCATGCTAAGGAGCAAATAAACAGCCACATGCTGCACCTATTCCACCCTTTGTGATCATTTACAAGGGAATCCAATTAGAAGTGAATTGCAATAGTTTAGCCTAGAGGTGACAAAAAGATAAATAATGTTGAAGAGAAAGGGTCAGACTTTCTGGTGAACCTGGAGATGGCAATATCCACTGGGGAGCTGTGCCTTACCAGGCATGAACTTCACTGCTGAAAGAGTAATTCTGAGCAGTCCAGAGGGTGAAATGAAGAAAAGCTGCCCAAGCTAGGTAGCCTAGTGACAACACACTTCACTGTGATTTAGGACAGTGTTTCCCAAACTTGGGACGCCGCTTGTGCAGGGAAAACCCCTGGCGGGCCGGGCCAGTTTGTTTACCTGCCGCGTCCGCAGGTCTGGCCGATCGCGGCTCCCACTGTCCGCGGTTCACTGCTCCAGGCCAATGGGAGCTGCAGGAAGCGGTGGCCAGTATGTCCCTCGGCCCGTGCCGCTTCCCGCAGCCCCCCTTGGTCTGGAGCAGCGAACCACGGCCAGTGGAAGCCGCGATCGGCCAGACCTGCGGACGTGGCAGGTAAACAAACCGGCCCGGCCCGCCAGGGGCTTTCCCTACACAAGCAGCGTCCCAAGTTTGGGAAACACTGATTTAGGAGATGAAAATTTAGGCACTGAGCTGCCTGAACAGCATGAAGAAGAGACCTAAAGAAGAGCTCTGGGTAGCTAAAAAGCTTGTCTCTTTCACCAACAGAAGTTGGTCCCCCACCCAGCTTGCCTCTCTAATATCGTAGAAAAAACATGGCTACAACTACACTGCAAGCAACAATGGAACAGCATGAAGACAGCATGCTTGAATAATCACTTTGCATCACTCTTAAGGAAACACCTGTGGCACATGCTCTGAGTTACACTTACAGGGTGAAATCTGAAAAAAATGCAACTTAAGGTATTTTACATTAATACTAATATGTCTTAACAGTAAGTATCTCTATTTATATGACCCCCATCACCTTAATAGTTGTGTACATCACAAACATTAATGGATATATCTTTACAGTACCCTCGTGAGGCAGGGCAATATTATTCCCATTTTACCGTGAGGAACTGAGCTAGAGAGAGGTTAAATGACTTGCCCAAGGTTACACAGGAACTCTGTAGCAGAGCTGGAAACAGACTCCAGATCTTCTGAGTCCCAGAGTAGTGCCTTAACTGCAAGACCATCCTTCTGTCCAAAACAGAGACAGAAAAGGAGCAAATAAAGGAAAAGAACCAAAGAAAGTAAAGAAAATAGCTGACGAAGAGAAGCAGAACGAAACTGTTTAACAAAGCTTTTTCACATGTGATTTAAGTTAGGGCAGCCATCCAGTTGAAGCCAATTGTGTCTTAATTCTTCTCAGTGATATTTTCACATTTGGGAAAGTATTTTTTGCCATTTAAAATGAATAAATCTAGTTTTATGCCACCACTAAAATGACTCACTGCCCTAAAGACATACAAGACATCTGCAATAAAGGAAAAATGTTACTGAATATTAAATCTGAGCCACACAAATGAAAACAGTGCTGTTCTGGGAATTCATCTTCCTGAATGTTACAGTGCTCTAACACATGAAAAATGAAACACCATGGAAAAAAACCTTTGAATTCAATGAGATTTTTATCTGAGTAAGGAATGAGTAAAACAGTGAGCAAGGACTCTGGATTTGGACCAGATAGTGTAGCGAAATAAAATGCCAGTGAATCATTTGGGACCTGATCCCACTGAAGGGATCAAGGGAAGTCTTTCGAAGGACTTTGGATTAGGTCTTTAAAGAGGGAAGTGCACAACATATAAACTAGTTTATTCAAGATGAACTATTGATAAAAATTTCAAACTCTTTTTGCCACTGATTGTTGTTCACTTACTTAGGCCTGGTCTACACTACGATTTTAGGTCGAATTTAGCAGCGTTACCTCGATTTAAGCCTGGACCCGTCCACACGACGAAGCCCTTTTTTCCGACTTTAAGGGCTCTTTAAATCGGTTTCTTTAAACCACCTCCGACGATGGGATTAGCGCTGAAATCGGTTTTGCCATTTCGAATTTGGGTTAGTGTGGCCGCAATTCGATGGTATTGGCCTCCGGGAACTATCCCACAGTGCACCGTTGTGACCGCTCTGGACATCAATCTGAACTCGGATGCACTGGCCAGGTAGACAGGAAAAGCCCCGCGAACGTTTGAATTTCATTTCCTGTTTGCCCAGCGTGGAGAGCACAGGTGACCACGCAGAGCTCATCAGCACAGGTAACCATGATGGAGTCCCAGGATCGCAGAAGAGCTCCAGCATGGACCGAACGGGAGGTACGGGATCTGATCGCCATATGGGGAGACGAATCCGTGCTAGCGGAACTCCGTAGCAGTAAAAGAAATGCAAAAACATTTGAAAAAGTATCAAAGGGCATGAAGGACAGAGGCCATAACAGGGATGCACAGCAGTGCCGCGTGAAAATTAAGGAGCTAAGGCAAGCCTACCAGAAAACCAGAGAGGCAAACGGAAGGTCCGGGGCACAGCCGCAGACATGCCGCTTCTACGCCGAGCTGCATGCCATGCTAGGGGGTGCAGCCACCACTATCCCAACCCTGTGCTATGACTCCGTCAATGGAGACTCACGCAACACAGAAGCGGGTTCTGGGGACGAGGAAGACGATGATGATGAACAGACGGGAGATGGCTCACAGCAAGGAGGCAGAGAAACCGTTTTCCCCAACAGCCAGGATCTGTTTATCACCCTGGACCTGGAGCCAGTAAACCCCGAACCCACCGAATCCCAAAGCGTGCTCGCAGACCCCGGAGAAGGGACCTCTGGTGAGTGTACCTTTGTAAATATTACACATGGTTTAAAAGCAAGCGTGTTTAATGATTAATTTGCCCTGGCATTCACGGCCAGGACAGCTACTGGAAAAGTCTGTTAACGTGTATGGGGATGGAGCGGAAATCCTCCAGGGACATCTCCAGAAAGCTCTCCTGGATGTACTCCCAAAGCCTTTGCAAAAGGTTTCTGGGGAGGGCTGCCTTATTCCGTCCGCCATGGTAGGACACTTTACCACGCCAGGCCAGTAGCACGTAGTCTGGAATCATTGCATAGCAAAGCATGGCAGCGTATGGTCCCGGTGTTTGCTGGCATTCAGACAACATCCATTCCTTATCTCTCTGTGTTATCCTCAGGAGAGTGATATCATTCATGGTCACCTGGTTGAAATAGGGTGCTTTTATTAAGGGGACATTCAGAGTGCCCGTTCCTGCTCGGCTGAACAGAAATGTTCCCCACTGTTAGCCACGCGGTGGGGGGAGGGGTGAAGTGATCATCCCAGGGAATTGGGTGTGTGTGGGGGGGGGGGGGGGGGTTAGTTGGGTTTGTGCTGCACGTTAACCCGGCAACCGCATCCCTCCCTCCTTTTAAATTGCCATACCATTTTAAATGGCCAACCCAACGGCTGCTTGGTATGGAAAATGAGGGTGCTGCTGTTTGAAACCATTCCCACATGTTATTAAGGTTAAAGAAGCCAAAAGACTGTGGCTTACCATGGCTGCCTGCAAGCCGAATTCTGTTGCCTGGCCCTGCGTGAGTGATCTCTCACACCAAATCGGCAGACCCTCAATATAAATAGAGGCAAAATACGACCTTGTAACGAAAGCATTTGTGCTATGTAATGTGAACAGCAAGGTTTAACGGGAAAGAGTGATCCTATTGTTCTCTAAAATGTGTCTTTTTAACTACCTATCTCCCTTTTCCCCCACCAGCTGCAAATGTTTCTCCTTCGCAGAGGCTAGTGAAGATTAGAAGGAGGAAGAAGAGAACTCGGGATGAAATGTTCTCGGAGCTCCAGAC
The DNA here is from genome assembly GCA_003942145.1 of Platysternon megacephalum. Classification (NCBI taxonomy): domain Eukaryota; kingdom Metazoa; phylum Chordata; order Testudines; family Platysternidae; genus Platysternon; species Platysternon megacephalum. The sequence goes on along the minus strand of QXTE01000099.1, from coordinate 3,429,059 downwards.
GGCCTCCCACGCTGACAGGGTTCAGCAGAATGCTTGGAGGCAGACAATGTCTGACTGCAGAAAAGCACAGTTTGAACGCGAGGAGAGGTGGCGGGCTGAATCGCGTGCTGAATCGGAGAGGTTGCGTGCTGAATCGCGGGCTGAATCTGAGAGGTGGCGTCAGATTGAGAACAGAAGGCAGGAGTCCATGCTCCGACTGCTGGAGCATCAAAGTGAGATGCTCCAGCGTATGGTTGAGCTGCAAGAAAGGCAGCAGGAGCACAGACCGCCACTACAGCCCCTGTGTAACCAACAGCCCTCCTCCCCAAGTTCCATGGCGTCCTCACCCAGACGCCCAAGAACGCGGTGGGGGGGCCTCCGGCCACCCAGCCACTCCACCCCAGAGGATTGCTCAAGCAGCAGAAGGCTGGCCTTCAATAAGTTTTGAAGTTTCTAATTTTTAAAGTTTTAAAGTTTTATAGTGCACGGTGTCCTTGTCCTTCCCTCCTCCCCCACCCCACCCAGCGCTTCCCTCCTCCCCCATCCCTCCTGGGCTACCTTGGCAGTTATCCTCCTATTTGTGTGAATTAATAAAGAATGCATGAATTTGAAGTAACAATGACTTTATTGCCTCTGCAAGCGGTGATCGAAGGGGGGAGGGGAGGGTGTCTAGCTTACAGTGAAGTAGAGTGAACCGGGCGGGGGCGGGGGGGAGGTTCATCAAGGAGAAACAAACAGAACTTTCACACCGTAGCCTGGCCAGTCATGAAACTGGTTTTCAAAGCTTCTCTGATGCGCACCGCACCCTGCTGTACTCTTCTAATCGCCCTGGTGTCTGGCTGCGCGTAATTAGCGGCCAGGCGATTTGCCTCAGCCTCCCACCCCGCCATAAACGTCTCCCCCTTACTCTCACAGATATTGTGGAGCGCACAACAAGCAGTAATAACAATGGGAATATTGTTTTCGCTGAGGTCTAACCGAGTCAGTAAACTGCGCCAGCGCGCTTTTAAACGTCCAAATGCACATTCTACCACCATTCTGCACTTGCTCAGCCTGTAGTTGAACAGGTCCTGACTACTGTCCAGGCTGCCTGTGTATGGCTTCATGAGCCATGGCATTAAGGGGTAGGCTGGGTCCCCAAGGATAACTATAGGCATTTCAACATCCCCAACGGTTATTTTCTGGTCTGGGAAGAAAGTCCCTTCCTGCAGCTTTTGAAACAGACCAGAGTTCCTGAAGACGCGAGCGTCATGTACCTTTCCTGGCCATCCCACGTTGATGTTGGTAAAACGTCCCTTGTGATCCACCAGTGCTTGCAGCAGCATTGAAAAGTACCCCTTTCGGTTTATGTACTCGCTGGCTTGGTGCTCCGGTGCCAAGATAGGGATATGGGTTCCATCTATCGCCCCACCACAGTTAGGGAATCCCATTGCAGCAAAGCCATCCACTATGACCTGCACATTTCCCAGAGTCACTACCCTTGATATCAGCAGCTCTTTGATTGCCCTGGCTACTTGAATCACAGCAGCCCCCACAGTAGATTTGCCCACTCCAAATTGATGTCCGACTGACCGGTAGCTGTCTGGCGTTGCAAGCTTCCACAGGGCTATGGCCACTCGCTTCTCAACTGTCAGGGCTGCTCTCATCTTGGTATTCTGGCGCTTCAGGGCAGGGGAAAGCAAGTCACAAAGTTCCATGAAAGTGCCCTTACGCATGCGAAAGTTTCGCAGCCACTGGGAATCGTCCCACACCTGCAGCACTATGCGGTCCCACCAGTCTGTGCTTGTTTCCCGGGCCCAGAATCGGCGTTCCACGGCATGAACCTGCCCCATTACCACCATGATTTTCACATTGCTGTGGCCCGTACTTTGTGAGAAGTCTATGTCTATTTCCTCATCACTCTCGTCACCGCGCTGCTGTTGCCTCTGCGCTGCTGTTGCCTCCTCCTCCTCCTCCTCCTGGTTTTGCTTTGACAGGTTCCGGCTATGCATATACTCCAGGATAATGCGCGTGGTTGTCATAGTGCTCATAATTGCCGCGGTGATCTGAGCGGGCTCCATGATCCCAGTGCTATGGCGTCTGGGCAGAAAAAAGGCGCGAAACGATTGTCTGCTGTTGCTTTCACGGAGGGAGGGAGGGAGGGAGGGAGGGAGTGGGGGCCTGACGACATGTACCCAGAATCACCCGCGACACTGTTTTTGCCCCATCAGGCATTGGGATCTCAACCCAGAATTCCAATGGGCGGCGGAGACTGCGGGAACTGTGGGATAGCTACCCACAGTGCAACGCTCCAGAAGTCGACGCTAGCCTCGGTACTGTGGACGAAGTCCGCCGACTTAATGCACTTAGAGCATTTTGTGTGGGGACACACACAATCGACTGTATAAAAACGATTTCTATAAAACCGACTTCTATAAATTCGACCTAATTTCATAGTGTAGACATACCCTTATACAACACATCCTTTAAAAAACTCAGGCTTGATTCTTTGTTCTGCCTGAGCTGCTCTATTTTTAATTATAGTTTGTTAGAGACAAATAGAAAAAGGAAAAAACTGGGGCAGGGAAAATCTGAAAATGTTCAGTTTCAAAATCTGATTTTTGTATCAATTTTTTGCAAAACATACTTTTTGACCAGCGCTAGTTACTACTTTCTTATTCGCCATCCTTTCAGGTTCACCTGCATGTTCACATATGACCAACATTTAACATGTTGCACCCCACTGTCTTTTCACATGGTAGTTATATTACCATCAGCTTTACACATAAAGGCATCTGAAATTTGGATGGACAGAGTTTGCTATATTTTGTACTCATCTCTCTAATTGTTGTGATATATTTGGATTATCTCTTGTTTACCTTACCTTAGGCCTTAGCTCCTCCGGTGCCAGACATTGGACAGTCCAGTTCCTTCATTGAGTACACTCACTTCTCATGGCATAACTATCTAGATGCAGAGCAGCCCAACGCTGAGGGAAATATTAATTTTTGACTTTTTTCATGCCAGAAAAATGCAGAAAATATACCAAACTGCTCCACCTCTGCAACTTCCCAATATTCATCATGAGAGAGACCCATGTGAGGCTTTTTAGTTAACTCTAAACAAAAGAGGTGGTTGGGATATGTAAAAAAGATGGGAGACATGCTAAGCAAGCATTGAATTGGTTACTTGAGGGAGAAAAGAAAGCGAGGAAAGCCAAGGAAGAACTGACATAAGACAATGACAGAGGATATTGAATGCACTGGCATTACCTGGGAAATACCACAACTAGCAAGTGTTCTATTTGTGTTTGAGTGACTTTTGAAGCTCTCAAGAATTATGTACCCTGTAAGGATCAGATCTAAAGACACAATAATATTCAGTCCAAGAAAATTCAATCTTTTAAAATAAATTTGCCCTTTCAGAGGCATGCAGAGAGTACCAAATGTTGGTGTTTCCAAATGTTGCTAAAACAGTTTCTTCTTTGGGTCAAATAGGCTGTTAATGTCTTGCCAAGTACCACACAGGTTACTCAGCCAGTATCAAATATCCTTAAAGTACAAATTTACTAATACCAATATCTTGATAAATGCTATGGCCTTAACTCTCCATTAGGTCCACGCTGCTGTCTGATGTAGTGAGCAGTGATGGCTGCAGGAAGCCAGCTGCTGTCCCCTGATGCTCTAATGTCCACTACTGGTGTTATGCCAGTGGTGGATCAGGTGTAAAGGAGCTCCGCTACACCATGCCCCCTCTTGTCCTTACATACCCCTAGTCTGCCCCTAACCCTGCCCCCACCTACCCACCCCACCCATACACACTCCTTATGCCAGGATAGGAGTGATAGCTGTCACTGAAGGCGGCTATTTCAGCTTTACTCCAGCAGATGTTACCCCTACGTAGGTTAGCTAACCCTGACCTAGCCTTGACCACTTTTCCTTGATAAGAGTTTAATTGATCAGTTAACTCAATACTAGACTAGCATTGCTATCTACTGTCTGTTTCTATTGGTGCTCCATCTTCTCTATGACAGTTATAAATCCATTCAGTTCCTCCCTGCCAACTAATTAGCTAACTTTAGTTCTTACAGTAAAATTCCTATTATTCCATCTCCTGTCATTATTGTTTGCTGTTTCTTCAAAGGCCTTTTATGTTATATTTTGTGTCAATGACATTTTATTTTCCTTTCTGTATTTTAAGAGATTTTGCATATCATGCAAAATCTCTTAAAATAAACTGTGGTTTATTGTCCTTATAATTGTTACAGCACACAGTAGGTCCCTTATCTAACCTGTTTTCTTTCTTTGTTACTCAACAGGACTCTTCACTTAAAAAAACCCCTTTTATTGTGGGGCTAAATGCCAAGCTACATTCTTCTGCATCCACCTCTTCAGTCATGTTCTGTGTGACTTCTCTAGAGCTTAGGAGTATTTGTGTTCTTTTTCTATTGCTCTGATATATTTTGCCTTCTACTGTCTCCACATGATGTGATCTGAGTGCTTTATGAAGCTACGATACCATTACAGGTTTCCATTCTCTCCTGCATTCTGTTACTCAGCTTCTTTCAGGCGTGGGATGTGCTTTTCTTCTGTTTCATAAAAAGGTTTTAGCTTGATCTCTCTTGCATCTAGTTAAGCTTGACATCTCCTTGCACCACTTTGTGATGCAACAGCAAAAATGATGTGGATAAGTTGGTTCTTCGTGTTCTGCCCTTCAAGGGTTAAGCAAGTGACTAGATGTATTGCTCTCAGTGTAAAAGACCAAATAAGGGTCTTTTTTTTTTTTAATCATTGCTGAACTGCTTTTAAATCCATTGGATTGAGGGAATAATGTACTAAATGGTTTATGATCTAAATCCCATTCTTGAAGGAAATTATTTAATAATATCAAGCTAAACTGTGGTTTATTGTCCTTATTTTCTGAGATACAACAGCATCTTAACCTGTGAAGACTGATTTGCAGTCTGCGGTAACAGCTAAGGAAGGGACAACTCCACTTTTTTTGGATTCAATAACTGCCATACATCACCATAGGGTGATCAGATGTCCTGATTTTATAGGGACAATCCCGATATTTGGGGCTTTTTTCTTATGTATACTAGTTACCAACCAGTCTTCACAAAGCACAATCATTTATTCTTAGCATTACAGAGTATATATATATATATACATAAGTTCCTGTATGCATGCCAAAAGTTTACCAGAGGTTATCCATCAATCCTAGGGGTCCTAGTATGCCAAAGTCTTTCCAACACTTCCACAAGGGTCAGGGTCCCCCTGTCTGTTGGCTAAATCAAAAGAAGGCCCCGTGTTAGTTTAAACCCAGCCTTTTTATACCCCAAGTCCTTTCTTTGAGTCTCTGGAAAACCCAGTTAGAACCAGTATATCCAAACCTTTCCAGTGGGTGGTACCTCTCTAGAGTTGTTCAATCTCAGTGACTTGCCTTAAACCCCTCTCCTTCCCCTCTTTTTAGATCTTGGAGGAGTTGTGGTAACCCTCCCCACTGGGATAGAACACAGATATAAACCATTCATAAATTTAATACAATGGCCCCCAAAGATACTGCATGGGGTTGCAATATGTGTCACAGTAAGCTCTATGGGGCAGGGAACATCTGTGTTATATATTTGTACAGTGGCTAGCACAATGGGGCTTGAGGATCTACACACTACCACAATATGGTATTGGTCTGTGACAAGGTGGAAAGGTGCTCCACAAACCCCAGTGCACAACCCAGGCCCCTGTCTGTCATATGGCTCATTGGGGTTGAGGACTCAAAGCTAGTTGGAAGCTGTTGCAGCAGCTACCAAAGGGGAAGAAAGTATTTTTTTCTCCTCCCAGCTGGCTAAGAATCTGGAAAGGTCTTTGGTGACTGGGACCCACTGTTCTGAGTGGCTTTTTGTTTGGAATCCTGTGTTTATAAATGAATAAAAGAAAACTCTGAGGGAGGGATTGAAATTCTGCCACTGGTACATGTGTTATTCACCTTCCCTGACTAGTGGTTCTGTCCACTGGCCTGCAGGGCCAGGTTTGCTCCATTGTTATTAGTAAATAAAAATACAAATGCTTGGATTAATTAGACTGGCATGTTTAAAGGTCAAAGACCTTTCTGAAACAGCATTTAATATCTAAAGAGCAGTATCACCAAATCATATATTGAACACGCTGCATTGGTTGGGAGTGCTCTGCAGCCGTGTTCTGTTTCCACTAGTTTGCAATGGCCATCATGTGGTGCATGGTGGTCACTGAGAAACACAGAGAGCTGTTTTGCCACATTAGTTTCATTTGCCAGTCAATATCTGCACCCTCCTTCATGGGGTCAGCGTTACTTGGTGCTGAAAGGGAGAGGGCATGGCCCTACTTCAGTATTTCTCTAACTGGGGTCGCAAAGGTACTCCAGGGGGTTCACGGGCCCCTCTGATCAACTGCTCCCCCTCCCTCCCAGAGCCTCCTGCACACAGAGGAACAGCTGTTCAATGGTGTGCAGGAGGCACTGGGAGGGAGGGGCAAGAGCGGGGATGGGGCGTGCTCAGGGGAGGGGGCGAAAAGAGGCGGGGAAGAGGAGGGGTACAGGTGGAGCAGGGGTGGGAAGAGGTGGGGCAGGGGTGGCGCCTTGGGGGGAAGGGGTGGAGTGGTGGCAGGGCCTGGGGCTGAGCAGCACTAGCCACATAGGATTCTTCTTTTAAATTGATGGCTGTATAACATTTTCCTTCTTTTCAGATTTTATATTGCTTTCACTCCATTTCTGGCTTATTGAGCAGTTGTTGAGCAGGCCCAGAAACGCATCTCAAATGGTAGTCAGAGCTGCACAATGCAGCTCCACTTTTCTTCTTGTGAACTCCTAGTTTGAGCCAGAAGCCAAAAGAAAACTAGTGGTATTGCTCAATGTCTGCCTGTCTACAGTAATTAATTACCATTTGTTTAAAAAGAATTATCACTGGCTGCTGAGTATTCATATATATCAGCTACAGTAATGTTCTTAAAGACTTGCAGAAGGAAAGCTGGTAACTGGGCTCTAATACTTTTAAGAGCATCCAGTTATCAACATGCATCAACTCATTCAGAGCAGGGGGGGAGGGATAGCTCAGTTGTTTGAGCATTGGCCTGCTAAACCCAGGGTTGTGAGTTCAATCCTTGAGGGGGCCACTTAGGGATCAGGGCAAAAATTGGTCCTGCTAGTGAAGGCAGGGGGCTGGACTCAATGACCCCTTGGGGTCCCTTCCAGCTCTATGAGATAGGTATATCTCCATTAAAAAAAAAAAAAAAAAAAAAAGCATTGTAAATTTCCCTTACCTCTAGGGAATCCATTTTTCAAAGTCTTTTCTGGTCAGAGAGACAAGTTGGGTCAGATAATATATTTGATTGGACCAACTTCTTTTGGTGAAAGAGAGAAGCTTTCGAGCTACACAGAGGTCTTCTTCAGATCTGGGAAAGGTACTCAGTATGTCACATCTAATTACAAGGTGGAACAGATTTTTAAGCACATTCTTTAGCAATTCTCTGTGCTATGCTTGTTTGAGGTTGGTTTATCTGTTGTAAAAACAGTCTTCTCTGGTAGCTCTTTACAGGTTATCTTGGTAAACCTCCAGGTACCCAATTTCTGCATGCTTTCTCATGACAGATGTTGAGTAGTCTAATATTGTACAATTTGTAATAAATTTTTGCTGTATTAAAATCACGCACAGTGTAAGAACATATTATACACTACTTCTTTTCACAAAATATGTCCTAAAAACAGAATCAAAATACAGGCTTTAGTACCAAAACCTTCCTGATTGGCTATATTTGTATACCAGAGCTCTGATTCTCCACTATCTTGTAACTTGTGTCATTTGTGCCTGTGCAAAGTTAGTGCAAAGGGGTGTAAAACAATATGGATCTGATTCTCTTAGTGTGACAAGTGCATCCTTCAGTTCTGATTTGGTAGCATTTTTATACTCATTTTACACAGTTTTACATAGCTACACAATGTGCAAGGAAGTGGAGACCTGGAGTGTCCATTCACCATAATGTACATCATGACATGTATTGATAAGACTATTGCATAATTGTACTCATCTTTCCAATTCACTATCATAGTTATTCTGAAAAGCTATCACATGTTCAGTCAGTAACATCTTCAGGGTCAGATTTTCAAAGGTGACAGTATGCATGTATGCTCGCCCAATTGTGGGTGCCAAATCTGTTTGCACAAATGCAATAATTGTGTTGACAAAAAGTGGTATCTGTACATGCATATGATCATCTAGGCATCAAACTCTCTGCTGGCTGTATACACAAATGCCCAATTTGCACCTACAAGTTAGGTGCCCACACAAATGCCTATGGAAATCTGGCTCCTAATTTCAATAAGCAATTTTCAAAACAGTGAAAACAGTCCAGCAGAACCAAAAATCCATTCCATGTAACTCAAACAAAACCTTGTGCCAAGGCTCATTTAGAACCACATGCAGCAACATGGGTTCTTTTAGGTGCTTGCTCCCATATTTGTTAAACACATTGCATATTAATTTGGTAATTCACATCCGGTCAGTGTACAATATTTTGAACTCTCCTTTTACACAACTCCCTTCCCAAGTGGCTCTATGTATTACTGCCAATGTCTCTTCTCAGAAACGTTTTGGAATTAGTAGCTTATTCTGTTGAGAGACAAGCTAGTCCTAGTTGCTGTCTGAAGGCTGGGGTGTTGAAGTGGGGAAAACAAATAGGAAGATATTCTACTTTCAGTTCTTGCTCACCACACCCACAATTACATAGCTGCAATGTGATGCCCAACACCCCCAATTCACTGTCACTATACCCTCTGGTTTCTTGAGAAGGAGAGGGGTGGGCTTGCCCTGGAGCATTGGCTTATAGTACTCCATACCATGTAGTTGATGCTGGTGCTACGGTTTGTTGTTTGAATGAGCACTGGTGCTCTATAGTACCAGATCACATGTGCACAGCTCATCTAGTGGCAAATGGCAGCATTTTCCCCTTGCTATTTCCTCATAGCAACTCCTGTTAGAGTCCTACTGAAACCACAACATTTTTGTGTCATCAGATACTTCCCGTTTTTCATCTCATCTCCATTTAAATTATTATATTTGTGCAAACAGCTTTAGCACCCACAACTGAGTGGGCAATGCTTGCAACATGACAGCATTTGCAGTGTCTAACTGAAAGCCATTAAGCATGTTTTCTGATATTGACAAGTATGGCATCATGAGATACACCATGACAACAACATCTCTAATCACACCTTCTCCAAATGCAAATATGCTCTTGATAAGGCATCTGCTTTGCTTTTAACTCCTTTTTGGGCTTTGGCATTCGATCTTTCCCTTGGTATATCTGGAGTGTTACAGCTACCTCCCTATTCTTTGTAGAGTACTCAGCTGAGGTTCTCTGAAAACATCTCAGACACCTAGCAATCTGTTCAGTTTCCATGGATGTATTCGTGACAACCCTTATTAGTGGTACTATTGTACTTCCCCAGACAATGAGGCTTCACTATGCTAAGTGCTGTACGAACACAGTAAGAAAATCTCTGCCCTGTAGAGCTTACATTTTAGAGACAATACAGACAAGGGGTGGGAGGAGGGAATTCAACATAAAAGCAGAAAATTGGGAACTGAGGCACACTTTATTTTCGATTAAAGAAATGACTAATTTAGACAAATTGCCAAGTAAGTAGGTACGGATAGCTTAAAATCTTTAAAGATGCTACAAGCCCAAGTTAACTAATCCTGCAGACTATTAAAATTGCCAACATGGCCTTTGTAATTCACAAGAGGAAGGATGGCCTAGTAGTTAAAGTGCTACCCTAGGATTCAGAGATGCAGGTTCTATTCCAGTATGACCTTGGGCAAGTCACTGTCTTTACCCTTTACTCCCCATCTGTAAAATGGGGAAAACAGCACTCCCCTATCTCAGAGAGGTGTTCTGAGGAGAAATATATTAAAGATTGTGAGGTGCTCAGATACTGTTGTAATGGGGGGGAATACAAATACCTTAGATATTTGAGAATCTCCCATTTGCTGGGTATCTGTTTATACCTTTGAGGCATATATAAGAGGAGACCCATTTTGAAGCAACTCTTCCTATGGCATTTGCAGCCACCAGCAAGTTTATTTTTTTCTCTTGGCGCACTTAAGTATTGAAGAAATGAAACTTGTGTGATTAGCTCTCAGTATTTTATGCCTTTTCTATGCACTGGCATCATGATAACCAGTTCTCCCAGCTTCACAGCTATCTCAGTAATGCAGTTAGAGCCAAAAGATTCCATGTAGATCTTCCTCAATATTTTGCCATTCCCTGAAACCTCTGCCAATTTGCTGTTCAGTCAGTCATAGCTGTCATATCATTATAATTTAGCATCAAACCTTCCTCTTGCAAATCTGTGAGCTAGGTCTTTGTATGACTAAATTTTATTTTTATTTAATTTCCGGTTTCTGTGCCAACCCCTCATTATTATTCTCCTGAACCTAGCATCATGTACTTGTTTGTTAGCTCCCCACACAAAAATATCACAAATGTAGTATTATATACTATGCTTTCTAAGCTTTCAACATTGTGGTACAGTTTTGCTTTGATTTTCTCAATGTGAGATAGCCAGGCAAATCCAGGTGGATTGAAAGCTTAATTTCAAATATTTTGACCTTTCTTTTCTCCACTGAGAAATGCAAATGCAGTGGGCCTAATTAATCTCTAGTGGAACTCCACTGAAGTCGCAGTTGAATTTGGACTAGTAGTTCTACCACTCCAAGCTGCCAGTAGACAAATGAAAATACTAATTGCTTATTGCTTTGCTTTGTCTGAGGTCCAGGTCTTACAGGCTGATCAAGAGCTTTCCCAGTTTGTAGGTTTCTGCCCTTTCGTTATCACTAGTAATTTTTCCATTTTCAGCTCTTTTTCCATTTAGTCTTGCAATGCCACTAGGTGCATGATGGTATTATATTTAATATCATTATAATGGTGGACTTTCCTGTCTGACCCCAGTCATCTGGAGATGGGCAAGAAGGCCCATGACTATAATGACAAGTAAGTGTAAGTGTTCAGTTCTTTCTCATACATAATATTGACTCTCTGCACTAAGTGTAGGTTTTGTTACTGTTGGCAAACCCAGGTAGAATCATGGGTGACTCAGACACTACAACTTGAAAGTCTGAATGTTCTCTTTTATCTATAGATACAATTAAAGCTGCATTTGCCACCCACTCGCTCTTACTGTCTTCAATAAATTATTAGCTCTAATGTCAGAGTACGTAAGGGGCTCTGCTTTCAAGTCTTTATACAATTAGGAATTATGACAATTGCCTGTACTGATTTAATAGTAAGTTCACTGTATCATTGTCACATATGTAGATCAACATTCTTTGAAGTGTCAAAGCTTAGCTCTCTGAGTCCCTGTAGTTTTTTTTATTTCCAAAGACAGCCTTTTTAGATTCCTTTTCTTGGAGTCACTGCACATTTTAGTGAAACAGTATCTTACACAATTCCAACAGTGTTGTCCAAAGGTGGAACACTCTTATGGCATGATTTTGTGATATGTGTAACAGCTTTTGACTATACACTTTTCCCACTTATTTCTGTACCAGTTTAATGGTAGATTTAATTTATACATAGATAAATCTTATTTCTCAGGGTTTTGTCTGCTGGCTTGTAAGTCCGTCCTGTTCCTTCGAACACTTGTCTCTCTTGTGTAGTCATCTCGTATGACCTGGGTGCTACTGTACCCCTTGCAACTCCTTTAGTGCACTCCTCTGGTGTCTCTCTAATGGCTGGATCCTCACAGGAGTACCTACCTGTTTCCAGGGCCAAAAGATCCTTGGCTGACCTGTCATACTCTACTGCCTGCCTTCTCTGATTGTTGGCCATCTCCTCTCAGTGTCTCCATTCTTCTGGCTGTAACAGGTCTTCCCTCATTCATAACAGATTTTTGGTCCTTGTCCAACCAGTTTCTGTGCTGGACTATTTTGGCACCCCTGTGATGGGATATTCCTGTGTGGCAAAACTGCAACAGAGGGGGTTTGAATCAGAAGAAACATCCTTGTTTAAAAGTCTCTTAGCTGTTTTCATAGCTGATTCTACCTTACTATTACTCTGTGGGTATGCTGGAGAGAAGGTGTGGTGGTGTAACTCCCATTTGTGTGCAAATTCCTTGAATTCTTCCTAGGCAAATTAGGGTGTATTGTTGGTGAATACAGTATCTGGAACGCCATATCATATAAAGTGGGCCCTCAGTTTGCCAATCACTGACTTGTTTCTTGTATCAGACATGGCATACATCCCAAAAATTTGAATAGTAGTCCACTGTAGTCAAGTACTACTTTTCCTTGAGGGTAAATAAGTCCACTCCCACCTTTTCCCATAGTTGGGTGGGCAGCTCACATGGTAACAGAGTCTCTTTCTGCTAATGGTTCTCACACGACCTGCAAGTGTTACAGCCTTCTATCAAGGAGTGGAATTGTGTACTCATTCCTGGCCAGTAAACACATGCACTCAAGTCCATCTAAGACAGCTGCCAATGCCCAGTTTAAGGCATGTATTTTTGTATGACAACAGCTCTCTCCTTGAAATATGATTCCATCCTGCACATTCACCTCATCATTAATTTGAAAATATGGTTCTGCTCCTCCTGATACTTGGCTTTTCACTTGGCCACACTGCTAGTATCTCTGTCTTGTCTGCCTGTAGTTGGATGTCCTTTTCCATAGCCTCTTGGATTTCCATCGGCTTCACTGTTGAAACTGAATTCATTAACAAGCTGCACTATGTCCTGATCTCCCCCCTTCCCTCAACTTGCTCATGTGGCTATATATGCCCTGCTCAGGGTGTCAACTAATACCAGTAATCATCCTGGACAATATCTGAGCTTCACCTAGTGCCGGAGGTGCATCAACATGCACTGCAATCTCTTTGGAGCACTAAGAAGGGGCTTTGCCATGATTGTCTCCAGGAACTTGTGGTCTGTTTGCACTAGTACAGGGTAGCCATAGGTGTTCTGATAGAATTGCTCCATTCCAAATATCACAGTACTAGTGTTCAGTCTCTGACAGGGCTCTGCTGGCATAAGCAACTGGCTGTTCCTGCAAAACCCAGTCCTTTTTCCGATGTATCACACTGGAGTGTCAGTGGCTCTCCTGGCTAGCAGTACTTCAGGACAGGGGCATCCATTATCATTTGTTTCAGTATGTCAAATGCTTGCTGTTGGGGACCTACCCACTTCCACTTAGCATCCTACCTTGTGAGCTCACATATGGGTTCCGCTGCTGCAGCTAGCTGTGGACAGGACTTGGACAGAAAATGTATCATGCCTATGAAGTGCTGAACCCCTTTCACCATACACTGGAACTGGCATTTTTTTGACTGCCTTCATCTTCTTGAGATCTGCTTTCAGTCTGTCTGCTGTGAGCAGACGTCCAATGTAGTCATCTCATGATGAGTCACATTTTTTATGGGTTGAGTTTTATGTTCTTGTCCCTTCATCACTGTAGAAAAGCTTGCTGTTTTCTGTAATTGTCTAATTCAGCTTCTGTATCACTGCTCCCTTAACCTACAATGAGGATATCATCTGCACTTATTTTCATCCCAGGCAGTCCTTCCAGCACTTGGGTGAGTCTTCTCTGAAATGCCTTTCATGTTGGGCTTACGCCTATCGGTACGTGTAGCCATCTGTAGCAACCAAATGGTGTTGCAAAGGTTATCAGCATAGTGGACTCTTCAATCAAGGCTTATGTGCCACAAGCCATTCCTCAGATCACAGACCATAAAGATTTTGACTTTGGAAAGGTCTGGCAAGAGGTAATCAATTATGGGCAGGGATAGTGGCATCTTTTCAATGCCCAGTTCAGTTGGTTTGGAGTTAGGCAGATGAGTAATTTGCCTGGCGGCTTCTTTACTACCACCATGCTGCTTACCCAGGTTGTACTGGTCTTGCAGGTGCTATGATATTTCTGCTCTGCAGACTTTCAAGCTCCTTGTGTACTGGATTATGCAGTGCCCCAGGGATTTTCCTTCGTGGTAATCACAAGCACAGGTTCCACTGCGAGGTCTACTTCCAGCTGCAGCTTTCCTTTGAGGCACTTGTCGCCTTTGAAAACAGGCATATGTTTTAGAAATTGTCTCCATTGTCCATGGGGCTCCCCCTTTTCCTTCTTGCACTGCAATGACAAAATTCTGACACTGCATCCTGATCAGATTCATGGCTTATATGGCAGTATTCCCCAAGAGGAATCTGCAGTGTTTACCATCCACTACTACAAACTTCAGCTGGTACTGTGTTATTTTTGGGGGTTAGTCACTATGAGGTCACATTATCCTACAGGCTGCATTATGCTTTTATAGTTATTACATTACTCTTTGTAATGGTTCGAGTCCAATTCATCCCCAGGAATCAAATTGCAGGAGGCCCCGCTATTCAGCTGAAATCTCATAGGGCATTTCCCTATTAACATTGTTCCATGCCTGGAGGTTGGTATTGTCCCTTGTTCAGGCTCTCCTGTTCTGAAAGCTTGAGCCAGATATGCTCTCAAGCTCAAGGAGAGAGTGATCACTGCTATCAGATATGCTGTCCCTTGTACACATTGTTAAGATAATTCAACTTGCTACATTCCTTGCAATGCTGTCCTAACGTGAGGCACTTCTCCTTTACCTGCTCACACTGTCTCCCACAGTAATTGCATCTCCCAGGTAGGGAACCCTGGCCACATGCTCTTCTTTTCTCTCACTGCATGTATTTCAGGAGTTGTGGTGCCTCCTAGGGCTTTCATCCTTTTTCTTGAGGTTTCCGCTGCATGCCCCATGTCTACGCATCTTCTCCAATGTGAAATCACTTTCCTAGAACAGTTGCTTCTGCAGGTGGTGGTGCCACAGACTATCCTGTTCTGAATCAGGGTGTCTGTCAAGTCCCCAAAATTGCAGGTAGCAGGCAATGTGGGTAAGGCAGTAACTTAGAGGTCTATACTCCTCTACTCCCCTTCTGATTGGTCTGTAGTGAAAAACCTGTGTCACTCCTCCACAGTTTCTTTCTGCTTTGGGATTCTATTGGTCTCCTAGGACTGAGGCTTGAGGCAGAGGTGACCTTCAGAGTGATGCAGACCTCTCAGCCTTGCTCCCCAAGAAGGTAAAGTAACAATTTTACTTTCCTGCTCTTGTCATCTTCCTGCATGGCCAGGCCTATGTACAACTCTAATGCTTCCTTCCACCGGGCTCCATCCAAGCAGCATCAGACTGAGTTCCATGGCTCACGCTGCCAGCTGCTGCACTTCAGAGAGCTCACAGCTCAGATGCTGCCACCATGTTTCGCTCACAAATAGTGAAGCTGAATGAGGTTAAGTTGAACAAGTGCTACTGTACTTTATTAAACCCTCTGCATTGCTCTGTCCATGTGGCTCTGTTGCTTCCAGCCTAATTCCCTTTGTTCCCTTGTGTCTCCTCAATCACAGTCTCTGCAGGGAACTTGGGTCCTCCGACTCCAGTTCCACAGATCCTGATACAGCCCTGTCTCCCCTTTTATGTCAGAATGCCTGGGCTGAGGGAGCTCTGGGTAAAGCTGTTGAGCAGGTATAATAAGGGACACCTCTCCCTTTGCTCTCCCAATGTCAGTAGAATAATTATGCTTTCTACAGGCATAATGCCTCCAGTCACCTGTACCTCAGGGGTGCACCTTTTCCTCCATCACAGCACAGCTCAGCCTGAAGCATTAAGAGGAGCTATGAAACATGGATATTTTTGTCAATAGGAATTTTGCCTGAGAACAGCAGGAAAGGATGCTAGAGGTCAACTTATGTCTCTTTAATTATGTTTATAGAAAGTGTTGGTTGCCCTTACTCAATTACACATTAGCTAGACTTTTACTTGAGCTGTGTTCTTGTATGCAGTGGCTACTGTTAAAATGTTAGTCTTTGCCAACAGTTATCAGGGCAGAATCTCAGATTTCACCTTTTTTCCTATTCTAATAGTGATATCTGTTTTAACTTATCATTATATTCTACTGGTATGTTCATAGTATTCTTGCATGGGGGGACTATAGTAACTGTTGGCAAAATGTTTTAATGGACACAACTGCAACTGCAGTACAGGAACAACTGTGTATTTCAGTGGCATGAATGGGGAACCATGGAATAGCACCATCACGATAGCAGTTGTATTATAATGAGAAGTTTCTAACAAATAAAACACACAGTCATTGACAAAAACCCAAATCTTCTCAATCACTTAGCGAAGCAAAGCAATGGGTTAAAACCATGAAGGATTTTGCAGCAAAACATGGAAAGGACTAGTAAAACAGAAACTAGCTTGAATTTAAACTGAAGCTCTCCATTCTACTGCCAAGTTTGTCTGATTCCTTAATCAACTGGGGCCTTGTTTCACAGTCAATCATCAGAGACTTTAGAAAGTAGTTCAAACAAATCTGTAATGGGAGAGTCACAAAGGATGTCTTTGCTGTGGCTGTCTCTACCTAGAATATGTGATTTTATGGGACAGGGGTTTCTCTCAGTGGTGTTTCTATAGCACTGTAGTACAATACACAATAGTGCTATAGGATACTTTCATTACTGAGCTCCTAGTAATTTAAATACGTATTTAATTAAGGCAAGTAGTGTAGGAGACCCAGCAGCAAGCTTTCACATCAGCACTTGACTCCCTTTCTCATCCTTGTTGAGGTCAGGAATTAGTTTAAAGAGGCAGGGTATCTAAGCTTCTCAGTCTGTTGGAAGTCAAATTCCATCCCACCCCCTTGATTTTCCACAGCAGCCTTGATGTTTGCTTAGGTTTTTAGCCTCTAAGAAAATTCTTTATTCCAGTTTTAGCTACTTAACAGGGCTTTTGACTATCCTGATTGTTCTGCTTTTATTAGTAACTGTAAATGCAGACAGCAAAATGCATGTACCAGAGATCTGATTGTTCTGCAAAACTTTGAAGTTCCCTCTTTAATGGCATTCTTTGATGTCACTATTTTAAAAAAGGCTCTTTGAAAACGTTAAACGTATTCTTGCTTTAAGGTTTATCTTTCACTGCTTGATACACCATTATCATTACTGTAAAAAATCTTTTCATTGTTAGCTACTGTAAACACCATCAGCAGCTGTGATTTAAGGGCACTTGACGGCGACCTGCCTGACTGGGGGGCAGTCTCGTTTTTCAGCCTTAAGTGCTTGCAAAGGAAGGAAACAGCACTGTGGGCAGAGATGTACTACCATGGAAACAGAACAAAAAAGGGAAAAAAAGGTCATATCAAAACCAAGACAGGATATGCAAGCAAGAATCTGCTAACAGTAACTCTAAAGAGAGGAGCAGAAAGATTAGAAAGAAAATATGTGGCTGTTATGTGATCTTTGCTCACAGCCTCAGGTACTTTCCATGACAGTGGTAAATAAAGCTGCATTTCTAGAACTATGCTGCATTTGAAAGAAATAGATATCAGTGTTTATAGTAGAAGGAGCAGTACTACAGTGCTGCAGTGAGAGTAAATGCATGAGTATTATTCCATGCAGCATTCCACCTATATGACCATATGGAATTCTATGTATACTGTATGTAAACTCTTCAGGGCCTGGAATTCTGTTTGGAGCAGCTCAGCTATTGTACAGCATTCTATACACTTACTGTGTTATGTAAATAATGAAGAAGGGCAAGATTCTGACCTGTCCTGAACAGCCTTCCTGTGTCACCAGCCTGTGCATAAAGGAAAGAAAAGCAGCTTTAGATGTGTGAGTGGGGAATAGGAGGTAAGGTCAGGGAACAGACAGAACCTTAGCACCAGCCACGACAGCTGAGCCAGTGTGAAAAGGAAAATAATCTACTGATGGCATGGATTAGATTATATCAATATCAGATTACTGTCTCACAGAAGCAAGAGAGGAGCAAGGGAGAACCAGGGAACAGATTGTGACTCTTTCTGTGGAGGAGTTACATGCTGCCCCTTACTCAGGGCTCCAGGTAAAGCTACAATCTAGCCATAAGTGAGCACTGAGCAGCCAGGAGGGGTCTGAAAAGCCTCATTTCACAGAAAATAAGCATTCACTCTGTAACCCATAGCAAATACTGTATGTCTGAATATAAAAACAACACCACTCTTTTAGAATGCAAAACATATGAGCAGGATAGAGAAATGGAAGCTGGAAGGAGACCCCTAATCTTTTCCCTGATACTTGCTCCAGCTGCTTTTATCCACCCTGATCTTTTCAGTATATTCAACACCAGCAACAGAACCTAGAGGACTCAATCCCTTCTTCCCACTACTAACTATCAACGTAGGAAGCAGGTGCTTGGGGCGGCCAATTCAAAGGGGCGGCACTCCGTCCGGTATCGGGGTGGCACGTCCGGGTCTTCAGCGGCAATTCGGCAGCGGGTCCCTCATTCCCTCTCTTCCTCTTTGAGCTGCCGCCGAATTGCCGCCGAAGAAGCGGCGCGATTTAGCTGCTGCCGAAGTGCCGCCGCTTGTCTTCTTTTTTTTTTTTTTTTTGCCGCTTGTGGCGGCAGAAAAGCTGGAGCCGGCCCTGACTACCAAATATTCTCAGCTCCATAAAAACAGCACACTAATCCATTCCATTCCCCCTGCCAGCTTGTACTACCCACCCTGGTACCCCCCAGAACTCTCATCTTACCATAGGGTTGCCAGGCGTCCGGTTTTCGACCGGAACGCCCAGTCGAAAAGGGACCCTGGCAGCTCTGATTGGCACAGCCAACTGGGCCGTTAAAAGTCCAGCTGGCGGTGCATCAGGGGCCCAGGGCTAAGGCAGGCTCTCTACCTGCCCTGGCTCCGCACTGCTCCTGGAAGCGGTTGCCAGGTCCCTGCGGCCCCTAGGTACTGGGGCGACCAGGGACTAGTAGGCGCTGCATGCTGCTCCAGCCCCAAATACTGGCTCCACAGCTCCCATTGGCCCGGAACTGCGACCAATGGGAGCTGTGGGGGGCGGTGCCTGTGGGCGCGAAGGCAGCGCTCACCGCACAGAGCCGCCCAGCCGCCCATGCACCTAAAGGCCACAGGGACATGGTGGCCGCTTCCTCAGAGCCGCAGTAAGCGCCACCGGGATCCCACACTCACCCCCACACCCAGCCCAGCCTGGAGCCCCCTGCTGCACCCCGAACCCCTCATCCCCGGCCCCACCCCAGAGCCCACACCCCCAGCCGGAGCCCTCACCCCTCTACACCCCAACCCCCTACCCCAGCCTGAAGCCCCCTCCTGTATCCCAAATGCCTCATCCTTGGCCCCACCCCCAGCCGGAGCCCTTACCCCACTCCACACCCCAACCTCCTGCCCCTGCCCGGAGTCCCCTCCCACACCCAAGCCGCTTATCCCTAGCCCCATCCCAGAGCCCACACCCTCAGCCGGAGCCCTCACCCCCCCCCCAAGCCCCTCATCCTCGGCCCCACCCCAGAGCCTGCACCCCCAGCCCAGAGCCCATACCCCCTCCCACACCCCAACCCCCTACCCCAGCCTGGTGAATGTGAGTGAGGTTGGGGAAGAGTGAGCGATGGGGAGGGGGGATGGAATGAGTGAGGGCGGAGCCTCAGAGAAGGGGCATGGCAGGGGTGTTTGTTTTTTTGTTTGATTAGAAAGTTGGCAACACTATCTTACCACCACCTCCCAACCCCCTCCTTAACCTCCACACAGAAAACATATACAGTACATTTTCACATTCATGTGACAAATAGCTGTCACATGCTGATTGAAAGGTTTGTTCTGCACAGAGCAAGGGGAAGCGACCTAGGCACGGCTGTTCCTTTCTGTTGACATGTTAGCTCCCTGAGCAAACACCTTCTTGCATAGATAACAATTTCTGGAAAGTATTTACCTCAAGAACTGCACAGGTCTTGTTTAAAACCCAAATGCACAAAAGAGTAAGGTGACTTAAACCCACTTATTTTGCCAGTGGGAAAGTATTGTACTGTTATTTGCATTGCAGTAGGACTAAAAGACACCATCAGAATCAGAGCGCCATTGTGCTAGGCACTGTCCAAATGCATAGTCCCTGTCCTGAAAAAGTTTGAAGTCTAATTTGAAACAAGAAACAACAAGCTCGTGTGACAACAACAGAAGTGAAGGGGGGAGGGAGGACAAGGGAAAATAAAATAAAATCACTTAGTTCCATAAATACCTAGTGCACAAATGGCTGCTCCAAACCAGTGACATTTTTTAAATAAATAAAATCAAGTATTCCAAACAAACCATCATTGGTTGGCTGAGTTCTTACAAATAAAATTATTAATAAAAGCTCCAGTCTTCAGGTCTGGCTGAGCTGTGCTTAGTGCAAGGCCCGAGGTTGAGAAGGATTAGGAAGTAAAGGTGGTTTTAAACCAACTTCATGTTTCTCTGATCCAACAGAGTGGCCAAAGGTCAGTTCGGCCCCTGGTGTAATTAAGAGCTGTCTCAGGACTGCTCTTAGTTATGCTGGGTTCAGCCTCATGGCTGCTCTGAGTTGTACTAGGTTGCAATGTCCCCTGGACATTATACAAACTGGGTATCACTGGAACATAGCGTGATCTAGCCACATCCTCTCCTCCCTGAGTATACCCTTTACATTTGAGACAAAAAATGTTGATAAATGCAAAGTAATGCATACTGGGAAACATAATCCCAACTATACATACAAAATGATGGGGTCTAAATTAAGGGTTACCATTCAAGAAAGAGATCTTGGAGTCATTGTGGATAGTTCTCTGAAAACATCCACTCAATGTGTAGCGGCAGTCAAAAAAGCTAACAGAATGTTAGGAACCATTAGGAAAGAGATAGATAAGAGTAAATATCATAATGCCCCTATATAAATCCATTATATGCCCACACCTTGAATACTGCATGTAGTTCTGATCACCCCATCTCAAAAAAGATATATTAGAAATTGAAAAGGTTCAGAGAAGGGCAGCAAAAATAATTAAGAGTTTGGAACAGTTTCCATATGAGGAGAGATTAAAAAGACTGGGACTATTCAGCTTGGAAAAGAGACAGTACGGGTGGAGATGACAGAGGTCTATAAAATCATGACTGGTGTGGAGAAAGTGAATAAGGAAGTGTTGTTTACCCCTTCACATAACACAAGGGGTCACCCAATGAAATTAATAGGCAGTAGGTTTAAAACAAACTAAAGGAAGTACTTCTTCACAACACACAGTCAACCTGTGGAACTCTTTGCCAGGGGATGTTGTGAATGCCAAAACCATAACTGGGTTCAAAAAAGAATTAAATAAGTTCATGGAGGATAGGCCCATCAATGGCTATTAGCCGAGATGGTCAGGGATGCAACACCATGCTATGGGTGTCCTTAAGCTGCTGACTGCCAGATGCTGGGACTGGATGACAGAGGATGGATCACTTGTTGATTGCCCTGTTCTGTTCATTCCGCTTGAAGCACCTGGCATTGGCCACTGTCGGAAGACAGGATACTGGGCTAGACAGACCATTGGTCTGACCCAGTATGGCTGTTCTTATGTTCTTATGGATGGTAGAGTGCTTCATAGAGCCAACAACGCTGGGTCTATGCCAGCTGGGCATTCTGGAATTTACACATGTACCAGAAGTGAGAGACCTGTCTCATACTGCATTTATGAATACAGTATAGGTACACAAAGGGCTGTCTATGGGTTTAGCCATGTCCCAGAATTTTAATTATGTTTCAACATGGCTGTGAACAATCAAATTTGGTGACATGGTGCTGACTGTGCCTTAGTGGTCAGCCTCTTACCAGGGCAATTTGTGTTTAGCATCCCATCAGCTAAATGTGATTAATCCCTGGATGGCCAGTTTAATCACAACTAGTTGCCATAATGCAGAACAAGATTTGCCCTGCTCCAAATTGACTGCTACACTGTGGTCAGTATCACATCATCAAACTCAAACATATTCAAATATGATACTGCTTTGTAAAATGACACAAGCCCTTTGATTAAATAAAGTAAAAATACCACAGGATATTGAAAAGGTAGTGGCTGGCTAAACAATGACCTATGTCCACTGCTTAATAGCATCATATAATCAAATAAAGCAGAATAGAATAGATTGAAATTAAGGGACATAGCTTAATGATTTTTTAAAAAAAACCAACTTATTCTACATCACCATCTGCTAATTTCTGAAACAGGCACACTGTACCAAGCTGTACACTGTGATACTGATTTAGGAAAACACTTAAGCGTGTGCTTAATTTTAAGCAGATTCTGAAGACCATCCCCAATCATCAAAATGCTTTGCTGAATCAGGGCCTACATGAGAGTTTTTGAAAAGTAGCCATAGAGTTAGCCTCTCTCTGCATTTATATGACGAGAGGTTCCTCCCGCATTCCGCCCTCAGAACAACAACTCAAATGAGAACTAAAACTTGTATAACTGAAGACATTTTTGTACAGTAGGAATGCCTTCCTACTGTAATTTCTTCCCTAGATCTTGGTTGAAAAATGCAATTATAAAGTTTTAGGTTTTTATTGTTTAATTTTAAAAAAGCATTTCCAAAAAATAAAAGGCTTGCAAGTTAATACTAGCAAAAGAAAGCAGAAGATTTTGTATAAAGCAGCAGAAAGCTTGAAAGATTTCTTGGAAACTTGGAAAATAAGTTAGTGAAATCCAATAAATACAAAACTAAATTGCTTTGTATATTTTGCTAGGGTAAGATAGGCTTGTGCATATTAGCGCCACAACATGAAGGGAAGTAATAAAACATTTTATATTGCTTAGCTAAATGTGTAAGCTAAAAAAAGTAGGTAATTGTGTAAATTAGTAGAGCTATAAAATACATTATTGAATAAACTACAGTTGAAATGAATAAATGACAAAGTTTCCATGTAACATTGTCTTTTTTTGGCTTACTGACCAAAAAGAGCTTAAGGAATTATTTTGGTTTTTTTAGTGATTTATATTTTTTATATTTTATTTTATTTTATTTATTTATTTTTTATATTTTAGTTATTTGGTGATTTATATTTTGATAAGATCAGCAGTCAATACTAGATTATCAGCATCACCACTTTTGTTTAATGTAAGAACTGTAGACTTTGAACAAGTTTCATACTTTAGTTTTATGCATGTTGTTATAGGATAGTTTAATTTTTTTCCACATCATGGGACTGCTTAATGGAAACAAATGCATTAGAGCATAAAAGTGGATGAAATTGGCATAGTTTTAGAATCAGCATGGATATACAAAGAAAGTTATAAAGGAATAATTAAGATAGGGACATATGAAAGCAACTAGAATAATTACCTTACATTTTGGAGGTAACACTATATAATGAATGCGGACAATATTCACCCTGTGGAAAGTATTTGCCAAGGGTCTGGGTCTGCCAAATACTCATTTATTATGTGAGGAGTCCTATTGACTTCTCTGGGACTAATTGCAGAATAAGGGAATACTAAATATGAATAAAGGTGACAAACTGAGGCCTAATATAACCAGAACCAAGTATTTTCATTGCATATCCACATTCAGATCCAATAAGAATATTCAGCGTAGCATTTATAATTCTTCCTACTTTGTAATAATGATAATAGCAGCAGATGGACTGATGCATGCCATGTGGATGATGATATTCTAGGAAGCTTCAGTTAATACTGAATAGAAAGTAGCTTGAACTGTGTCTCTCCCTACATGAGAACATACTTGAGAGTCAATATTGATAGTAATCTGAAAACGAAGTAAAAATTAAATAGGTATATAAGGAAGAGCAACATTTTATATGCTAAGTTTTATAACCATTAAAATGCTTGCCAGGCAGGCAAATTTAGGAAAGAGAAAAGTAGGTAATTCAAAAGAAAGCAAGAAAATAACCACCATCAATTTGACTCTGTCACAAATAATACTAGAGCCAATTCTTTATAACAGGTTGCTAATTAAAGGAAGAAATGAATTAGCAAGTAGTAAAATATCTATATACAGACCAAACCTTTACTTGCTGAAACATGGTCGCAGATTCTGGCCAAAAGCACAAGTGGCTTCCAAACAGGTGCATGCCTCCATTGCTAAAGTAGCAGCAATATGGGCCTGGATCCTGGGCCACAGAAACCTCGTGCACAGACTATTGCAGACAGGAACATTAGTAATCTGCATGCTGGTGTGGGCCCGGGTGCCATTACCATCTCAAAAGTGTGCACACACACAAAAAAGGCACATCAAATGCCTCCTGATCCCATAGATTGTGCCCTTGGATCCCACCATCAGGCCTCTTACTGGGCTTTGGCAAGAGAAGACCCACACTTTCAGATTCTTTGTTAGGGGCCAGAATTTGGCCCATAAAAATGAAAGGAAAAATGTAGCAGGCAGAGAGTTTTGTTTTATACCTCAGGCTCTAACTGCACTCCAAAAATACAAGCTCAATTAACTAATTCATTGATTCAAACAAGGATGAGTTGCCTGTGATTACATGGTGTGGGGTGGGTAAGGCATTTCACATGATTGCTATATTCCTCAAAGAAGTCTAAGTTCTCAACCTGATTATGCAGTCAGTAATTAATGAAGAGCCATATATGATGAAAAACCAATTTCCACAGGAGTCAAAAGATCTCCCTGGTAGCCTGGTTTGATTGTTGTCAGTTCTAGTTATTTTGGAAGGATAGGAAGAAGAATGGATGTTTCTGTAATCAGTACAATTATTATTAATTATTCCTAACCAATTTGATTTCAGCAACATTAATTTTACTAGGCATTAGATAAATGTGCTTGGTAGCCCAGTTAGCAGTTTAAAGCACCTATCAGAGGTACAGCAATGATGTGGCTGCCTACACATTAGGCTTATGCTATTCTCATTCCACATGCAGATTTTTTATTTACTTATTTAAATATATATACTGAGCACACGTGAACTCTAAGAGAATTAAAAAAACAAAACAAAACAAAAAAAATCAGTGCACCTACCTACAGAACTTAGTCAAGTCCACAACCACAGAACTTAAACTGAGAGAAGAAAAAGACCCCCCCGCTTTACTTCTTTCCAACACAAACAATGTTATCCAAACCCAGCCACCCCAGCCTTTAATCTCCGCCAGTCATCCCAGCCATCACTCATCCAAATGGGTCTTCCAGAACCCTGAAGATTATCACTGAAGGACAGCATTGGGAGTTTGGGCATACATCAAGAGTAGAACATGACCCAAAATGATGAGTAACTAAAGATACTGGGCCAGATTCAACTACTGTGGTGTAACTCTTTTGTCTTCAATGGAGTTATTCTAGCGTAACTAAAATCAGAATCTGGCCACCCCTCTTAATTCCTGAAGTCCAGGGCTGCATCTTCAGTAAGTACATATAAAAAGAACATGGAATTGTTTCTTACCAGCAAGTTTGCAGATCATTTAGTAGAATGAAGTACTTTTTTGCATGCCATAATGAACTGAATTATGTACAGTCTTCAAGGGAGGAAAGCAAATTTTTAGACACTGGGCAAATCATAGAATCATAGAACTGGAAGGGATCCCGAGAGATCATCTAGTCCAGTCCCCTGCACTCATGGCAGGACTAATTATCTAGACCAGTAGTCACCAACCGGTCAATCGTGATTGACTGGTAGATACTAAAGGATCTTCCCAGTCGATTGCGACCGCCAGCGGCACAGTGGGGCTGCCACTAAGACAGTCTCCCTGCCAGCCCCGGCCCCACACTGCTCCCGGAAGCAGCCAGTGCGGCCCCGCAGCCCCGGGGGCCTCCCGCCGCACACTGCTCCTACCTGCAAGAACCGCCCCTGCAGCTCCCATTGACTGGGAATGGGGAGCTCTGGCCAATGGGAGCTGCGGGGGCAGTGTTTGCAGAAAGGGGCAGCACACGGAGCCATGTGCCACCCCGCCACCCCCCTCCAGGGGCCGCGGGGTGCATTGCCTCCTTCTGGGAGCAGCGTGGGGCCAGGGTAGGGAGGGAGCATGCCTCAGCAGCAGCCACGCTGCACCGCCGACTGGGAGCCACCAGAGGTAAGTGCTGCCTGGCGGGAGGCCGCACCCCAACCCCCTCCTGAAGCCAGCACCCCAAACCCTCTCCTGCATCCCAAACCCCCACCTGCACCCCAAGCCCCAGCCCTGAGTCCCCTCCCAGGCCAGCCCCCCAAACCAGCCCTGAGCCCCCTCCTGGAGCAGCACTGCATACCCCCTCCTGCACCCCAAGCCCCAGCCCTGACCCCCCTCCCAGAGCCAGCTTCCGCACCCCCTCCTGCACCCCAACACTCTGCCCCAGCCCAGAGCCCCCTCCTGCACCCAAGCTCCCTCCCAAAGCTTGCACCCCTCACCCTCCCTGCACCCCAACCCCCTACCCCAGGCTCAGCGCAGAGCCTCCTCCCACACTGTGAACCCCTCGACTCCAGCCCAGAGCCTGCACCCCCTCCCAAACCCCTACCCCAGCCAGGTGAAAGTGAATGAGGGTGGGGGAGAGTGAGTGACGGAGAGAGTGAGGGATGGAGTGAGTTGGGTGGGGCCTCAGGGAAGGGGCGGGGTAGATCCTGGGTTGCCCTTAAATTCAAAAAGTGATCTTGGGCGTAAAAAGGTTGGAGAGCATTGATCTAGACCATTCCTGACAGGTGTTTCTCTAATCTGCTCTTAAAAATCTCCAATGATGGAGATTCCACAACTTCCCTAGCAATTTATTCCAGTGCTTAACCACCCTGACAGTTAAGACGTTTTTCCTAATGTCCAACCTAAACCTCCCTTGCTGCAATTTAAGTCGATGGCTTCTTGTCCTATCCTCAGAGGTTAAGAAAAACAAATTTTCTTCCTCCTCCTTGTAACAACCTTTTACGTATTTGAAAACTGTTATCAAGTCCCCTCTCAGTCTTCTCTTTTCCAGACTAAACAAACCCAATTTTTTAAGTCTTCCCTCATAGGTCATGTTTTCTAGACCTTTCAGCATTTTTGTTGCTCTTCTCTGGACTCTCTCCAATTTGTCCACGTCCTTCCTGAAGTGTGGCAACCAGAACTGGACACAATACTCCAGTTGACGCCTAATCAGAGTAGAGCAGTGTTGTAAACAAGAGTGTCTTGCTTACAACACTCCTGCTAATGTTGTAGACTGAAAAGATCATGTCCTTAGTTCTGTGATCTGGAGCTAGCCCACAGAAATTCACTTACTTTTCATGGTTTGCCTTATTACTTCAGTTAATTATCAAGTATATGTAAGCAAGAGATTTCTCCCTCACAGCCTAGCTTCTAATTAATCCTGCAGTGAAGTCAATATGAATTTGAAATGTCACACCATTGCCATTTCCATAGAGAGAGACTGCTCTATCATAAACATAAATCTATGAGAAAGCCTGGGTAGCTCAAGGAAATGGGAATGGGACATGGAGTCACAACATCTAGGCGATCGGTTTTCAGTACCAAATGATGAGCCAATCCAGTCCTTAAGAGCTCTTTCAGAGGAAGACTTGGCCCTGTGGGCTGGATTATGTTTTTCTGATAAGCCTTTCAGAGACTTTCAAGGATGCCTGGACATCATAGGAGCTCAGACTGTCTTCTTTCAAGTCCACAACTTCACCTAACTAGCCCATGCTCCACTCCTCAAGGTGCAGCTGAAATTTCTTCATTGAGCACCAGGTAATCTGTGGGTGTTTCTCTTTTAAAGATAGCTGTGTTTGGTATAACAGGATGGGATGCCTCTACTACTGACTCAAGGCCAGGGCCTTTTCCCATTCATCACAGTGCTCAAAAGAACATATCCCACATGATCCTTCCTTCACCATGGAGACCACATGGAAGAAAATAAAACTGCTAGCAGATGATAATCTTCCCTTCTCCTAAAGGTAATTCCAGCAGCCAGAGATTGCCAGGGCATACAATAGGGGTGACCCAGCCATACTGTGCTTCCCCCACAGCTACAACACCTAAGCCATTGGCCAGCATGGAAGGAGTGGGTCTAGGAATCCCTAGGGTAGCCCAATGCTGCCAGAGTATTCCCTTACGCAGGAGGGATCTTTTATTGGTCACAGTTATTGGGTTTATGTGGCCATTTGGCACTCACAGAGCGGTATAAAGGTTCCACAGTACAGCTGAGATTTTGGCCCAAAGGCTGCATAACATCCATGTGATGTAAATACCAATTTTACAGATGAGGAAACTGGGGAAATAGCAGAATGGCTTCATGACTCTCTCACTGTCCAACTGAAAGCCCTGGCTGTGTTAGGACTAAAACCCAGGTGTTCTTATTCCAATCTTCTGCTCTAGCAACTAGGGAGGAGCGGAGTGTGAGGGAGACTAAAAAGAGGCATCAGAGAGAAGAAAATCAGAGAAAAGTAACACCAAAAGGGGGAAAGAAATAATTAACACTGAAAAAACCCCAGCAAGATTGGGAGATGAAAACAATGTCTTTCAGGGAAAGAAAAAAGAATCTCGGGAAAAGTTAGCACCAATTTTTTAAAAGTGTCTCTTCCCCTCTCCAGGGGTCTTCTCCTCACTCAATGGGTCAAATTAATCCCTGGTATAACTCCACAGAAGTCAGTTTGGCTCATCACATTCTCTAGTCTCAAACTTGTACCACAGCTACCTCAGAGCATAGATATTTACCAGTGTAACATATATCATCAGTTACATTGCTGCAGGATGTACAGATTGAGCGTTGATAGATAAATGCGTCAGCCGTTTCTGTTTAGTCTTCCATTTAGTCTTTGCAATGTTGTTCATTTGCTATTTATTTTGAAAGTTTATTTTGAATAGTATCGTGCTCTGCAATTTCTGAGTGCCTGATTTCAGACCCAGAGGTCTGATTTGCAGAAGTGCTCAGCACACACAGTAGCAACTGAAGTGAATGGGAGTTGTGCTTTGAACATATCATGTCCTGTATAATGCTATCTTCTCTGAAAAATCAGATCCTAGGTATCTCAAATTGGGCACTCAAAATTAGTGCATACTTTAAACCCTAACCTCTCTGTGCCTCAGCTCCCATCTGAAAAATGGGGATAATAATATCACCGAGAACCTTATTCTCCACTGCCTTGCACCTTGTGTAGTCTTTAACTTTTGTGCAAAGGGGATGTAAAACACTATGAAATCAGAATTCTGCTCTCACTGTATGTTGTACAATGCACAAAGGTTTGATTTTATGTCAAACCAGGGGACATATTTAAGTAACTGGGGTGACCCTATGCGTGAGAGAGCACACAAGAGCCCCGTGTTTCTATGCACAATAGGGCTAATAGAGGAAAAGAGAGGTGGCATAGTAATACAATGTTTCTATATATTTTTGGTGCTGGAGAATTTTTTACTCTGGTTTTGCACACCCCAATGGGATTTGTATGATTGGGCTTGGGACTTCACACTTTTGTGCATCCATGCCCCATTTACTCTTAGTCTGCTCCTGCCAGTTTGAATCCAGCCCATTTGGTAGTGACTGCACATAATTACCATCTGACAGCTGTTCTGTGGCCTATGTGAGTGAGCTTTTGGCCTCACTCCAATTCACAGTGGACCAACCTCCAAATCACAAAAATGCCACTATAAGTGGCATGCTTATTTGCAGCCCTAGAGGATAGATCTAGTAAATATTCAACAGGCATGAAGGCTGAACTAAACTCACCCTTAGAGGTGGCTACTCCACATTACAGGAGACACATTTGCAGGACAGTGGGAATACTTGCATGACTACAGCCTATGCTGTATTTGATCTGTGGATACACGGAAGACTCGTTGTTCAGGCTCCCAATCTGGCACATTTCACAAACACTCAACTTTTAAAAGTTAAATGAACAAATAGTACAAGAGATGATTTATTAACCGGTGGGTAGACAACACAAGAAGCTGATTTGCTGGCAATAAAGCTTTACACAGAAATCTCCAGTAATTAGCAACAACAAGACCTACAGAAACTTACAAGGAAATTGAGTGCTTTTTCTTTAAAAGTTCCCTTTTCACATGTTTGCTCTAGCTTGAAAGGGTAGCCTTAAAATGGGGACTCGTATTTAGAACGGGTTCACACCTCTCAAAATGCATATAATATGATTCCAATTCAAATTACCATGGATCTGCTAGTCCTTCTTTAACCTGCAAACTATGCTAATGGCTAATCTGATGCCGATATCAGTCTGATGGTTCAATAATTTAGCATAAATACAGAAGGGCAATTTAGCAACTGATGCCAAATGTTGCCAAGCCCCATTAGGAACAAAAACTTAGAATTAAACTGCTGGAAAACCAAGACTGAGCTTTCCATCTCAATTACTAAGGATATCTTAACAGTCTGCAATTAATTATCAATGGATAATTTTTTTTAAATCTCAGGGCTAAAAAGAATCCATATGCAAACTAATTAAACCTGTAAGTTGGCCTATAAATGTGCAATATCATTGATTTTGTATACCCCTATTTTATTGCATTATACAGCTCCTGAGATATTTTTCACCTGTTTCTGAAATTGACAAACATTCTCCCTAATATATGTAATGAGGTCCCTTGACAGAAGTGAAACTCTGACCTAGATTTCAGTGGTTGACAAGGCTGTGTTTATGCATCTTCAGAACAGCTCTATTTACTCTTCTAAATTGAAGATAAACTACAAAGAGAATCCTGAACCCCTTCCAGCCTAAATGCATTCATCCCTGCACTGCTGTCTTTGTTTGCCTTTGTTACATATTTCAGCATAAATAACTTCAGGCAAAATTAAACTTTGCTGAAATGGATAGTAGACTTCATAAGAGACCACAGTGGTCTGATCCTGAGAGGTGCAGAGCACCTGTAATACCATCTGGGGTCAGTTTATTATGATATTGTCTAGAGGCCCCAACTAAAAATCAGGGCTTCACTGTGTTGGTCACGCTACATGCACATAATAAAAGATAGTACCTGCCCCAAGGATCTTACAGTCAGCAAATGGTAGGAGAAAGGAATATTACTCCCATTTTCCAGATGGGAAAGTGAGGCATGCAGCTGTTTAGGGCAGGATTTTCTAAAGTGCTCAGCATTGCCTAAGTTTGCTCCCACATAAGCCGATGGGTGCAGAGTTAGGCCAATGCTGAACATTTCTAGACTGGAGTGGAGTAGTACGAGTTTGACCACCTTCCACTTAAAGCACATGAACAGGAGACACATGCTTGCCACAGATGCTGTGAGCTATTCATTTTTCTACCCAAAATGGTACCTATAGTATATAAGTTTTGAGCTTACATGCAGAGGCATCTGCCGATTGTGAAACCTCTCTTCCCACATCTCCTTAATTATTTTTAGCAATGTTACTGTATTTCACTTTGCTCTTTTCTAAAAGACAGACAAGAACTTACACAACCTCTCCACTGCCAAAGGCCACTCCCCAAAAGGTTTATATTATCCTCCAATCAAGATGGGTTTAGTGAATGAGTTGAAGCAGAATGTTATCAGAGCATAGTAATGCCTCATTTGAAACAATGCGGGTTTTATGGAGCTAGAAAAAGCAGATGTATCACCAGAAGCTGGTGAGTGGCAGAGCAGAGACAGAGCTCAGGAGTCTGTATAAGTCTCAAATACAAAGCAAATTGGGTGCAAATAAATAGATGCAGGTGTGATTTTTCACATCACAACCTTTCCCCCCTCACTGGACTCCTATTTATTTCAGCACTTTAGGCGCAAACTCTTAACTGCCATTAATTTGCACTTAAAGGAAAACTGAAAAAAAAATAGTTTTTTCACTTCTTACATTAATAAAATTAATTATTTCGCTGTGATTCTGCACAGAAACTCCAACCAAGGATTTCTAGGTGCGTGCTACGATAAAAAATGAATTTGCAAAGCCATATTTAGAAATATCTGCCACTTTTTTTATATCTGCATAGCGCAGAATTAGGCCTGGATTGGGAAGTGAATGCAGTTCCCTTTGAATGCATGAAACGCATGAGATGAAACCTTAATTTTTTTAAAAACAGAGAACTGTACAACTTTGACATACTTCTGCTTTGCAGTGTATTGCAATGGGAACTGTTTCACTTTGCCAAGTACCAAGATGGCAATTGCCTTTCCGATTATTAGTTTTTTGCCCAACACCAAAAATGTATATCTTAAATTTAGCAATATGCCCTTCTTTCTAATCAGCTATTTTAGACTATTGTGTAAAACAATGGAGATTTTCTTTAGTGTCTGATTCTACCAGCTTTTCTCCCCCTTACTCATGCCACTGGGACAAATCTCAGAATAATTACACAGGTGAACATGGAGGAATCTGAGTTAAGTGTAATTAATATTTTAACAGACTAAATGTTCAATGCTGTAACATAAAAAGGGAAAAGGGTTTGGAGCCCAACCGTCTGTGAGACTGCTTCAGCCTGCATGGTGCCTCTACATCTGAAACAATCTATGGCACCAAGTTAACAGCCCTTGTTTATAGAGAGGAGGGGGCTGGCAGCAAACAATTCTCAGGGAAGGGATTTTAGCTTTGGAGCTTGCTTTTTCCTGTAACTAGCCATGCAGGAGAGTGTGAACACTCACCCCTGTTATTTAATGGATATTAAACTTTTGTCATTTCATGATCATTTTCTGAAGTCTAGGCAGTGTTTGGCCCAGTGATGTCTGTAATATTAGTTCCAGCAGTTTTGAATATTTGAATAGCACAAACTCGTAGGGAATAAAATCAGAAAGACTAAGGCACAAAATGAGTTACACGTAGCAAAGGACATATATGGTGGTAAGATGTGTTTTAAATACATTAGGAGCAAGAGAAAGAAGAAAGAAAATGTAGGTCCGCTCCTTAACGAGGAAGGAGAGCTAATAATGGATGAAATTATGAAGGCAGAAGTATCTGATGCCTATTTTGCTTCAGTCTTCACTAAAAACGTTAATGGTGACCAGGTACTCAACACAATTAATATTAACAACAAGAGGGAAAGAACGCAATATTGACTGTGTTGAGTATCTAGTCACTATTAATCAAATCTTGATTTTAGTAAGGCTTTTGATACAGTCCCACATGACACACTCGTAAGCAAACTAGAGAAATATGGTCTAGATGAAATTACTATAAGGTGGGTGCACAACTTTAGTTGAAAGACCGTACTCAAAGAGTAAGTATCAATGGTTCTCTTTCAATTTGACAGAGTGTATCTACTGGGGTCTCTCGGGGGTCAGTACTGGGTCCAGTACTATTCAATATTTTCATTAACAACTTGGATAATGGAATAGCCAGTATGTTTATAAAGCTTGCAGATGACACCAAGTTGGGAGGCGTTGCAAGCACTTTGAAGGCCAGTGTTAGAATTCAAAATGACCTTGACAAATTGAAGCATTGGTTTAAAATCAACAAGATGAGTTGATAAAGATAAGTGCAAAGTATTACTCTTAGGAAAGAAAACTCAAATGCACAAACTACAAAATGGAGAATAACTGGCTAGGTGGTAGTACTGCTGAAAAGGATATGGGGGTTACAGTGGTTCACTAACTGAATATGAGTCAAGAATGTGATACAGTTGCAAAAAAGGCTAATATCATTTTGGGGTGTACTAATAGGAGTTTTGTATGTAAAACATGGAGGTAACTGTCCTACTCTATTTGACACTGGTGAGGCCTCACCTGAAGTATTGTGTCTAATTCTGGATGCCATACTTCAGGAACGATGTGGACAAATTGGAGAGTCCAGAGCAGAACAACAAAAATATGTGGAAAGATTTAAAGAACTGGGCATGTTTAGTTTTGAGAAAAGAAGGCTGAAGGGGAACCTGATAACAGTTTTCAAATATGTTAAGGGCTGTTATAAAGAGCATGGTCATCAATTTGTTCTCTGTGTCCATTGAAGGTAGGACAAGAAGTAATGGGTTTAATCTGCAGCAAGGGAGATTGAGATTAGATATTAAGAAAAACTTTCTACCTATTAGAATATTTAAGCTCTGGAACAGGCTTCCAAGGGAGGTTGTGGAATCCTCATCATTGAAGACTTTTAAAAACAGATTAGATGAACACCTGGCAGGGATGGTCTAGGCTTACTTGGTGCTCTGTCACCGCAGAGCGCTAGACTTCCTGACCTCTCAATGTCCCTTCCAGCCCTACATTTCTATGATTCTGTGAACACCAGCAAAGAATTTAGCCCTTGGATTATGTAGCAGACTAGATAAGTAATGAGAAAAAACACAACAAACTACCAACTGGCTGCATTAGCAGATGTCGTAGAGCTGATACTGGATCTTTTATGTTCCTCTAAATTAGATTCACAGAAATCAGTGGTGCCAATAATGCAGGCCTACTTGTACTACAGCTTTGTTTCTGGGCACATAATGTGTGTTCCATTTCTTGTCACTTTTAGTATGGGTAATGATTTCACATACTGTATACACATACATCAACAACCCCTTTAGTCACTGTCTGCCACTTTTTTCTATCCATTCAAATTTATAGAAACACTGATAGTTTGAAAATAATGATGTTTACTGAGCTGTAGATTTTCGTAAATTGGAAGCACCAATCTCTAACAATGACCACAGAAACCAAGCAGAGCTTGAATGAATGTAATCTTTCTCACCCTGATTAAAACATCCTCGTCTAATGGCAGCAAGTGTTTCCATTACAGCTGTGGGAAAATCATTTTGTTGATTATGTGACACAGCTTTAAACTAAAAGCAAAAGCCAACAAAAAGGCAAAAATAGCAATAATTAATTATGTTCTTTCAAAATATATCTGGTTTAATTTGGTTCTCTTTATGCATGCTTGGAGGAAATATATTCTCTAGGTTATTTTAGAAGTAAGCCCATTTAAATCTCTGATATTCTTTCTGCATGTTAATTTCTCATCCCAGTTTAATATAATTCCTTTGGGTTTTGTAGTTAAAGGGAAACTGCCAAGCAGTTTATGCCAAAGAAAGATAGGATAAGAGTGCAGAAAATGGGTTTTATGTAATAAATAAACTTTCATTATTAAAGTTACAGTTACTGTCAGCATAACTCAGTGGGGAAAAGATGACTTAGGGCAATTTTACTACCAGTGTTATTTATGTCCTTAGTTTATTGGCCTATTTGCATGTGCAAATCTTTGATTTTCACATATGATTGTGGTATATCCATGTGAAAAGTATGCATCAAATTGAGCAGCTAAATTACTTGAAAAACTGCTTTTTGCATACAGTCATTAGGATTCAGAGTTAACATTAAACTGTGAAACCGGGAGGGGGGCAAGGATATCTGGGGGATGATGGGACATGTGCCCCTCACTTAGGCTGTAGTACTAATGCATTCTCACTCTTGGTACTCCCCACCTTTCATAATGAGGTGATACCNGTTTGCGGCTTTTTTTTTTTTTTTTTTTTTTGGCTGCCTGGGGCGGCAAAAACCCTGGAAAAACTGTTTGTTTTTAATGTATTGTAGTAAGATCTATTTCCTGGGCCTGTCTCTTAAAGTTGGTCTCAAAAGCAACATTTGTAAACATTATAAGCTATCATTTATTACTGTAGCATAGGATTGAATCTAAATCACCTATCTGCATAAATAAATATATTGTGTAGGACTACGTCAGAAAATCTTTCCCAGTGCATTTAAATTCCTGTAAGAAAAATATCTGAAAAAAAGAATTCAGCTGAGAAAGAAAATAATAATAATAATAATAATGTACATACCTAGACGTTTCCATAGAAATTAATGAATTTGGCCTCTTAGCAATAAATGTATGAATGTGCCTATTAATCAGTTTAAAAGGATGGGGTAGAAAGAATGGCACCAAGCCATTCACTATTTGATGTTACAGAAATTTTAGAAACGCTTGATATGTAATAGGTCTCAGTGGGATAGTATGAGCTAGTGTTATTGAGCCTGCTTAACCTACATTCGTTTAGAAACCGAATATCTTAACGAGTGATTTTTTAAGTTGTGGACCCTAAATGAGGTACTGAGTGTGCTGGCTAGAACTAGGCTCATTATCAGAAGGCCTTATCTGCACTAGCCAAAGTCACAGCCTGCTAGGGTTAGACAACACACTGGTACAAACAGAGGGGTGAATACTGCTTGCCCACCCCCCACCCCATCCCGTAACAAACCTGGTTTTCATTGTGGGAGGGGAAGTGTAATACCGCCTGGCAGAGGCAACGAGTGGGAGGGGCAAAAAAGGTCACATGGCCCCTCCCCAGATGCCTGGAGTCATCAGCAGGGAACCGCAGCGGCGAAAGGAGCAGAACGTGGGGCTGCCCGGCAGCCCCCACCGGCTCCTCCTCTGACGTGGCTGCACTGCCCCCAGCCCTTCCACGCAGCTGAGTCTCCTGGGGTCTGTGTCCTGCCCCACTGGAGGGCAGGGGTGGGGGTGGAACAGCCAAGCCAGAGGAGCTACCGGCATGGGGCTGCTGCTCGCAGGAGCCAGCACCCCGTGCTGGCAACTGCTCTGACGCAGCTGTACCAGTACCACCCCCGGCCCTGTCCTCTGGTGGGGCTGCAGAGACCCCAGGAGACGTAGCTGCATGGAAGGGTTGGGGGCAGGGCTGGGGGGCAGTACAGCCATGCTGGAGGACAGTGTTTTCCCCAGGAATTGAAATTAGGGGGGTGTTCGAATTTACGGGGGGGAGAGGAGGAAAGGAGGGGGATCAGGGCCGATGAGGGTTGAGACCGTGAGGGTGAAAGTAGGCTGTATGGCACCATAGTAAAAACTGGAAAATGTTTCATGACCATTTTATTAGATTTAACTCATGTTTTAAAATCATCACACAAATTAAAGTTGGCTACTCAAGCCTTCTATGAAGCACTATATCTACATCCTTCTTGGTTTCTTGTTATAATTTTGCACAACTTTGTTAATGAACTTCTTGAATGCAATGCATTCATCTTTGGTGGCTTCTTGTGTGTCTGGTACTTCCATTCCTTCAACTGATATGTTCATTAGTTCATTCACATGATCAGGCAGAAGGCGGCTTCTTTCAGAACACAAAATTCTATTCAATGATGAAAAAGAACACTCAACTGTAGCTGTTGTGACTGGAAGTAGCAAGAGATTAATTCCTACTTCTTTCATCCCAGGAAACAGCACAAAGATCGGGTCGAGCCACTAGTGATGATAAAAAAGAAGTTGAAGTCAAATCTTCATTCATTCGTCGTATGATATTCCACTCTGTGCTCAAATTCTCTATTCTGTGCTGCACACATGGCAGCCCCATAACTGGTAGTGCATCACTCCACTCAACTGTCTGTGTTTTATAGGACAGGGATCTGTAAAAGCTACGTAGAGGTTGAGTAGAATCTAGATGTCGCTGTTGTAGATTTTTAAGAATCAAGTCTGTGTACTTTTTCAGTTGTCTTAACAAACACTTCTTGTCCTCTTCACTTAAAGATTCAATATAAATGCTTTCGTTAGTCAACTTCTGGACTGAAGTCTTTGCTTCTTCCAGTACTTTTTCAATGGATATCTCTCTGATTGATCCAAATGTAGCTTCTATTGCTGGACAAACATCTACTACTGTTGTAGCAGATGCCTGGATGGCATTGTTTAATGACCCAAGTGGTTTTAACAGTAGACTTACGAGAGAGAGAATGGCAATAGTCTTCTCTGAACGTAGTAGCAAAAGTAGTCCACCATCCTCACTACTTAGATCCATCCCATCTTGGTAGATACTTTCGAAAGACAGTAATAATGGCCGGAGTAATTTTAAGACAACAGCCAAGGATCGCTCATGAGAAAGCCAGAGGGTTTTCCCAGGTTGGACTAATTTGAACTTCAGTCCCAGTGTATTTTCTATATTTTCCAAGATATTCAGTCTTTTTGGACTCTTGCTGAAAAACGAATATAATGAAGACATTAAATTTATAGCTTTTTAAATGTCTTTTGAAGAGTCTGCAGCTCGTACTAGCGCTAGTTGGAGTAGATGGCCTCTGCAGTGTGTATAGGAGAGATTAGGGTGGTTACACTTATCTCTGAGCAAAGCTTGTACTCCACCATGTCTTCCAGAGAAGTTTGCAGCTCCATCAAATGCACAAGCAGCCATCTGTTTGGGGTCCAATTGACAACCATTTAACTCTTCTAAGATGTGGGTTGTCACAGATGCAGCCGATGTGTCTTCTATAACTTGAATATCTAGAAATGCATCTACTGGCCTACCCCTGACATCAAGATAACGTACACAATGACTTAATACTTGATGCCCGTGTAACCCCTTTGGGGTTTAGAGAGCATGGCCCCTTTAAATATTTTTTCCTAGGTGGGAGGGGAGAGTAAAAAAAAAGGAGGGAAACTCCAGGGGGCAGCACTGGAGCTCCAGGGAGAGAGAGAGGTAGCCTGCAGGCCCTGGAAAAGTGAAGCAGAGAGAACCTGCCTGAAGCCTGGGAAGGACAGGGCGGCCAATCGGGGACACCCCAGGACAGGAGCCAGGAGGAGCACTGTGCCAGGGAGGAATCGCCCGAGAAGGACAGGCCGGAGCTGGACTCAGTATCACTGCTGCCCAGAGCTGCATGGGGCTGTGAGTACTGGGGCTTGGGACTCTGCATTGGGAACAAGGGGGGAGGCTGCTAGATAGTTAAGAGGGGAGGTGGTCGCTCTGTGTGGCTTTGCAGAGAGCGGCAGAAGAGGGCACCGGAGGGGTTTGTTGGGGGAAAGGTCACTGGCGCTGAAGACAACCAGGAGCACCCAAGACTCACCACTGAACTGGAACTTTGCTCAGGACTCCTGAACTCTGTGTGCAGACACATTGCTCGGTGTCTGCCCTTTCACACTGTGCTACCACTGGGCCCATGGGGCCTGGGTTTGAATGCAACCCTGTTTTACTGCTCCCCCTATATTTCCCCATGTTGTATTTCTCCTCTCATCCCTCTGTAAATAAATATCTCCCTTTCTTATATCCATTGTACTTTTCCTGTGTGTGTGTGTTCACGGGGGGCGGGGGGGGGAGGTTGGAACAGGTGCCCCTGGGGTGCAAGGGATTTCTCCTGCTGCATTCCTGCGCGCGCCTTCTCTTGGCCAGAGCTGCCTGCAGAGCAGACTCCATCTTGGCCACGAGGGCGCTAAAGTTACACCCATTTGCACTGGTGCATTCATCAGCCTTGTATGCAAATTTTTTGAATGTGGTGAGAGAGTTCTTCACTTTTTCAACTGTTGAGTCTTTCACTCTTGCACCTGCTTCTAGCCAGTCAGTTGAGTTTCTTGCAGAAAGATAGTGAGCATTTGCTTGTCTTGTTTGGAATCAATGTTCAACTTCAGGATGAACAGATGACAATGCACTTAACATTGGACTCCAGTTTGTAGTGTGTGGTATCTCTTCTTAAATAGAAAGTATGATGCCACAGCCATGTTTGTTCGCATGAACTGTGTTGTGTCTCCAGCATTCTTAACAGCCTCGTTAACACTCACCAGTGTTGTCCTTGGTCAGTGGAGACTCAGAGTTCAGAGGTACTTTCACATGAGTTCACCTCCCAGGTGGGGGGCAAGAAGGCACATTGCTCGTTCCTCCAGCTGCTCACTGTTCGCTCTGGCCACTGTTGTTCGTTGTGCCACCGTTCACTCCATTGCTCTGTTGCCAATGGCCCTGCGCCATCACCTTCTGTTGCCACCTGCCACTGTGACCTCTGCAAGTTGGTCTCTTGAGGTTCCACCCAGCTCTCAGTGATTTCAGCTGAGCTCTCAGTGGGGGAACCTCGCTGCAAATGCAGACTGAGCTGTCTCTCCCACAGAAACACTGTCCCCACAGCAGGACTAAGCACTTAGACCTGATTATCAGTGATTTCAGCTGTAGTGGTCACTTAACAAAACAAAAGACTATCTCTGAAGCCTAAACAGCTCTGTCTTTAAACAGTGGAGAGGGGCAGGTCAACTAGAACTTGTGACTCAGGCAGACCATCAAACAAAACACCTGTCCCCACCCTCTCCCTTGATGCCCTCAATCAGCACAGGCTAAGTACAGTTCTACTGCCCTTTACTCATACAATAAGAATAGCAACATTTCATGCCCCCGCCGCATTCAAGTGATTTGTAACCCAACCCCAGCCAAAATCACATGGGCAACACAGTTCTGTTTGCTGAATACCTAGGTAGATTAGGTCTGAATGTAAATACAATCTGGTCCTGAAGCCTTTTCCCCCTGCCCCCAGCTCATCACTAGCTGTCAGGGAGAGCTCATTTAGACTTTGCTTACAAATAATAATTTGAAATTATTAGGTTGGCTAACGTCAATTTCAATTCAGATTTCCAAACAATCACTAAATTGGCAACACTGCATGCAACTAGTTCACAAAACTGGGGGTGTTGGGGAAATTCAGGGGGGGTGTAGGGAAATCTGTGCTGGAGGAGCTGCCGGCAAGGGGCCACCCAGCGGCCCCACGTTCTGCTCCTTTCTCCACTGCAGTTCCGGAGAGCCCTACGGCTCAGAAGTCTGTATCCAGTGCAGTGGAAGAACAGAGCCTTCCCCTCCCCCCCTTCAGGTAACGTGCGATGGGCAGGGGACAGGGAGAGCGCAGGGGACCCAGGCTGGGGACAGGGCGGGGAGGAGTCACGTGGGGCAGTCACGTGCCCCTCTTTAGCTGGTGCCCCCCTTTGTGTCCCTCCCATGAGTCATCTATCCCTGCCATAAAGACTCTGGGGTCTGGTTGGCAGCAAAGTCTCCACCTTTCCTGGGATGCACTATTGACTTGGCCATGAATAAAACAAAGACGACAGGGCCTCTTTACTTAGGACCCCAGGTCAGGTTCTTTTGCAGTTAAAATGTTACAGTAGAAAAAGACAAATAATCAATCCCAAAGAAAGGTCCAGCTAGCCTCTGAGAGTCCTTCCTGTAGGTTCCATGGTTTGTCTGTGATGCCTCTTCCCAGGGGAGGCGAACAGATTAGATATAGACCACTAAGTTAACAGACAAGATAATAAGGGCTACCTGCCAGCCCAGGAAGCCTAACGTCTTAGCCCCTGCAGGGCCTGAATGCATCCCTGCTGTAGGAACAGGAGTAACCGATTTTATTTCCAGGGCAGAATGCTTTCTGCCAGTTTGATTTTCCTCCCTGAAATCGAAGGGCCAGCAGATCCCATCACAGGGAGGTTGGTGGATGGTGGCTGTGGAACACAGCCTGTAGTGGAGTGGCAGGAGGGACGTACCCACTGCAGAAATGGTAGGATACGTATAGATGGAGCTGGAGAATTTTCTTGAAACCAACATGTTGATTGTACTATGAGCAGTAACGACTAGCGTACAGACCAGTTCTCCAGCCTGAGATAAATCCTGAGAATCCCTCCAATACATTAACAGTGAAAGTTCGAGCCTCTAACAACCCCTACCTCACTCCACACAGATTCTGCCTCCCAGAGTCACTCTCCGGCAAGAGAACACCACTCCTTCCTCAATACTGTCTTCCCTGATGCACTCTGAGACGCAGGGGAACCTGTATTTAAAAAGCCCCCTGATTCCACCCGTTAACTAACATGCTTTACTCGCAAGGAGTGGTAACCAGGCTTCCCTTCCCCCACACTTATACCATGGTGGCTCAGCCAACTACACAATATCCAGAGGTGCCGATCATGCACAGGATGCCTAAATTTGGGCATCCAAGTTTGAAAGTGTCGAGCCACCATGTTTTTTATTGTCATTGTTATAAATAAACTAATGTAAAAAA
The DNA here is from genome assembly GCA_003942145.1 of Platysternon megacephalum. Lineage (NCBI taxonomy): Eukaryota > Metazoa > Chordata > Testudines > Platysternidae > Platysternon > Platysternon megacephalum. The sequence continues at coordinate 3,387,708 of QXTE01000099.1, read as the reverse complement.
CCCTCTGAAGGTATGAAAAATATTTGCATTATATTGTCTATTTAGATAATAGGGTTCTCAGGGCAGGGATTCTGTCTTTATCTCTCAATACAGCCTGGAACACACCACCAGTGTATGAATGAATGAAGTTACACTTATTAAGGTTTGGAACAGTACAACATCAAAGGACAGTTAGGGGATCAATTAATAGGAGCTGGGGGCTTAACTGCCATTTACTGATACGAGTTCTCCTAGTTCTAAAGCATTGCGACCTTACAGTAAAAACTGCAAAAGGAAACACTAAAAATGCACCATTACTCCTTGTTACTATTAGTGCACTAGCTGCAAAGCTCTATATCTAGGCATTTATACTACGCTCATCATCATAGTACCCGAGTGTCTGTTGAAAGGGATGAACAGCCTCTTTCAGTGGTTCAAAAACAACATAAAGTTATTTGAACACAATCTCTGCTGCCAGAGATATTCCATTCAAGAATTTTCACCTCTAAGCCTTTTATTAGTCTCACTATCTTGTTTAATGCACATGGTGGAATGGGTTCACAGAGCAACTGTGTAAAGGGTGTGTGGACTGAAGTGACATCTTGGATCAATGGCCTCATTCTTGAATGAGGCACTGGACAAAGAAATTACAGTCCCTGCGTTAAGGCAATACTGGGACTGTCTTCTGAAAGGGACGTCTTTTACAAGCATGCTAAGAAGTAATTCTGGAAAAAACATAAGGAGACTAATTCCAGGTTCCACCCTTTTACAGTTTGTCAGGGAAAGTAAATTTCTGTAGCACTCCCTATTAACCAGAAACTTTTACCATGGTGGCTATAGTCAATAGTTGCAAGATTTCTTTTTCATAAACCCAGGAGAGAACACTTTCCTTTGCACACTTGTGTTTAGAAGACTCTCTCACCATGTTAATTCCCAGATCAGAAGCAACAGTGGCCTACTGATGACTGCCACAAACCAAAAGGTCAGTTTTGATGGTGCAAGTCTACACACACGCATTCAGAATGTACATCAGAGCTAACAGAGGCAAGTTTCCATTGCATACCTTGACACTAGCATTATTATTTCTAAGACAAGAATTCTTGCTTTCAGTCTTCTGAACAGGGCACTTCTTTGTGCAAAACACAAGACCTCATTAGACAAACTTCCAAGAGTCTTTAGATCAGCTAAGCATTTGCATATGAAAAATAGAGGGAAACGCTGAACCCACATTTTACTACTGAAAGCTTTACCCATTTTATAAGTACAGTCTACAAAAAATGTATAGAATTGATTATATGAGAAATTAAACTCATGAAATGAGACCAAAACGACCTTATATTGTAAATGTAATACCATGTATACATTTTCTTTTGACCTAGATTCAGAACAGAGCTTTTCTTGGTGGTCAGACTTGCTCTCATTTTACTCTAGAAGGCATCAGATTTATTTCATTGGCATAAAAGAGAAGATTGTCAAACTATTCCTCCTACCCTCCAGCAAATATGTGGTCGGGATTAAACCTTTCTGATTGAATATAATACATCAACATCACAGTGGCCCAACTGGATTTTGCATCCCTTCTGCAAAACTAATGTTTGAGGATTTTTGGTTGTTTTTGTTTTCAAATGAGCAAGCTTTTTTTCCTGCTTAAATAACCTTTTCTGCACAAAGCTGTAGAACTTATTAGAATGTTCTGTTAGCATGAATGTGGCCTTGAATATAACCCTGTTTAGTATCAACCAATCGCATCAGGAAAGTTAGATTTTCACCTTTCTAGGTTCAGTTGCATGGTATTTAAATCAACTGAGAACGCACTCTGCCAATTTATAAGTTTATCTACTTAACTACTTTAATAGTGTTGTATATTAGCTCATGTGCCAATGCAGTTGGTACTGTTGTTTCACTTGTTAGCATGAGGCTGGTGTACAATTGCAGCATTTATATGAAATATTTTGTGCTGCACTGGGGAAATCATGAATCCTTTCAGCTGCTAATTTCTCTCAGGATGATTGGAAGTCACGTGAACAGCACAGTAACTTTCGTTTCTTCCTTATAAATGTGAAGTTGGTTATCAATAAGGTAACAACAATTCACAATTTGATCAGAGATAAGTCCCCTGCATTTTCCAGGATAGCGATAAGATGGTGTGCTACGATCATTCCTATTTGCCTCACTGCACTATGGAGTCCTCCTGTGAGCTACAAGAATTCCTCATCATGGTGGTGTTAGAATTACCAATGCTAACTGTGTCCAGTGACAAACATTCATTATGTGCTTTCTGAATCCAATCAGGATTTCATGGTCACTATACAGCGCTTGTGCTATCCTAGATAGTTGTTGGCTCAAGCCATATTGCTGGCCCCATTCTTGGTCTAGTGATTGGAAGTGGGATAACTATTACCTCCTTGAATGTGAAACTAGGACACACTTTCTGTTAAGGCAAAGAGACTGCTTTGATGGTTTGTCCTGGGAAATTAATACGTTTCCAGAGGTATCTGGGGGAGAATTCTGTTCCCAAGACAGACCACTCAATTAGTGGAATTTTATAACAGTTTATTGTCCATTGCCATTGATGATGAGGCCCATAAGTGCCCTTTTCCCTGGCTGTTGCCACACACGTTATCTTGGTTTACAAATGATTTGTGACAAATGAAGAGAGAAGGAAGATTTTTTGAATACTTCTGCTACAGCAGTTCTTTGCCACAACCACAGCATCCATGAAAACTCAATCCCCAGTTTTATTCTGAGTTGTGGATAAGTTAGACACACTTTGCTCTCTTCACTTAGTGGCTGATTCAAGCACCTCCTTTGTAAGGAAATTGTTGGTTATTTTTCAGAGACAATCACTCAGATTCCAGATTGAATTTTCTGCTTCTGTGGAAACAGTATGCTGTACTGAGGAGACAACCGCTGCATCATCTCTACTTGAATTTCAGGCACTGATGCTCCTCTCTGAAGTTGGAGGAACTTCATTCCAGAACCTGTGCTTTGAACTCACGTCTTCTTGGCTGGTGAAGGCCAATGGGGGAGCACTGGGCCGAGTGCTAATGGAGACTGAGGTTGCCTCCTTGAAGAAACATCTTACAGCCTGTGCTCAAGAAACCAACAGTGCTGGTGTTAATCTGGCTGGCCCAATGTCATCCTGTGTCAAATTTTCTCTTTGTGATCAAGATGATTGAAAAGATTGTGGCAAGACACAATTTTCACAGCCCAGGGTTAACAAACAATTGCCTTATGTAATGAATTTGGAATTTTAACATTTGTTTTAGTCAACTTAAAGTGAGTGAATAATTCTAGAATGAATTTTACATCAAGCATGTTCATAGTATTATAGCCTTTCAGGGGACCAATTAACACAATTAACTCTTTACAAAGGTTAAATGAATTTGTGTTGAAGAATAAGGCCAGAGAAAGCTATGAATCAATTTGAAGTTGAAGTGAAAAAGAATGGAACTGTTGCCAATTTCTGAACAGTATGAAATGCTCACTTGAATTTGTGAAAAAGCATAGAATAGTTGTTTGGCTAAGTTAGATGAGCATTTGCTAATAGTAAATTTACAAATTAAGTATGAGTTAATGAGAATTAATCTTCTTTTCTAAGACACTTATCACCAGATTAGTGCATTTTAAAAGAAGTTTCCAAACAATTACATTTAGGTTTTTTTATTGCATTTTTTCAGAGCTGTTTGCATAAGTTAGAAATAATTTAACTATCTTAATTTACAAGTAAAATAACAATTGCCTAGGCTTTAAAAGAACCTAGGAAGCTGTTTCTTGTGAGCATTTGTTTTAGACCAGGGGTAGGCAACCTATGGCACGTGTGCCGAAGGCGGCACGGGAGCTGATTTTCAGTGGCACTCGCACTGCCTGGATCCTGGCCACCGGTCAGGGGGCTCTGCATTTTAATTTAATTTTACATGAAGCTTCTTAAACATTTTAAAAACCTTATTTACTTTACATACAACAATAGTTTAGTTATATATTATAGACTTATAGAAAGAGACCTTCTAAAAACGTTAAAATGCATGACTGGCACGCGAGACCTTAAATCAGAGTGAATAAATGAAGACTCAGCACAGCACTTCTGAAAGGTTGCCGACCCCTGTTTTAGACTGTATTAAGCAATTTTTCCTTCGCACCATGCAAGGCTTGAGAGAAACAGCATAGAATTAGAGAAGTAACTGTTACAAGAAGCGAGGAGATATTGCAAAATGCATGGCAGGCGTTTTGACAAACTGAATTTGGGGCTAATGAATTCAAGGACAAAGTAAAATATGAGCATTAGAGATACAAAATGAGTGAAGCTTTGGCATCATGCTGGCCCACTGCATGGGAGTGTATTTTACACACCTTGCAAAAGGAGTGTTTGAATTAAGAATTTAGCTCCCACTCAAGCTTCACAAAGCAGGGTGTGAGTGGGATGTATACCATAGTACTAATGTATGGCACAGTCTGCGATAGCTCACGTGTAGCTTACTGAATTCTCTTAGTCTGAGCACTCCAAGAAACTTACTGTGCCTGAGGTCTTAAAAATTACGCTGTAAGAACACTGATTTTGCAATAAACTAGGTGTATTTTAGATCTAATGAATATTTTAAAAGGCAGCTTCCCAAAATCAGAGAATAGTTATATTTAGCTAAGGTTAGGTGAATAAGACCGCATTTAGTGGTATTAAGCAATTTCTCCCTGCATTTTTGTGGATTTAACTAGACCCAGGAATTGCAAGGGGGAAGGAAAGGAAAGAACCACCCCCGGATTTTCCACTTTTAAAAATGAAGACACAGCCTCACAAAAATGTAAAGGCAAACAAACTGATTAAACATAAAATACCTTATTACTGAGCTCCAGCTCACACTCCCTGTGTCTACTCCCATTCTGATAACTGTAGATTAAAAAAAAAAAACCTAGAAGCCTTAGTAATAGATGTCTTTGGATGGTGATACTTTAAGAGTTGCCAAAAGAAAGCTTTGTGTGGTGAAGATATTAAAAACTGAGTAAAGGTAGATACTGCCTGCTGAGAGAGAAAATGGCTTACCTTTAATTGTCCAATAAGGATTTAGGACCTGATCCAAAGCATACTGAGGTCAGTGGGAGTTTTCCTATTGATTTATGTGGGCTTTGGATCAGGCCCATAGCTTATACGGAGCCACATCCTTGGGCCTATACTCCCAGCAAATGACTGACCAAAACTCAAGTACCTTTACAATTTGGGCTCATGACCGCTCTTTCCTCAAACACCTGAAAGAGGTACATCGTGATCCTGCTGAAAGAGTGTAGCAGCCCCTAGGGTTTGTCAGCATTAAGGGACAGGCACACGTATCTCTGATTCTTAACAGAAAGTGAGTAGGTAAGGAATCAATCACAATTTATAACTTCAGAAAAAAATCAATTATAGGTAAGCAGTTCTTTTCTCCAAAGTGATTCACAGAAGCTACTGTCAAAGAGTAACCTTAAGCCAGAGGCTGTAACTTGAAAAAAAAAAAGGGTGTGTGTGGGGGGGAACCACAACATGTAGGTTTCAAGCAGCCAAATGGGATGATGACACCATCTTTCTAACTGCAATCTTCAAGCAAAAGTATCTTATTTAAAATAACTGTTTAAAGAGGCATTTCATAATCGTTGAGGAGGCAGAGAACTGGACATTCTCAATGCAAACCATGAACAACAAAGAGCAAACCTGATCTTATGCTGGGCAAATATATTAAAATAGTCAAGAGGAAAATCCTGTGGTCTAACACAGTGTGTCACGCTGCAACATTGGAATTGAAGTCTGCCAAGACGCATTAAGTTATGTTCACGAAATGCCCATTCAGTGATTTGGGCACTGTAGAAAAAATTAAACAATACAGTTGACAGCTAGAACAAGTGACTAGAGATCAGACAATAGAGAGACATGGTTCACATAGAGGCTTGAACATTAAATTACTATCAGAAGAGGCTATAGGCGAGATATCCAAAGGCACAAATGGAGATTTTTGAAGTTAATGTGCCTTTGCAAATCTCACACTTGATCTCTTCTAATTGCAATGTATGGATAGTCTAGTGTATATTCTTGTTTAGGTAGTCGCTAGACTTTGGTATCCACGCCATTCTATAAAGTGTTAAGATCTCTCCAGAATGGATATGAAGGGGGGGGCGGATCTTGACTTGGTCCATAACCTTCCAGGATCATCCAAAACCAAGTGAGATAGGATCAAGCCCCTAGGGCAGGGGTAGGCAACCTATGGCACGCGTGCCAAAGGCGGCACGCGAGCTGATTTTCAGTGGCACTCACACTGCTGGGGTCCTGGCCACCGGTCCGGAGAGCTCTGCATTTTAATTTAATTTTAAATGAAGCTTCTTAAACATTTTAAAAACCTTATTTATTTTACATACAACAATAGTTTAGTTATATATTATAGACTTATAGAAAGAGACCTTCTAAAATGTTAAAATGTATTACCAGCACGTGAAACCTTAAATTAGAGTGAATAAATGAAGACTCGGCACACCACTTCTGAAAGGTTGCCGACCCCTGCCCTAGGGCCTGATGTGCTTTCATTCCATTGGTTGAAGACACTGGCACAAGAAAAAAGAAAACCTGTAGAAAAAGGAGCCCACGGGCATTTTAGGGATTCAGTAAGGGCTTCCTTAGCAAAATGATGTCCCTGAAACAGTATTTCAACCCAATAGTTCCCTCATGACTCCAAAGATCAGGGCTTAGCTGAAAACTAACTCTCTTTCATTTTTATGCAGTGTTTTTATAGCCAGGTTGGTCACAGGATATTGGAGAGACAAGGTGGGTGAAGTAATATCTTTTATTGGACCAACTTCTGTTGGTGAGAGAGATAAGCTTTTGAGTTTACACAGAGCTCTTCTTCAAGAAGAATGTTCAGTAAAGGATATTACCTCACCCACCTTGTCTCTACTCTATCTGCCATTTAAATAAATGATGATGATGTTCGTCCATCGTTTTCGAAGAAGACCTTGACATCTAACAGGTTGTGAGCTGTCCACAGTGCGTCCGCAAGTGGCTGATAAGGCCAATACGGGCACAAAATGTTCTGCCACATGTCGAGCAGACATGTGTGGGCACCACTGTTACTACATTTACAGCTCTGGCTTTACGGAGTGCTCGCTTCTCTTGTGCTAATGTTATCCTTCTGGCTTCAGATGTCTGGCAGCCTTGATGGATCAGCGTACGCCATATCGATCGGTCTTGTGCCAGGGTTTCCCAGGAGGTGATGTCAATATCCAGGGACTTAAGAGAAGCTTTCAGCGTGTCTTTGTATCGCTTCTTTTGTCCCCCGTGCGATCGCTTTCCTTGAGACAGCTCACCATAAAGGAGCTGTTTGGGGATGCGATGGTCTGGCATCCTTACAACATGGCCTGCCCAGCGTGTCTGGGCTTTCATAAGCAGAGTATAAATTGACGGCAGGCCTGCTCTGGAGAGGACTTCTGTATCTGGCACCTTATCCTGCCACCGGATCCTCAGAAGTCTGCGGAGGCAAGTCATGTGGAAGTGGTTCAGTTGCCTAGCGTGCCTCCTGTATACAGTCCAAGTCTCACTGGCATACATCAGGGTAGTTAGCACTACTGCTCGGTAGACTTTAAGCTTTGTAGCAAGGCTTATTCCACGGCGGTCCCACACGTTGGTCAACAGTCTGCCAAATACAGAACTTGCCTTAGCGATTCTGCAGTTGACCTCGATGTCAATTGTCACTGCGCGAGAAAGGGTGCTGCCAAGGTATGTAAATTGGTCCACTGCTTGCAGCTTTTGTCCCTTCACTATGATGGTGGGCTCTTGGTGTTGGGCTTTCGGAGCTGGCTGGTGCATCACTTCGGTTTTCTTTATGCTGATGAAGAGGCCGAAGTTATCGCATGCTGCTGCGAATTTATCCATGCTAGCTTGCATTTCCTGCTCTGATCCAGCATTCAGGGCACAGTCGTCAGCAAAAAGAAGGTCTCTTAGCACAGTCTCCTTTATTTTGGTGACAGCCTGGAGTCTACGCAGGTTGAACAGTTTCCCATCAGTCCTGTATCTCAGGCTGATTCCCAAGGAACTGTTCTGAAAGGCGTCTGACAGCATAGCTGAAAACATTATGCTGAACAGGGTCGGTGCCAACACACACCCTTGCTTGACGCCGTTTGTGACGGGAAAGGCCTCTGAAGCTTCTCCGTCGTCCAGAACACGAGCCATCATGCCGTCATGGAACTGACGTACCATCAGGATGAATCTGTCAGGGCACCCAAACTTCGACATGATGCGCCACAGACCTTCGCGACTGACAGTGTCAAAAGCCTTGGTAAGATCCACGAAGATGGTATACAGTTCACGATTCTGCTCTTGACACTTCTCTTGGAGCTGTCGAACTGCGAAGATCATGTCCACAGTGCCACGCTCTTTGCGGAAGCCGCACTGTGTCTCGGGTAGTAAACCCTGTTCCAGGTGGTCAATCAGGCGATTCAGCAACACTCGTGCAAGGATCTTACCTGCGCTAGAAAGCAGTGATATTCCTCTGTGATTATCACAGACTTTTCGATTTCCTTTCCTCTTGTAGAGGTGTACGATGGACGCGTCTTTCAATTCCTGAGGAATGGACCCTTGATTCCAGAAGAACTGGAACAGCTGAGTGAGTTTGTCAACAAGCATTGCACCACCATCCTTATAGATTTCCGCTGGAATCGCATCAGATCCTGAGGCCTTGCCACTAGACAGCTGACTGATGGCCTGTAGGGTTTCAGTCTCTGATGGTGGAACGTCCAGGCTATAATTAATATCCGCCTGGGGCATTCTGTCAATCGCCTCATTATTGATGGAAGATGGGCGGTTCAGTACAGATTGGAAATGCTCAGCCCAATGCTGTAAAATCAGAGTCTTCTCAGTAATGAGAGTTACACCATCTAAGTCCAGTAGAGGGGAACTCCCTGAAGGCCGAGGTCCGTACAAGGATCTAAGGGCTTCGTAGAACCGTTTGGCATCGTTTCTATCAGCAAACTTCTGGATTTCATCTGCTTTAGCACTCAACCAGGAGTCCTGCATCTTACGAAGCTTGCTCTGTACGGTCCTGCGGATGTTGTTGAAGGCATTTTTCTTAGCTGTTGACGACGGGTCGTTCTGATGAGCACGGTGAAAGCGGTGCTTTTCAGCAAGTAAAGCCTTGATCTCTTCGTCGTTTTCATCAAACCAGTCCTGCTGTTTCCTGTGTGAGGGTCCAAGAACCTTTAGTGCAGAAAAGTGCACAATATTTCGGAAGCGTTCCCAGTTCCTCTCAACGTTTTCCTCTAATTGCAGCTCTGAGAGTTGGTTGTCGAGATCTTCTACTAGTGAAGCTGCTGTATTAGGGTTCCTCAGTTTACTGACGTTGATCTTTTTCATCACAGCTTTATTTCCCTGCGGACGTCTCTTTGGCTTGATGTGAAGGCTTAATTTAGAGATGATAAGTCTATGATCAGTCCAACAGTCAGCACTCGGCATGGCCTTAGTCACCCTTACATCCTGTCTGTCTTTCCTCCGCACGATGACATAATCAATGAGATGCCAGTGCTTGGAACGTGGGTGCATCCAGGACGTCTTTTTGCGAGTGGGCAGGCGGAAGATGGTATTGGTGATGATCAAATCATGAGCCGCACATGTCTTCAATAGTAATAGGCCATTGCTGTTGCATTTGCCGATTCCATTTTTTCCAATGACGCCATCCCAGGCAGAGTGATCGGATCCTACTCTCGCGTTAAAATCGCCAAGTAGAATCAGCCTGTCGGTGCGCTTCACGGATGAAAGTAGGGCATCGAGATCTTCATAAAACTTGTCCTTTACTTCATCCGGATTCGTCATTGTGGGTGCGTAAGCGCTGATTAGTATAACTCGCTTTCCTCTCGGTAGCGGAAGATGCAGTGTCATGAGTCGATCGTTCACGCCCTTGGGAAGACTGGCAAGTTTGCGGACAAGATGGTTCTTAACCGCAAAGCCAACTCCAGATTCACGACGTTCGTCACTGCTACGTCCACACCAGAAGAGTGTGTAACCACCTCCTATTTCTGTGAGCTGACCTTCATTGGCTAGACGAGTTTCACACAGGGCCGCAATATTGATGTTAAATCTTGCGAGCTCTCTGGCGACCAGAGCTGTTCTTCTTTCTGGTCGATCTGCTGAGGGGTTGTCTTGAAGCGTGCGTACATTCCATGTACCAATAGTGAGTGGTGTCACCTTGCGTTTTGTTGTTTGAAATTTTGTTATTCGACCTCATAAGATGGGATCCCCTCCAGCCGCGGTAGGCTGGCCAGGGTTCTGTGAAGCAAACAATGTTTAGGGCACCTTTCCTAGCCCCTTCCTCTTACTACGGAGGTGAGCAGTGCAGTCCTAAAGAGGGCTGCTCAGTCACTCAGGTAGACGCCGAATCCAGCTGTTGCTTCGGTCAGCAAGAAGACGACCATTAGACCTGAGCCGCCTGTGTGCAGGTCCGCGGCTACAGCTCCCAGTGTATCCACACCTGCTGCTTCGTCGCTCGCCCATCGCCACAGGACTTTAAAGTTTACGGGAATTGGAGGGATGTCAAGACTTGCGCGTGAATTGGATTAAAGTGAGGGAGAGGTGCGCATAGTCAGCCTCACTCTCTCTTCCCAGATTCCATCTTGCTCCAATGGCAGGACAAAAGTCGAGACGGTTGGAGATGGGCTGGGCGCAGTGGTTGACCAGGGCGTCTTTCGCGTCTTGCCGTGCTCTTAGCGTACCACATCGCTTGCAGAAACCGCCTTCATGACCGTTGGTCTTATTCCAAAAGGTCTCATCCGCTCAATCCGCCGGAGTCTGTCTTCACATGCTCGGGATAGACAAGGCCCC
>QXTE01000099.1:3334530-3376631 GCA_003942145.1 Platysternon megacephalum | reverse complement strand
CGCATAAGATGGGATCCCCTCCAGCCGCGGTAAGCTGGCCAGGGTTCTGTGAAGCAAACAATGTTTAGGGCACCTTTTCTAGCCCCTTCCTCTTACTACGGAGGTGAGCAGTGCAGTCCTAAAGAGGGCTGCTCAGTCACTCAGGTAGACGCCGAATCCAGCTGTTGCTTCGGTCAGCAAGAAGACGACCATTAGACCTGAGCCGCCTGTGTGCAGGTCCGCGGCTACAGCTCCCAGTGTATCCACACCTGCTGCTTCGTCGCTCGCCCATCGCCACAGGACTTTAAAGTTTACGGGAATTGGAGGGATGTCAAGACTTGCGCGTGAATTGGATTAAAGTGAGGGAGAGGTGCGCATAGTCAGCCTCACTCTCTCTTCCCAGATTCCATCTTGCTCCAATGGCAGGACAAAAGTCGAGACGGTTGGAGATGGGCTGGGCGCAGTGGTTGACCAGGGCGTCTTTCGCGTCTTGCCGTGCTCTTAGCGTACCACATCGCTTGCAGAAACCGCCTTCATGACCGTTGGTCTTATTCCAAAAGGTCTCATCCGCTCAATCCGCCGGAGTCTGTCTTCACATGCTCGGGATAGACAAGGCCCCATCTCACCGAAGGTCTATGCCCGACGGCTACCCTCAACCTGGTTTAGCCAGCCTGTCGAAGCTGTTGCCCGGGGTGTGGCCGCTGCGCATGCTACAGCTACTAGGAGCCACAGGTGAGAGCTGAGTGACAGGTGGGGACCAAAGGTGGACGAGCTGCCCTGAAAGGACACGACATGCTCCTGCACCAGAGGTGCTACCCCTCCCTGAACACCCCATACACCCCATTTAAATAAATAGCAAGTTATTGAACTCCAAGAAAAAGAAACCTGGAACCCAGGCTGAGAATAATGTGGGAAATAGCAAGGTAGACTGTGCTGACAGAAAAAGTATCTACAAGGATTTTCAAAACTATATTGGAGAGTCAGAGGCAACCTTTCTCCCAGTCAGCAGTGTAAAAAACAGTTTAGTTTCTTTTTTAAAGTATATTTTAAAAAATCACAAATATTTATTAGCAGTTTGATAAACGATCTGCAAAAAAAGTAACATACCAAATTCCAGTAACTTGTTGAGAGTGTTTTGAATTCCTCAATACTCAGATTAAGAGGGGAATATAGCAAAATTACCACAGATAAACTTTTCTTTCTTTCATGTCTCAAACACCCTGCTGTAAATAGCTGGCTTTGGCGCCAATGAAACACCCAGTGTGTAATGTTAAAGAGACCACAGAACACTGCTTCAGCCAGCTATGTGAACCACAGAGAGAAAAGTCAAGTAAATTGTTGCTGTGTATTTTTTTCCCAAAATGGTTATTCATACAAGGTTTTTAACTCCAAAATGCAATAGTAGATAGTGTCCAAGTGCTATTTTGGATTAATGCCAACTCATGAAGAAACCATGACTGTTTCTTGTGATGAGGTACTAAGTCATTGTGCATTACTGGGAGTATGGTCATCAATGGCACGGTGGTGTTGGGGGTTCTCTAGGTGTCCTGAGCCAGCAGTATCACCTAATGGCGATACTCCGGGGTGTAATGCCTGCTGGTGAGAATTCAAAGGGGCCTAGTAGCACTATCAGAGGTAGAGTCACCTAGCGGCAAGAATGGGGAGGGTAGGGGAACCTGGGCCCACCCTACTCCACCAGATTCTGACCCAGGGCCCTTCGAAACATGGTACCCTGACTTAGGGGTCAGGTCGCAACCCCCAAGCACAGTCCCTGCATCGCTTCCTAACCTTGTCCCTTTCACTCTGGTGTTGTCTCCAGGGTTGGACGTGGGGTGTCTCTTGTGTCCTTTCTGCTTTGTCTCTGGCAGCTCCTTTGCTGGCAACAGATCCCACGGCCAGCTGACTTCCTGTAATGCAGCTAGGAGGATCGACCCCGTCAGCTTGGAGTCCCAGGAGCTTCCTGGAAGGAGGCTGTTACACACAACCACTCTTCTCCTCAGTCAGCCCAGACTGAAGTGAGCTGCTCCCTTTTGAATGATCCATCTGTTGGGAGCATGCCCAGAAGGGGTGAGGGGGTGTGGCCTCTTGGGCCAAGAACAGTTCTTTAACTCCTGCTTCGCCAGTGCGGGGTTGGTATGCTCCGTCACACATGGCTATATCCCATTCTAGGGAAAGTTTTACAGCATAAACAGCCAGTATTATGGTGGGCCCTTGAAAACAGTTTAGTATGACGGGACATTAAAAAACAGGAGTAAGATTATGGACATATCCTTAGAAAAGTTCCATAGTACCATATGATACAATTAGGTTCCAACTGCTATAGAAATTGCTCTGTGACTTAGAATGTTCAGCTTCCAGGTGGCGTCTACATATTTCAAATTAAGTTTCCCAGTACATATTGAACATTTGATCATTTTCAATGAAAAATAAATCTTCAGTGCTCGCTATTTTAAGGACACTAACATTCAGATTGTTTTTCTGCCCTACTTACTGAATTGATTTAGCGGGCGAGAGAAACTGGTTTAGGCAACTTAGTATTTTTGTGTTTTGGCAATTAAACAAATGACTTGGTGAAATGGGAACATTTAATGCCCTTCCCTCATTTCCTTTACAGTTCTTTATAAATCATGCTTCTATAAGCATTTCCCTTTTATTTATTTGTTTGGATGTGAAATTTGGAATAAGCTAGGATTTTATGCAGAAATTAACCTCGTATTAAATGCTTATGGACTGGACAATTGATTCTTTACCATGTCTTTGCAGAGTCATATTTCTTAATACAATTATAACTACTTAATTGGTAATAAGGGCATGTTGCATTCACTAGTTTGGACATAAAGTTACACATTATTAAATATTTTGTCTGATCATCACGTCGCTGGACAAAACTATTTTCTGTCCCTGTTGACAGTATTATACAGATTAATTAACTGGAATAAATTGCTCAATTTATTTCAAACTAGGGCAAAGTGTCAAGCTGCAAGAAAGCAAAATGTTTCCTAAATTTTATTTGCATTTAGATATTTCTTATTATCCTGAACTTATTTGGCTTTGGCATATGAATTCTGCTGAGTACAGATCAAGTTATTTAACACATAATTTAAACAATTCAAGTAGAGAGAAGATTGTGGTAGTGTCCATCCACTGCAAGCTCCTGCTCATTCTCTGAAGAGATTGGATTGAACTACTCTGAACTGTTGCTACTTAACCCAGGCAAATGGAGTTCCATGACGTAAAGGAAACTTACAGTAAGCAGCAATCTGTTTATATGGCCATATACTTATTTCAAGGGAAAACTGAAGAGTCTCTTGACATGAAGCCAGTCAGGTGTCTCAGTGGGAAAAGTGACCTGTATTGACTACCTACATGTCTTTTGCTATTGCTGACTAAAAAGAACAAATAGAGTAGGCCAGATGCTCAGCTGGAGTATATTGTTATAGCTCCACTGAAGTCAATGGAGCAACACCAAATTTACAGCAATGGGGGATCTGGCCAACTGAGTTGTATTTAAAAATGCTTAGCAAGAATTTACAATATAGGGACCCAATTCTACTGTTGAACATGCTGGCACACAGCTCCAGCTAGGCAGAGCCCCACTGACTTCAGTATGGCTGTCCATGCTCTGTCAGTTGCAGGACTGAGGCCTAATTGGACACACTGTGGCATTTTATTAAAACTACTTGGGCTATTTTTAAGTTAAACCTTTGCAGAACAGTACTGTTTTATTGTATACCAGGGACCTATCATTTTGTGACATTTCGTCGTGTAGGGGGACCATAGGTTTATTGGCGTTACACCACAGGAGTGATTTTGAAAGAACTGTTGAACATACATGCACAAACCTCTGTCACATACTAACTGGAAAAATCTTTATAAATGTAGTGCTGCCCACAGAATTCAAATTTCAAAGCAGTGCCCATGGAAAGCTTTTAAACTGCAAGCACATTTTATTCCTCTCTGCGTACTAACAAGATAACTCCATACAATTCATATTTTAGCACAGCTCTGGGAGACACCATCAGCAAGCATGTTACATATAAGTATTTGTTTTAAAAGAAACTTAGATTGTACAAATTCATAATCACCATTGATGTTAATATGGTTATAAGTGGTTTTTTCCCCTTTCATTTTCTTTTAATAAGAAGAGTCAAAGAATGGTGTGAACTATGGCAGATATTAAAGTCATTGCTGTCATGCACACTAATTTTAATGTGCAACGCAAATCTTATGTACCTAGGTCACCAGCTGCCAAATTGCTCCAGCCAATGGGTGAAATCTGTTACTTTGCCTGAATAGGAGAGCTCTTGCTCCTATCACTACAATGCTACAGGAGGCCTCTCTCCAGCTACTAACTATATTATTGAGGTGCTCTCAAAACCATGGCAGAGTTTTTCCCAAAACTCTCTTTTTGCTTTGCAATTCACCTTTAAAACAAGCAACAACAAAAAATCTAATATTTTCCACAATTATGACTGTCAAACTGTATAGGAATTTGCATTAGACTCACAAATATAAACAGTGCTATATATACAATACACATTGTTTTGATTTTATGCCAGCATATATAAAAAGGATATCTGCTTACATATTTGAAAGTTTTTAAAGCAAGACCATTATACTTAAAGTTATGTGAAAAACAAGTTGCCCACAAGTTTAATTCCATCCCTATATATCCTGCAGTGTAATAAAATAACTAAAGTTTGGTTTTTTCCCTTGACAGGGTTGTGGGAAAATGGAGAGAGTGTGGGAGAAAGTGTGTCTGGTAACATATGACTGATACGGAAAGGATTTCTGAGCTTATAGTTGTGAGAAGTCGTCGTCCCCCCGCTGCCCCCGCCCCACAAACAAGGGTGTTTTCTTAAAGGCACTCCTGCAAACACACATGCACACGCTTAAATTTACAGACAGGAAGATTTTTTAGAAATCTAAAACATACATAAGATCCCAAAATAGGAAAAAAGTTAAAACCATTTTTAAAAAATAAAGGTACGATACTCAGGCATGCTGATAACAGACTGAACTTTATTTCTTGGCCACCACTACCTGATGTGAGTCAGAGTTACAAAAGATTCTAACCCATGTCACATGACAAGGGGATTAATCTTTGTAACTGTGACCTTTGTCAGGTGACCAAGGCATCTCATTCCACAGCTTACTGTTACATTTAGCATGCCAAGATTCAATATTTTTATGGTCCTTGAGGTGTCATTCTGGCAAAGACACCCGGAAGTCTGCAACTCACATTCTTAGGAATGTAATTTTGTTCTCTTTGCTCTAGATAGTTACATTTTTAAACATCCCCAAATTTTCTCCTGCTTGTGGGATGTTGCAAGCAAAGTTCAACCAAACGTTTACAGACTGATCATGAAGGGTGAACAGAATTTAGTCATGTCACTATCAAACAGCACGAGCATAGGCATTTATCCAAAGAGGAGAGAGGAGAAACTTACTGGAGGACAGCTGGGAAAAGAGGATGAAATAGAATGAAACAGACAAGAAACCTCTCAAAGTTTTAAAAGCGTGATTATACTTTGCAAAGGGACTTCATTGTGGGCTTTCCAGTTTGCCTCTCATTGATTCCAGACCATATTTGTTCAGTTCTCAAATAGAAAGAAACTCATCCTGGGATCAAAAGTTGAGTACCATTTTTTTTTCTGGCTTACAAATCACCATCACTTGGGAACTTTCTGTGACAGAAACTTAGGGCTTGTCTACAAGGAGCAGCAATGAGCACTATGGGGGTATGATTTCTTATGCCAGCTCAAATGGTGTACACGAATTGGTCTATATAAACTCTGCTGGTGTGAATTAAAAGTTCCTTAGTGTGCTTTAATACTGCACTAGGGAATTTTTAGTGCACACTAGCAGGGTCTACACAGCCCAATTAATGTGCAACACATTGCAGAGTGTGATTTCTAAAAACACCCCAATGTGTATTGCTGCTCTGTGCAGACAAGCCCTTAGATAACAATTATGTTGCTGATACATGAGTCAGAATAGTATTCAACTCACTCCATAGTAGCTGCATTGGTGCTGCAGAACTAACATTAGTAATAAGCAATAAGGGTCTGATTCAGGGACACAGTTAAGTATGAGTTTAACTTTAAACATGCACTTAAATTCCATTGTTTTCAATGGCTTTTAAGCACATGCATAAGTGCTTTCCTGAATCAGGACCTATAACTATATTTGTCAGTAACATAAGCAGATGAGGCTGAATGTACACAGGAAGCAGATCTGTAGGCACATTAAGAAGGCACATTTTTACATAGTAATTTTCTTGACTATAAATGCAATAGTGTCTTAAAGTGTTCTCTCTGTCATCTCTTAAAATATTTATGAGCATTCAATGAATTTGAGCATTCTATGACCCAAATACCAAGGTATTACTGACAGCTATTTTTAGACAAACATGGAAATCTTGAAGTTGTTTGGAAAATGGGGAAAATGTCTGGCAGACACAACAGAGCATGAATGTGACACTGGGATATAGGAGTAGAATTTTCAAAATAGGTAGGAGCCGAGAGAGTTGTCTTCAGCTATCTATAGTTTGAAAGCTGTCAGCTCAGAGTCTTTATGATGAAGAACTGATGTGTAAAACCAATTTTTAAAAGTATCTCACCATCACAGCTACCCTAATATTTTTATCTTAAACCATTTTTCTTTGCTTATCTTTAGAGATCTGGTATTTGAATGTTTAGTGTAGATCAGACTTCAGTGACATTTTTTTTTGGAGAAGCCAATATTTACTAACATTTCAGCACTTCCATACTCAAAGCAGTTACAAAAATTGTTAAATTGCTGTTACTGAAATTGTATCTCCCTGGAGACCTCTATTTTCTATTATTTAGAAAAGCAGAGAAAAAGAACAAGAATTGCTTGTTTGTGAGTCTGACTTTTTAATGACTGAAGTTTTAGGGATTTAGTGGGCTTCTAACTTTGAAACCATGGTGATGACTTTTACAAATACCATATTAACATAAGCTGCAGATTTTGATTTTCTGAAGGATATCCGGCACTTAATGTCTTTGAACAAGGATTTGTCAATTTTAGCTATATTAATCTTCATTTAAAAGGTTCCATTAACAAACACTGGAACAAACAAACTCCTTTGGAATGATCTAATCTAAAAAGGAGCATGCTGTTCTATCTGTGGTTCAACCTGCAGTTAGCACATAAAACTATTTGAGGATTTGGCTATTTTAGCTATAGCACACATTCCTCACATAGTATTCCAAGTTACATGAAACAGTAATTGCTGTGTAGCAATCTGAGTGTACATGTAAACAACTGGAAAGCTTCATTTAATTAAAAAAAACACACACAAAACAGAAATATTTTCTATCTTTGAATGTGTAGGAAGATCTTATATATGATGGTTACATTTGTACATGTCCACATCTCTTAATGCATTTTTGCAAGTGTAACTTATTAATTTTCCTGTTGACCTATTTCCTGTCAAGGTTGGTATGAAAGAATATTTTTCAAAAGGACTAAACATACTCAGCATACCACTCGCTAAATGTTTATTTGCCCCCAAAATTAAGTATTAGAAAGGGTAACGTCAATGTGTCTCCAGCAAAATTAGACTTGATTCCAATTCCAGACAGTCAGACTAGAGTGCTGCTAACAATCCCTTTTGCTCACATCAGGTAGTATTTTAGTATGCAAGTAGCCCTATGAGAGGCAAATTCTGGCCTCACAAGTTCCCATTAGCATAACCAGTTTAATGCGAGATGGGCAGTAGAGGTAGCAACAGCTGTAGTTAAGGTTGCCCAACACTTTCCATTTTAAGACCCTATTTTCAATTGCTTATAACTTTGCAAAACTTAAACCATTCAGGCTGAAATTTTCCATTCCAGGTCTCCACGTCCAGCTGAATCTTTCTGGAAAGTTTCAGTGAAAATGGTTCAGTTATTTCCAAGAACAAGGTAGAGGAAAATATATTGTTTTGCCCATGTTAAAAAATTTGGACAACAGTTTCATTGAGATGCTCTAACATCTCTAACCTTTAGAGCAAGGGCTAAAAATGTGGCAAGGGCATTGACCTGGAATAAGGGATAATTTGCTGTTCCTGTGAAAATTTTCTCAAATTTGGCCAAGTTATAAGGCTCTGAAATATGTCAGTTCACACAAGTAGAGACTTGGAAGAATTTGGCAGCTAAATTCTCTGAAGATTCCATCTGCACTGAGCATGTAAAATCCCTCACAGCTCCTACATGCCAACCAGAATGTGCATGCACCATCCCCACAGAGAGACTGGGCATGCTCCAGCCCAGGACTGCAACGCCTGAGCAGGACTTTTCCTGAAATTGCTCCTTTGGCACCAGGCACCCAAATTGAGAGAAGGGAGATTCTCCTGTACTGTCCTTTTTCCAGCTGCTGGCTCCCAGGCAGCATGGAAGAAAGGAGGCAGCCTGATTTGAATGCAGAGGGTTGATGGAGGGGAAAGAGATGCAGGCGGTGGTCTGGGACAGGCAGAATATGTACTAGGAGGTGAAGGGAGGTAGGACAAGGAACTGGGAGGAAGGGAGAAGGATAGAAGCCAGTGGTGGGAAATCATGAGCAGGGGCAGAATCAAAGGGAGGGAAGGAGGGAAGAAGAGGAGTAGGGGAGGAGTGGGGGAGAATAGCTATGGACAGGGGGAAGTACAGGGGCAGGAGCAGTGGACAGGAGGTGGGAACAGAAAGGCACAGGGAGAAGTTGGGGGGAAGGACTGAAGAGCCTGCAATCACTAGAGCACGCTCCTCTACTGAACTGGAGATGAACCCACTCTTCCTGAGTATCAATATTCACTTGCTGTATAGAAAATAGCTGTAAAACCCACTGACAAAGTGTGTGTCTCCATCCCCCTCCAGTGCCTGGTCCACACACAAGATAACAGCCTTCTACTATGATCAGTTACTCCATTAGTATAACATACTAATAAATAATAAAAATTGGGAGGGGGCTTTGGAGGGTGGGGGGGGAATGTGATATGTATAGCAAATTAAGTAATTTCCAAACTGCCAAGATTGAGGTTATAATAAAAGCAACATTGCAGAAAGATTGTATTTCAGAATTACCTTCAGGATAACCGCATCACTGATATCCCTTGATTCTTGATGGATGAAAATTCTGTTGGACTGTGCTAGAAATATTCCTGCTGTATTCTCACTGGCCTTCGGTACTGCACAGGCAAGTGAACTGCCTCTGAACCATCCATGCCTGAAGAGAAAAGCAAAGAGAAAATGCTGGCTCTTACATTTCCAGTTTGGAACCATATTGTATTTTATGTGCAGTGAAGTTCACTTCTGTTTCATTCATTTATCAGTAAATTCTTGCTAATATCAGGGTGCTGATGAGAGAAACAAATTTGGAATCTTATGACCAAATGGCTGCAACTTTATTAAACCTTTACGTTCAGGCAAGCTTAAGCCCTACAGGCACCTGCCCTGGCAGTAGTGAAGGGGGAAAGGCAACAGCCATTCTGAGCTGCCACTGATGTCCCTCTCCTGGTGCTCACGTCCCAAGCATCCTGTTAACCTATGGAGTGATCAAGGCCTGCAGCCCCATCCAAACTACAGCACAGGGCAATTGCCAAGCCTCCTACAAAACATGCAGTGAATTTTTGCAGAGACAGGAGAACAGAGCACGGGAAGGCCAGCTTCTGTCCAGTGCAACCACTGGCCAATCCTAGCATGTATTAGAAGCACTGGGATAGATTGAAATCAAACCTTCTGGTAAAGGAAGGATGCCATTAGCAAGTGGTCACAGTGATGCCATCTGGGGTTGTGGCCAGCCCTGCTGGCAATACCAGATTTACCATGGTGCCAGTGGCACCATGGCGGCGGGCCCATAATCAGGAGGGGCCCCGGCCAGCTCGAACCCCCCGTTGGCTGAGCTGGCCAGGAAAGCTGCCCCTGCCTCCACTCTGCCCCTTCCCCCCCAAGCTCCCTCCCCTGAGCTACGTGTCCTGGGGGACTGCAGCAGGGGTTGGGCTGCTCTGCACTCACCGGGTGGCAGGAAGTGGAGCGACCCGGCCCCAACCCGCTCTGCTCCGCCGGTGAGTACTGGGGGGCAGTTTCCCTTCTGCCCCCCAAGCCTGGGGAGGAGATGGAGCAGTGGGGAAGGGGCATGGGATGGGGGAAGCGGGGGCAGCGGGAAGCTGGAGCCCAGCATGGAGCATCCCCTTTGCAGATGCTGGGGCTCCCCTGTTAAGCAGGCCCATTGAACCCTCACCCTGACAAGCCCCACCTCCCCTACATCTGTACCACCCTGATGAGCCCCCCCAGACACCCTCCCCACTGAGCCTCAACCACCTGCACCTAGACCCCCCCGCTGAGCCCCAAACACCTTCACCCGGATCCCCTGCAGAGTCCCATTGGCCCTGCACCTGGAACCCCCCAATGAGCTTCTGTGCATCCAGATCTCCCACTGAGCAGCCTGCACCCAGATTGCCCCAAGAGAACTCTCTTACCCCCACCTGGACCCCCCCACACTAAGTCCCTCTACACTTGGATCCTGCTGCCGGGCTGAGCCTGCTCACCCCCACCTGGTGCGCCTGGCACAGGGGAGCAGGGCCCCAGGGTGTTTCTGTGGCAGGCCACCAGGGTGTTTCTGGGGCAGGCCTGGCCCTTTCCCTGTGTCAGGGTCAGGTGCAGCCTCACTGCCAAGTCCCTGTCCCGGAGTGGGGTGAGGGGGAGGCTACAGGGTAATCTCCCACCTCCATGCAACCAGTGGTCTGTGCTCCCCACTGCCATGTTGAAGCCTCCACATTTATTTATTGACAAATAAAATTTGCAGAATTTTAAAATATTGTGCACAGAATTTTTAATTTTTTGGTACAGAATCCCCTCAGGAATATGGGGTGCTGTGCAGCTGTGATGTTAGGACTGTGAGGAAGGTGGTGGGAAGTGTGGAGGTCTATGGGCGGGGGGCACTGGGCGAGCGGTGTGGTGTGCAGGCTGCTGTGCAGTTGTGGTGAGAGGCCAGTGGGGGAGGTCTCTGGGAGGGCTGGGGGCTGGGCAGAGAGATCTGTGGTGGAGGTCTCTGGGCGAGGGGGTGCTGGGCATAAGGGTGGGGCACTGGGCCGGGGGGCAGTGCGGTGCAGGTCCGCCCTCAAGGGGAAGGGGGATGCTGGCAGCACAGGGCTGGGAAGGCCAGTGTGTGTCTGGCAGCTGCAGGTTTGTAAACAGTGCCTCCTGCTGGGCTGCACGGAGCGGGGCTGCTCCCGCCGCGCTGTGCCGCATTGCCCCCAGCCCACCCTTCACGCGGGAGACTGACCATCCCGCCCCCCTGCACCTTGCCCCATGGGGGCCCACAAATATGTTTGGCACTGGGCCTACAAAAAGTTAATCTGGCCCTCTGCCCTTAATTCCCAGGGCTGGCTATGATGGCTGGTACCCTTATATAATATGAATTAGTTATGTTGGAAACCACTTTGCATGCATCTCTTTTAAATGGACTATAGTTGAAATGAGTAAGACACATACAAGACTTTAAGAAAACCTTTCATCCATTTCCGTGTCCTTGTTGGAGTTCTTACTACTATTATTAGCCCTGTTTATTGTGGTAGTGCCCAAGGGCCAATCAAGAATGGGGCTCCAGTACGCTAGGCACTGTACAAACAGAGAGCGGTAGCTGGTCCCTGTCCCAAGGAGCTTACAGTCTCAACAGACAAGACAGATACAGGGTGAGGGAAGGGGCAGAACACATCAGCAGAGTGAACAATGTGATGGTAGCAAACTGCATGTTAGTGCCACTTTCTTATGTTTGGGGGGGGGGTGATTTACTTAGGAGGGGGTTGGCTAAATGAAAAGTGAAGGGAAGGCAGGGCAGGAGGACAGGGCTGGGGAGAAGTAAGGAAGGAGGGACAGGTGTGGTGTAAAGCTGAGGTGAAGAGACTGAGGAAGGTGGATGGTTGGAGCAAACAACCAATTAGCGCAGGCAGAGACTGTCAGAGAACATTCTACAACAGGGGTAGGCAACCTATGGCACGTGTGCCGAAGGCGGCACGCGAGCTGATTTTCAGTGGCACTCACACTGCCTGGGTCCTGGCCACCGATCTGGGGGGCTCTGCATTTTAATTTAATTTTAAATGAAGCTTCTTAAACACTTTAAAACCCTTATTTACTTTACATACAATAGTTTAGTTATATATTATAGACTTAGAGAGAGAGACCTTCTACAAAACGTTAAAATGTATTACTGCCACGCGAAACCTTAAATTAGAGTGAATAAACGAAGACTCGGCACACCACTTCCGAAAGGTTGCCAACCCCTGTTCTACAATAATGACTGGGGGTGCCCAAAGGTGGACAAGGTCCCTGCTCGGCTGCTCCTATCGAATGGAGTCCCTGGCTGGCTCTTCTCTGCAGTTCTTCCCCAGGGCTACAAGGCGGTGGGGAGAGGAGGCAGCAGTGGATCCTAGTGCCCCCAGAGCACTGGGAGGAGAAGTGACTCAGATTGGGCCCCATTTTTAGGGTGACCAGACAGCAAGTGTGAAAAATCGGGACGGGGGTGGGGGGTAATAGAAGCCTATATAAGAAAAAGACCCCAAAATCGGGACAGTCCCTATAAAATCGGGACATCTGGTCACCCTACCCATTTTACATAAAACACACACAGTGCAGCAGTCCCTGCTTTGCTGATTCTGTCCCTAGCGACTGGAGTCTTTTGCTGGCTCCTCTCTTCAGTTTTCCTGCAAGGCCACATGATGGAGGGGAGGAGAAGCAGCACCTGAGCCACAACACCCCTCCCCACCAAAGATGCCCACCCTAAGCGTGAATTTGGAAACTACATTCTGAACAACAAATACCACAATTTTGGAGGACATGGTGGGAAGATAAGGAGACAGATGAGTCAGCATAGAAGAGCCTACACTCTTTGACCCCCCAACTCTGGAGATTACGGTGGAAAACTCAGCATATGGAAACACGAGTCCTGCTATCAATCATTAGTTTGTAGCTTTCAGGCCACATGCTGTCAGGCTTCATTTCTGGACTCAGGCCCTGAGAGTAGCCCTCTTGCTAGTTAGGTAGATTTACTGGGCTGGAACACACCAACAAAAATGATTCATGAAAATGAAAGTATTTATTGCATGCCCCCTTGTTCTTGTATTAGGAGAACGGGTAAATAGTGCCTACCATAAATCACAAGTCTCTCTTGTTAGCCTTATGACCAGGTGTAAACTACACATCTGTTTATTTGGGGGCTAGACGTGCCATTGTGATTTAAAAGTGTACAATTTTCAGTATAAAATGGATTTTTTTTTTTTTACCATGAGGCTATCTATAAAGGACTTTGCTAGAGGAAGGACAATGGCTATTGTCTTGAATATTGGAAAGGCTAACATAAGAACTGTAATTTTATAGCCATGTATCAACACTGCACTGTTTTGTCATGCAATTTCATTGTCAGTTTTTCTCTGGTTTACAAAAGTTTTACGCCATTATAACCTCATTGGCTTCAGTAGGGTAACGTCTGAATTACACTGTGTTTAGTAAAGATCATTTGAGTAACCTCATGTGACTCTGGATTTAACTATTTGAATGGTTTAAAATCACTATTGTGCTTTGGGAAAACATTAATAGCCCCTCATACTGTAATCAATTTTCCACTTCTAGGAAAGATCTTACTATAGTTGGAGTTTCACAAAGCTAAAACAGACCAATGCAATCAGAATCCAGGCAGATATTCTACTCCACCTCATTCTTTTGAAAGAATATTTTGAGAGCCCCAGCAATATGAAAACACAACACCTACAATTTAGGATCAGACACATTTAACCCTGAATTTCTTTGCCTTTGGAGGACAAAGCCAAATCAGTGATACATCTTTTAATAGGTTTCCTGTTGTGATCTGTTTTCTGGGACATTGCTCTTAAGCCTTCACTCCTGTGAAGTTTTAGGAAGACAGTTTAATTGACTTACTCCTTAATGGAAAGGATTTAAAAACTGAACAGGCACATGCACAGAGTTGAGAGTTGAAATACATTAAGATAAAGTTCATGTCAAACATAAGCAATGATGACATTACTGCAAGGGGAAAACAGAGACTATACTTGTTTGATTCAGTGCTCTGGTAGAAACCATTTTCTGGACAAGTCTGATTCAAATCACTGCCTGTAACAGGAAGTGTGGGCCAGATTTTCAGCTGATGTATAATGACTTCAATGAGCTGCACCAATTTACACCAGTTGAGGATCTGGCTCCTTTTTCTTGCTAGGTATGTGTGCGGAGAAGACGGGTGAGAATGAAATCAGACACATTTACAACACTTCACAGACCAGATCATTGGAAATGCTTCTGCAACAGAAAATGCAGGAGGACTGTGCATTGCATAGGATAGACACCATAAAGAACAAGGAAGTTACCATTTTCATTGTACTTGCCTGCCACTGGTCAGCATTTTAAAAGGATCAAATGGATATGTGTGTGTCACCTAGGGCAAACTCTAAAGTTTATTCCAGAGGCTTCTGTTATGGTTTGAGATATGATTAGAATTCTCTAAGTCAGCTAGATTCAGAAACTGGCAAACATGACATTCAGCCTGGATAAGTCATTCTATTTGTTTTCCCCATTAGTACGATTTCCAACGATTCCATATTTAGTGAATACGATTTAGTATTCACTAAATATGGCTACGCCATGCCTCTGCTGCTGCTACCCATGATACCACAGCTACATGACTATTTATACTCACACTAGCTCTCTGAGAGTATATGTACCCAAGCAGGGGAATCGTACCCCTAGCTTGCAGCCTGGATGTAGCCTAAGAGAATTATGTCAATTCTTATCTTCATATTAACATGTGTTTGTAAAAGTCAGAGTAACCAGTACTGCAAGAAAGTTTCCTCCCCATCTGTGTCCAAGTGAAGTGCAATGAAAGTTTCAAACTATTAACGGACACCAGGCATTTCCATACAGAACTGGAAATGCCAGTTTCTCCAAGGAAGAAAGACAAGACTAAAATTAGATTTAGGGGCACTCCGTTACCTCCAATTATGCTGGCCCATCCCAGAATGGGTTAGTCATTTCCTGCATATCTTTGTTATCTTATGACCAGGTATTTCATGTCAAAAGTGCTCAGCATCAGAGAAAAAATTGCTGTCGCATGGTGATCCTAGGCGAAACTTCACAGCACTTGGAGAGTGAAGTTAGTGCCTCTTACTTCCTGTTACATGTCAGTTACCACAACACAAAAACAAAGTTTATTGTGTACATTTGTGTTGGATCAAGTTGCCTTAAGGACATACACAGAAGATGTAACTTAATTAGAATACCGCCTACCTTTTATATTGTGCTTTTCATTCGTAGATCTCAAAGTGATTTATTTAAGAGTTAAGCATCATTATCCCCAATTTATATATGGGGAAACTGAGGCACCTTTGCCACAGTCTCCCAGCAGGATAGTGGCAGCACTGGCTAGAACCCAGGTCTCTTGACTCTGAGTCCTATCCACTAAGCCACACTGCCTTAAAGCCTTCCAGCAGGCTGGCTATGAGATCAACTGTCAACATTCTCTCAAAACCTCTCTGTTTTTGTAGTTAGCATCTACATCAGGGGTAGGCAACCTATGGCACGCGTGCCGAAGGCGGCACGTGAGCTGATTTTCAGTGGCACTCACACTGCCCGGGTCCTGGCCACTGGTCTGGGGGGCTCTGCATTTTAATTTAATTTTAAATGAAGCTTCTTAAACATTTAAAAAACCTTATTTACTTTACATACAACAACAGTTTAGTTATATATTATAGACTTATAGAAAGAGACCTTCTAAAAACGTTAAAATGTATTACTGGCACGTGAAACCTTAAATTAGAGTGAATAAATGAAGACTCGGCACAGCACTTCTGAAAGGTTGCCGACCCCTGATCTACATCCATAGACAATTCGAGAGAACAAAAGCCAGGACCAAAGAGATATTTTTCCTTCTCCATTCTTCACAGTAGACAAGCATGACTGTGTGTGCAGGGTTTTGGGTTTTTTTAAATAAACACATCAATTTTGGGGCAAAGTGCAAAATGCAATCAATTGATCATAGTGAAGCCCCATTACTGCTTTGTGGAAAGCTGTTCTCTTGTCATAGCTAGTGTTTTCTCTACTAGCTTAGTTGGACAAGTAAATTGGTTGGATCCATTCAAAACCTATACCAGCTGTAAAGTCAAGGAGTGTGTGTTACAGTCTCTCTCATTAGTGGGACCACTGCAATTAATCTCCTAGCCTCATAGGTGCCAACTCTGTGGGTGCTCCAGGGCTTAACCACCCACCAAAAAAAATAAGGGGTGCTCAGCACCCGCAGGGCCGGATTAATCTTCTGTGGGCTCCGATGCCCAGACCGTGGCCCTGCCCCCCGCTCTGCCTGTGCTCCGCCTCGAGGCCCCGCCTGCCACTTCATTACAAAATAATATTTCTGTTAGAATGAAAAGTGTGTTGGAAACATGATGATGTATCCACTCCTGCAGATTTTTTGATATTTTCTTGACAAAACAGACCACGAGGTTCTAATTAGGAAGCAGCGTGATATCCATTCAGCTAAGCAGTAAAATCAGGACTCTCAGCCTTGGCAAACTTTCCAGCCTGGAGCAATCCTTAACATGCACAACAAAATGTGGGTCATCACATTAATTGTGGCCCGTGGTTCAGCTTTCCAATTACACTCCACCCTACTTCAGTTTCCAGATTCAGGAAAAGAGATAAAAATGTATTGTTAAAAAATAAGTATTGGCTTTAGAGCTAACATAGGGAGTCAGCTTTTGAAAACAATAGTTTTGAGAAATATGAAAGTATTTAGCCTAGCACTTGTGGATTATTGTCCACCTACAGAAATTCATATAAATGAACCTTTCAGAATGCACTTAGTGTCTGTCTGTACTCTGGAGTAGAGAAACCAGGGAATTAGCATTTACTGCTCTTTTGTTTTGTTGGAGGTACCGATTTCTAACACTGCCGAGCAGATTTGAAGTTTCACCTTTACTCAAGTGTGTGTGTGGGGGGGGGAACCCCCCCAGACTTTGGTAGTTCAGTTTGTGCTATTGCACAGTAACTCATTCAGGGTAGAAGCTAAAGCTGTAATCATAGGAAACTTACCAAAATTGTAAGAAGGAAAGTGAAAGAGATGGAGGGGGACAAGAAGTGGAAAGTCATTGGGAAAGTGGGTTTTTAACTGAAATTAACAGAATTAGAGGATGACTGGTCTTGTAATTAAGGCAAAAGCTGTCAGGAATCAGAGCCTGCAGCAGAGCTAGTCTCCAAGCAGCCTAATCAGTACAACTGGCCTGAACTGGGCTGCTTTATTGGCCGTGTCGTCTGATTGGCTACAGGGACCAGCAAGCTGGCTCTTCAGCCAGGAGCAGCTTGCTGGCTTTGTAGCACTCATGCCCACCATTGTGCCTGCTCTTGTGTTACCTTGTCCTGCTGCTTGTGCCTTGCCTCTGTCCTGCCCTTGCCTTGAACCTTTCCTTGCCTGATACCCTGCTCACACCAATTCTTGACCTCTGGTTTGTCCTTTGACTCTGGCTCCTGATTACAGATTCCAGCTTGACCCTCAGCTCTGGTACCAAGTTCCTGCCTTCCGGTTTGACCCTTAGCTTTGGCATCAGACTGATATCTGCTCCGACAACTGGGCTAGACCACCCTCGTCCTGGTCAGCTGACAAAGGGAACCAAGAGAGCTGGGTTATGTTTCTGACAGTGTCAGAGTTTCTTTGTGATTATGGACAATTCTCTGTTTCTCAGTTTCTCCTTCCATCTGCAAAATGAGGACAGTGAATCCCTACCTCACAAGGAGTTGATAAATGAAAAGTACATGGGGGGAACCCTCTTATCTAAAACAGTATGGCAGGAAATTTACTGTTAAAGACTGTGGGTGAAATCCTGTCCCCAGAGAATTCAGTGGAAAAACTTCCTCATTGCCTTCAGTGGAGCCAGAATTTCATCACTGGACTTACAGAAAGTTATTGATTCATACCAGGTGAACACATATATGTCTCTCTCTAGATCTACATCTCTTCATGAGCTTCACCTAGTCAATATCATCCTGGGAAGTGTCAGTAGGCTATCAGCTGGAGTTTAAATATTGGTAGTGGCACAGAAACTGAGTTGTTGGATTACCATTGGCTGACTTTAATTGTCATACGATCCTCTGCAACCACAAAACATTTTAGCAACTAAACTCTATTTCAATGGCAAGCCTCCCATTGATTTCAACAGAGCCAGGATTTCTCCCCAGAGAACTAAGTTAGGAAATCTATTGCATTATAACTGCTTATCAGCATTAATAGAATCACAGGGTTTAAGGCCAGAGGGGAGCATCAGATCATCTAGTCTGACCTCCGGTGTATCACAGGCCACCAACACCACCCGGGCCCTGCACACTACACCCAATCACCAAAATTAGACCCAAGTATTACTGTGCACAGTAGATGAGACTTATTTGCCACAGGGAGAGGGCAGGAGAGACTGAGGTGTATCAGTGGCCAAGGCCCCTGCAATGGCAGGAAATTGATGAAGGGAGATATATGCAGATAATCCTGGCAAGTGACCCACACCCACATGCTGCAGAGGAAGGTGACCCCTCCCCCCCACCCCAAGGTCCCTGCCAATCTGACCTGGGGGGAAATTATTTCCCAGTCCCACATATGGCGATCAGTTAGATCTTGAGCATGTGAGCAAGAACCAGGCAACCAAGCACCTGAGAGAGAGAACGTATTAATACTTCTCTCTCTCTACCAGAAATGCTTTGCCTGATGCATTGTAGGATTGCATTTTTCTTTTTTCACAGCTGCATCACATTAGTGGCTTATAGTCATCCTGTGATTGATCCACACATCCAAGTCTCTCCCTTCCCCTGTCACTTCCAACTAATGAGCCCCCCAATTTGTAGCAGAAATTTGTATTAGACCCTACGTTCATAACTTTGTATTATTAAATTCCATCCCATTTCTCTCACTCCAGTCCTCCAGGTCGTCGACATCTCCAGTATCACATTCCGATCCTCCTCTGCATTGACGATGCCCCCAACAAAATATTTTGATATTGTGCCATTTCATTTGATATTGTGCCATGATCATTAATAAAAATATTGAATAAGAGTTGTTCCAAAACTGATCCTTGAGGAACTCCACTAGTAACCTCCCTCCAGTCCAATAATTCACCTTTCAGCACAACCCTTTAACCAGTTCCTTATCCACCATGCAATGCTTGTACTGATCCCAATCTTCCCTAATTTAATTCATAATTTACCATGTGGTATTGTATCAAATGCTTTACTGAAGTCAAGTAGATCAGATCCACTGCACTTCCCATATCTAAAAAAATCAGTTATTTTCTCGAAGAAGGAAATCAGGTTAGTCTGGCATGTTAGTAAACTCATGTTGCACTACATCCCCTTTACTATTTAGCTCTATGGATTTAATTATTCTTTCCTTCACAGTTTGTTCTAAAACCTTGAATACTATTGAAGCCAGACTAACAGGTCTGGAATTGCCTGGATCACTTTTTTCCCATTTCTTAAATATAGGTATGATGACATCAGTTATTCTCCAGTCACATGGTACTATCCCCCAAATAGATAGATTAAAAAAAAATCCTTGCTACCAGACTAGCAATCTCATGTGCCAGTTTTTCAGTACTATAGGATAGAAACTATCCAGTCGCCCTGATTTGAGTGCACCAAGCTCTTAAAAGTTTTTCTTCTACCTCAGATGAGTGTATGCAAATGGAAATGACCACATTTCCATCAGCCATTCTGCCTGCATGCCCACATTCCATGTTATCATCCTTATTGAAAACTGAGGGAAAATATTGTTTTAGTTTTTAGGCTATGTCCATATTACCTTTAATCTCCTTTCCATTCACACTGTATAGCAACACAACCTCATCCCTCTTTTTTTATATATATAGCAAAAAACCTTTTATTATTTTAATTTCCTTGGCAAGAGCAAATTTGGCTTGACTTTTAGACATTCTAACTTTAATCCTACATTTTCTAACCTCCAAGATATAGCTTTCTTTGCTGATCAATCTCTTTTTCCATTTTCTGCTTACTCCTAATGACCTTTTTGAGATGGTTATTTATCCAGCTGGTCTGGAGCATTTCTCTACAGATTTTTTCCCCCCTTGCTTGGGATGCAAATTCCTGACAGTTTTTGTGTAGTTGATTTGAAGAAATTCCAAGCCTCCTTCCACATTTAAGTCCTTGACCTCTTCAATCTAGTGGACTTCTTTAACTAAATTCCTTAATTTCCCAAGGTCTTCCCTTTTGAAATAAAAAACCACAACAGATGACTTGGTTTTAATTATCCTCCTATTTAATTTAAACTGAATCAACTCATGATCACATGAGCCAAGGTTATTCCTATACCCAATCTTCTATGATGTCCTCACTACTTACCAAAACCAAGTCTAAAATTGCATCACTCTTGTTGGCTCAGTGACAATTTGATGAAGAGAAGTGTCATCTATCATGTCTAAGAATAACTGGGCCTACCAGTATTAGTGGCATTTGTCCTCCAATTTATACCCGGGAAGTTAAAATCTCCCTTTCTGACACAATTCCCAGATATTTCTCTCTATATATTTCTCTCTCTAATAATATTAAAGAGATCTGTATCCATATCCAAGATTGACCCTGGGGGTCTATAGCAGACCCCTAACACTATCCTAATAGAGCCTGGTACAATCCTTCCCCAAAGCGATTTTGACCCAGACAGGTTCTGTTTTGTCAATACTATCACTTCTTATTTCTTGTACATTAATGTACAACTCTACCCCATCACCTTTACCTGTATTCCGATCTCTTCTAAACCACACATACCCTTCAATACTTGTATCTCAGTCATGAGTGCTATTCCACCAGGTTTCTGTAATCCCTGTAATATCCAGTTTGGCCTCCTGCACCAGTAGTTCCAGTTCCTCCATTTTATTGCCCAGAATCCAGTATTCAGGCTTTTCAGATGTTTCCCTCAGGTCTCCCCCAGTTTTCTAGCCAGATTAATTAAAATCCTTTCACTAACTAACAACTACTCCACTCAATATTTGTACTTTCTTTCTCCTTATTGTCCATGCTCTTACCTTGTGTTGTTAATAAGACAGAGAAAAGGCTGAGAATGGGATAATGAGAACTGTAAGGCAGGCTTTATGGAGAAAAATAACCTAATTTAACAGTTTCGGTTTTATTCAAAGGCTTCAGAGCCAGCAACAGGGTTTCTTCAACAAAATCTGCATTGCTGAAATTCTCATTTCTGCAGGGACTTTTTTTCGCGTTGTGGTTAGATGGTGCTTTAACAATAAACAGGGATCTTCGCCGTAAGGGATTTTGGATACTGTCAAAGCAAGCAACATTTTAAACCTAAAACAACCCTTAACTAATTGCAAAAGTCAGGCCAGACAGTACAGAAAGACATGAAGCCAATATTTTGACAGATTGGGACTATGCTTTGAGTAAGGGTGACACAGCATGGGCCTTTGCAAAGAGACACAGATTCCAACTGACATAAGTTAAAGCTGTACATCACTCTGAAAAGCCCGGAAACTGCATCTGAAAAACCTACCAAACTCCTTCACTGTATGCATGATATGCAGTTTATGAACTAAAACCAACACATTAAAAGGGAGATATTTCTTATCCTTCCTCTCTCTCAAAGTTGTCATTAAAACACAAGGGGAATGTGAAACTGCAGCCTTTTCCTGTTTCTGATCCAATATTACAGATTGAAAACATACATGTCAGTTTTCAGAGGAGCAAGCAGCACTAACACTAAAACCTGTTTAGAATTCAGATTTAACGGAGTCTAGCTAAGGTTTTCAGTAATGTAACTGGAAATTATTTTAGAAAACACACGATTTTATTTTCCAAAAGAGAAAAAATTATTCTTGTGCTTATCAACCAAGAGATGTTAATAGCGCAGTTAAACATGTGAAAGTTGATCAGCACTGAACGTACAGACCTAATGGCTAGTAGACTCATTAATGCAACAGGAATATTTAGAGAAATACAGAAAACAAGTTACAGCTACTGTTCCTATGAGATATTCTAGAGACTGAAGGCCTGGAACGAGAGAGTGCAAACTGTGCATTGCCCTAGTATGTAATCCTTGGAACAGGAGTCACCATTACTGTCCCCACACGTTCCAACATGGTAACACAACTACAATACAGGGACAGGGTTTTATAATTGTGCCTTTCCTGGGTGGAGCTGGTCAAAAAGTAGCTTGGGAGCCCTGGAAGCCCTAGAACCCTGGTGGAGGCTCAGGCTAGCCCCACGGGTTGCCTCTGCCAGTGCCACAATGGCCACGCAGCTATTTTTAGTGCACTAGTGAGAGCCCTGCTGGCACAGGTCTATCAACCCCGGGCTGGGAGGCTTGCCCACCCCTCTGTAGAGATACACTGGGGGTCCTGTTCTGGTGCAGGGGGCCTAGAAACAGGGCTGCCAGGTCTCCAGAATGCTCAAGGGGCCTCATCAGTTTTGTTTCAAAAAGTCAATAGAAAAATATGCTCTCCGTGTTTTTTAGATGACATTTCCGAATTCCCATTCTGTGGAAAAATTTGAAATATCAAGATTTTAGTCCAACAAACTTTTTAAAAATTTTTTTGGAAATTTCCTACAAACTGAGAATTCTGGATTTTGATCGGCCCTACTTCTGAGTGCCCTGACAACAAAGCCCTCTCTGGCCATAGTCACCCCATTTGGCTAATTCTAGGCACCTCAGTGGATTGAGATCATGAGGTACTTTGGGAGCTCATCTTGGCTTTTACTACAAAAGGCCTGCAGCCTAGCTTCTGACGCTATGAACCCAGGAACGAGACAAGGCCCGGATATGTATAGGCTTTAGAAAACTACCCTATCAAGTCTGCAGTTCCATAGCATTCTCATTCCCTTTGATGGGAGGTGGTGGGGAGAAAGGCCTCAGTTTAACTCTCAGTTGGGGGAACACCAACTGGATGAGTCCAAGCCACAACGTTTGATCTCATTCCAAACTTTCCCAGAGGTCAGGGGTGTTTGAATAAGGGGTTTTAAATCCTGGCCCAGATCCTTAAAGAGAGTCAAAACCAGTTTATTGTAAACATAGATAATATATAGAGTTACTGTTTATGTGCCAGAAGGGTTTCAGTTTAAATCCTATATTGATTCAAAAAAGAAAAAAAAACAACAGAAAACAAAACAAAAGAAAAATTAAGAGCCCCATCCCCCAATCAAAACAAAAGTTCTCCCTGGAGCTGCACAATACAAATGATCTGGAATTCATAATGGTACCATCTGCCTCCTTCTAAGACGTGATCAATCACTCTGAAATTTTAAACACCAACAGTTTCCTTTATCCAATAACTGTGTCCAAATCAACTTGTTTTAAACAGCTGAACAAAGGACACGGTGGCCCTTTATGGTACACAGGGCAGCTCCATTAAGAACTTTGGGGTATAAAAGATCCATCAGTGCAAACGTCCAATGAAATCAAGTCTGTCGATAAAGCACTAACTTTCCCTATTTTTGCAACTATTGCGGTAATGCAGATACTTAATTTTGGAAGAAAACCACTGGAAGGTTTAGGTCCTAAATTGTTACCAGGTTTTATGTGGTCATGCAGTGGGGTGCGTTTTGGAGGAAAATAAGGACTATTTCCTCTCCTTAACATAGTCTGTGCATAGGCTGCCCAGAATCACAGCCCTTGCACAGGGCCTGCTACTGAATTGCTTCATCTGAATATGTTCTCATAACACCCCCGCATCCAGAAGCAACTTGACAAAAAGTGGTAGGGAGCAGGGGATCCCTCCCTCTCTGAACCAGCCAACAGAGATAGCCAGTTGTGCAGGGGGGCAGGGGTAAGAGGGGAGAAACACATGGGTGACCTTGGTGGAGCGGGGGTTGCCTTCCTCTGCAGCATGGGGTGCAGGTCACTTGCTAGGATCATCTGGCTATATCTCACTACATACGTTCCCTGCCACTGCAGGGCCCTCAGGCATTGGCTCACCTCGGGGTCCCTCCTGTTCTCTGCAAACAATAGTTTAGTCTCCGGAGGGCTGTGAAATACAGGAGGTGAGACAAGATGATTTGGTGGTCCCTTCCGGCCTGAGCTCTGTGATTCGATCACTTTACTCCCCACAGCACAATTAATGAGGAACTGGTTCTCCCTCTGGGGCACTATGGCTCTGCACTGCCCCTTACAACAGACTGTTCCTAAAAGGCACAATTGAGCCCTAATTAGGAATAAAAAATTCAAAAGATCACCCAGACTTTGCCAACCGGTTAAATGCAGTCCCCAGCGGCACTGCCAGTATTGTGCAGCAAGCCATATTAATAATCCATCTAAAATTCAGATTTATAAAGGCCATGTCTACATTAGCGAGCTGACGGCAGCCTAGCTGTACCGATGCAGCTGCGCTGCTGTAAGATCGTTCATGTAGCTGCTCAATGCTGACAGCAGAGAGCTCTCCCGTCGACATAATTAAACCACCTCCAATGAGTGGCGGTAACTATGCTGACAGGAGAGCGTCTCCCACCAACATAGCGCTGTCCACAGCAGCGCTTCTGTCGGTGTAACTTATGTCGCTCAGAGGGGTGTCGCTAAGTAACATACGTTATATCAACAAAAGTGCTAGTGTGGATATTCCCAAAGTATTGGTGTAGCCATCAATGTTTCTGCATTACCCTGTTCTGACAAATCTTGCAAAAAAGATACAAAATATTTACTTTTATTTCTGTTCCCAGAAGATG
Organism: Platysternon megacephalum; assembly: GCA_003942145.1. Taxonomy (NCBI): domain Eukaryota; kingdom Metazoa; phylum Chordata; order Testudines; family Platysternidae; genus Platysternon; species Platysternon megacephalum. The sequence goes on along the minus strand of QXTE01000099.1, from coordinate 3,351,960 downwards.
AGTAAGCAGTCCCAAAAAGGTCTTGAATGTAGGATTTCTTATAACCATTTGGTACCAGACATGCCCTCATCATTGGCTTGGAACTAGTCCATACTGAACAAGTAGTGGTTTGTTGAGGCTGGCAATAAACTGTTTATTTTCTTAGACAAAAACGTTGAATCATTGACAAGTTCATGATTCATTTCCCCTCCTAATTTTCTCTGATGGACAGCTATTTATTCACCTGCTATATCTTTTCTTGGCTTACCTCAGGGGCCTCACTAATTTCATTTGTGCTGGTCCTTATCTACACAACAAAAGAAAAACAAACAAAAATGTCATAGTCCTGGCGGCAAGGGAACAAAACAGGACAGAGAATCTGCCCTATAGTACCTACTCTGCTTTTCATGGAACCAAAGAGAACAGAATTGTCTTGTTAGCGTTAACTCAAATAGTGATTTTCAGTGAGTTTGTCACCTTTCTTAATGCTTGCTTCTTAACATGGACTGCCCATGCAATATGAACAACAAAATGCTTTGAAATATCTAGTCTTCTTTTACTCTGTGCTGCCTTTTAATGCTATATGTGTCACATGCCACTGCAGTTCCATCACCAGGTGGCTGAATGGAGGTGCAAAGATTAGTGATTAAAAGCTGAAGCAAATCATCATCCAGTGAAAAGTTTTTAAGTTATAACATATGGGAAAAAATTTGAATGACCTAAATTAATTTTCTATCAGTTTTCATGCAAGGTCACTGATGCTGAAAACTGACTTTCCCCTGTGCTATCTATTAAAATTTCTTTTGGGAGGATGAGGAAAAAGGATTTTCAAGATGTAAAATAAGTTGTAGGAGCCAAGCTTTTTCCTTCACCATTTTAATTCTGATGATCTGTCCACTTATCTAGATTCCACCTAACATCACCATGAATGTGTGATTTGATGCATATTGCAAAGCCCACCAATGTACAGTTCTCACAGCATGGTGAAATCTGTTTGAAACTGCATTTCCAGTATTTTTCTGAACAACCTTTGTGCTTTTGAAAATGTCTAAAGGCCTGATCCAAAGTCCACTGAAGTCAACAGAAGACTTCCATTGACTTCAATGGGCTTTGGAATTGGCCCGAACACAGGAAGCATCTGAAATTGTGAAACAGAGGTTAATAGGATTTCACTGAACATCTGGTAATTGTCAGTGTCAACAGAAGTATACTGAGATCAACATTAATGATGTTGGCCCTGTGCAATTGTTATTTTTTATAAAACAGGGAATTTTAAGTTCACTGTACACAAGTCTATTTACTGGCTTCATTTATTGTTTCCATCAGTTTTCTTTCCCAATGGCCTACAAAGAGAAGAGCCACAAATAATATACAACAGATATTTTCCAAAACATTTACGGCCTAGATGATCCTGGTTCCAGACGTGACCAAAGTTGTGCGAAGTTCTGTTATCTGTAATATAGAAGCATTATAGCTATATGCTACGAAAGAGCCAAAGGTTTTTGAAGGCCCAGGGCCCCCTACCCTTCCAAAAAATGTACCCTGGAGATGAAAGTGTAAGAAGAGGAGAGGGGTTGGGGTCAGAGAGGGTAAAGGCTGTGGGGTTGCTGTCCTACCCGCTCCCACCTCTCCCTAAGCTCCAGTCCCATTCCTACCTCAAGGCTCTCAGCCTGCTGGGTCAACTCAGGACTGATGCGATGATGCCAGTGGCAGTGATGGTGGGATCTGGGCCAGGTCAGGGTTGGTGAGTCACTCCCCATACTATTAATGGTGGGTCAAACCTGAGTGGTATTGGAACCCCATGCACCATCTCAACTCCTCACACTCGAATTTGGCTTGGCTGCCCCTCCATTATTTTGGGAGCCTGGAGCCAAGTACCCCTTTTTTCTTTCCCACTCCCGGCAGCCCTGCTTACTACCATACAATTAAGATGATTTGGGGGAAGCGTGTTACAAACATACTATGGAACATCACGTTGGAATTGGACTCCTTATCATGGTTGTAATTGTCATACACACAGGACTTAAGTTTGTACAAAAAATTTAGTCCAGCATTTTCAAATCTGACTTCATTGGGCTCTGGAGTTGGTCAGTGCCTCTGAAATCCAGCCACTCTTATTAACTATGACTTGTTTTAGGCATGCAGTTTTGAAAACTTTGGCCTCACATTTCTGCAAACCAAAACCCTGTGAATAGGTCAGTAATTCTGTGACTAATGGAAGGGAAAGTCAGAGAAATTAACCACAAACCTGTCATAATTTGCCAATGATTTCTGTGAGAAAGTGTTAACAGTATTCTTCTTTTTTTGGAGCTTTCTGCAATTTTACTCTTTGGGGCAGGGACTTTCTTTGTGTTCTGTATTTGTATAGTGCCTCACACAATGGAGACCTGGTGCTCCTAGCATGGCAGAAATACAAATAATGAATAACAACAGTTTATAAGTCACCATCTAGGATATATGGTTCTAAATCTTACTATTAAAGGTGCACTTGAAACCATCTTTGGGGAGGGTTGGGAAAAGGGGTTATTCCAAATGAAAAGTGGTATTGGTATCAGGCCTGAAGTGTTTATGCAGACAATTCTGTCCTTCTGTTTTTAAAAGCTTGTCATTTTAAAAGTCTCACCATGTGACTTAGGTAACCAGACACCACAATAATGAGTAATTGACGGCATAGTAAAAATGAATGGTTAAACCCTGATCCTGCAAACACATTCATTGAGTTAACTACATATGTGAACAGTCCCAGTATAGACAATGGAACTACACACATGCTTAAAATCAAGCACGCACGTAAGTGCTTGTCTGAATGGGGAAAACATGTGCTTTCCTGAACCAGGGCCATAGTCAACAACCCATAGTCTTGAATATGTTCCCATAAACAAGTTAATAAGAAATGAAAATCTGATCTCAGATGATTAATGAACACAAAAAAGGATAAATTCATCAAGTTATTCACCATGAATCATGGTCACAGCTCTAGTCTTGATTCCCTCTCATCTGTGTGTGCACTCACACAAAGCCACTTAGCAAGTAAAACAGAAAGAGAGAGGCTTGAAGATAATGATTTGTGTGTATTTCAGATAGCTTTTTTGTTCTGGTGGGAGATCGGCTCAGTCATTTCAGGGTTTTACAAAGGGACGTGCCCATTTCTCCTTGTTATAAATACACACACACACACACTTTGCTCACTTAATTAAAAAAAACCCCATTAAACTCACCATTGGGGCAGTGTAGGTCTGATTCAATGAGGTTGTACAATATAAGATGATCTTGCCCAGCCAACCAGGCTTTTCTCAATGATATTTTTAAAATAAATGTATCAGATCAGATAGAGCAAGTAGTGGGCAGTTTACCATTCCTTACAATTAGAAGATAGTATTTCAGTATTAATTTCTGCTATTATTATTATTTGCGTTGCAGTAGCATCTAGAGGCCAGGTCCCCATTGTGCTAGGCACTGTACAAACATAACAACAAAGACAGCCCTGCCCTGAAAAGCTTACAATGTGCTGTCAATTTCCATTTCTTCAAATTTGTTCATAGATCAAAGTTATATCTCAAAGCATTTGGATGGGAAGTTGTTATGGAACTGCTTCATTTGGCTCTAAAATGTTACTGTCTATATCATTCCTCTTTCTGGCACACGCCCAATCCTCTGCGTAATCCCACAAGATTTCTTGTTCTTGGAGAACACCAACAATGAGCTGACTGTACGTACTATCCCCAAATTAATATTAGGAACATAAATGGTGAATATATTTATCAAGAATAGAATGGTTCATAGGCTAGCCCATGCTGATTGGTTAGAGTGTCCTAATACCGCAATGCTACATATCATAACTGTGCATTGCAGCTATTGCAACAAGCTGGCAGCTCTGAGCAACCCTTTTTGCTACTGTGGGCAATGCCACCCCTCTCCTGTAAATGCTGACTAATGAAACAGGATATTATTTACCTTACACAAACATTTCACCTTCTACATGACTCACAGCAGGGCTTGAAAGGAGCAATCACATCACGGGTTTAAAATTGTGGTCACATGCTTTCAATTAGAGACTCCATGGATGGCATTGTTCCAGCTACATTACTTGAGAACAAACACCATGGGAAGCAGCACTGCAGCAAAGACCAAAGGGGAGGTTTTTTTAAAGACATTAGGCCAACTACAGCTCCAGCGTTACTGAATTTGTTCCATCAAGACAAAGTTATTTCAAACTAGGAAGGAACATGGAAGACAATTAAAGAGACATAGAAACTATTATAACTATATTAGACTTAAAATTATACAACTAAGAAGAAGGTTGAGAAAACCACACAGTTCCTTGCCATAAACTGAATTATGAGTAGTATTACACCTAGATGCCACACCAAGTTCTGTGCTTAGAGACAATTCTTCTCCTAAAGAGCTTATATTCTAAACCAGGGGTCGGCAACCTTTCAGAAGTGGTGTGCCGAGTCTTCATTCATTCACTCTAATTTAAGGTTTCGTGTGCCGGTAATACATTTTAACGTTCTTAGAAGGTCTCTTTCTATAAGTCTATAATATATAACTAAACTATTGTTGTATGTAAAGTAAATAAGGTTTTTAAAATGTTTAAGAAGCTTCATTTAAAATTAAATAAAACGCAGAGCCTCCCGGACGAGTGGCCAGGACCCAGGCAGTGTGAGTGCCACTGAAAATCAGCTCGCGTGCCGCCTTCGGCACCCGTGCCATAGGTTGCCTACCCCTGTTCTAAACAGAGGACCCAGATAAAGGGTGGGAGAAAGTGATATGACATACGAACAGAATATTGAAAAACAAGTGTGCCTCAGTTCCCAGTGTAGCAAACGCACACAAAACTGGTATGGAGAGGTTAAAAGTCCTTAAATAGGTTACAGCTAACTAATATATTACAGTGATTTATAGTCTTCAGCTATCACTGAAGAGGACTTAATTCAAATAATCACATGAACAACTAACAAGCTACTATAGCAAGTTGTACCCTGGAAGTACCCCTGTGTTTGTATTATGGTAGCACAAACTATGCCCCTTTAAAATTGAATCAGGTATTGACATGATAAAAATATATAATTCAGCCTGGAGCATCTTTCTATGTTTTCTGTATGAAGTTGGGAACCAGCTGGTATGTTCCTAGATAAAACAGCTGCTGCTTCTGCCAAAGGTATCAGGTATACTCTGGTATTCTGCTGAACTCAGCATGTGGTGGAATGACAGCAACACAAGTGCAATGGAGAACCAGCAACAAAGAGGTTAATGGCTGTAAAAAAAATTGTAATGTCTAATCTGGATTCCCCTGTGCATAATATTGCAAAAAGCAAATGAAACTCACCAACATAATGTCTTTTCAAAATCAACAATACAGCACAGGGCTGCACCAGGGGCACATGGGTTTTGGAAGCCATCACAATATTTCTTAAGCTTCTGGAAGCACATGCTGTGTTGCTGTTTCTGCTTCTTGCATTATTTTCCACTCACAAGGAAGAGGCTGGTGATCATCATAACTCCTTGCTTACAGAATGATGTGAATGGTCTGTTCTGCATGCAGGCTTCCACTGTGTTGGGTATGAATGTATAATCAGGTAATCAGCAGCTCTGTCAGTCTGGAATTTGTATCAGTCTATATCTTGATACTACCAATGTGATCTCATTGGGAGAAGAGGTAAGACAAAGATATTTTAAAATACACCCAACTAACATTTGAGTTACTGAAATATACATGTGTGTAACAGACTGTGGGTTAGAGGACTTCTTGCTGTGATGTAGAATGTGCGAGGACTTGGTTTTCAAGCATGACCAATCTTGCTACCGAAGTATAACCATTATCCAGAGAAGTCTTTATCAGTCTGTGATAACAAGCACCTGCAAAGACAGGAGAGCAGTAGGGAACATCTACCCCAGTTATTGTAGACACATGAGGAATGAGTATGTGAGCTGTTCATGGATTGTTTTTAACCACGCCACTTCCATCCTTCTGAAGTACACTATTGATTGTGTCTGTTGCAATTTCTCCAAAGGATGCTTTAGAAGAATTCTCATATACCTTCATTTCTACTTTGTGTGGAAGAAGGATGAATAAAACCAACCCTTATTCTTATCCCAGCAAGGCATTATTAGCCCTCATCTCCTTCTTTCCATAGGTATTAACATGACATCTGTGGCCCATCCTCTCCCCTCATTGTTCTGACATGCTATCCTAGCTTGCTTTCTGTTCAGGCCTACTTCATTATCATCTCTTATTTCTACAGCAACTCAAACGTGCTAGGAACTTTGCATTACAAAATTAAAGAGAGTGCCATCGCCGCACAGTACTTACAACCAAAATGTAGAGGTGACTTACAAAGGGAAGACTAAAACAGGAGTGAGTGAGAAGGGGGCCTTGAGTGCAGATATATGATGGCCTGAGTATTCAGTATGTGCCTAGTGAAGATTTCAATCAGTGTGAGATTTTTTAAAAACATTAAATATGTGCTTCATAATTTTGGAAATCCATTCAGATGTCAAATTATGTCAGCGCAGGAAGTAATGTTGAATCAGGTCATATGCTCCATGACAATATCTACTAGATCTGTGAAGAGATCCATTGATCAAGGCTGTCCTCTGTGGTATCAATTATTATCCTTTACTAACTAAGCTAGTAAGCATCTGGAAGAAAGATGGTATTATACTTAAGAAACAAGATTAAGAGACAGAAGTTCAGGTTTTTATTACAGGTCTTCCACAGATTCCCTGTGAGATGTGGGACATGCTGTATAATCTGTCTGTACCTTAGTTTCCCTTTCTGTAGAATGGGATTAATACTTTCCTACTTCATGGGGATGTTGTCAGGTTTAATTCATTAATGTCTGCTCTGATGCTATTGTGTGCCACTGAAATGCCTATAACAGGGGTCGGCAACCTCTGGCACGCGGTTCACCAGGGTCAGGGGCGGCTCCAGGCACCAGCGCAGCAAGTGCATGCCTGGGGCAGCAAGCCGCGGGGGGCGGCCTGCCGGTTACTGTGAGGGCAGCAGTAAGGCGGCCTTCGGCGGCGTGCCTGCGGGAGGTCCGGTGGTCCTGCGGTTTTGGCGGCGGGTACGCCGAAGCCACGGCACCGGCAGATCACCCGCAGAAACGCCGCCGAATCCATGTGACCGCGAACCACCCGCAGGCATGCCGCTGAAGGCCGCCTGACTGCCGTGCTTGGGGAGGCAAAAAACATAGAGCCGCCCCTGGCCAGGGTAAGCACCCTGGCAGGCTGGGCCAGTTTGTTTACCTGCCGCGTCGGCCAGTTCGGCCGATCGCGGCTCCCACTGGCCGCGGTTCGCTGCTTCAGGCCAATGGGGGCTGCGGGAAGCCACGGCCAGCACATCCCTTGGCCCACGCCACTTTCCATAGCCCACATTGGCCTGGGACTGGCCTTGGCCAGTGGGAGCCGCGATTGGCCAAAACTGGCCCGGCCCGCCAGGGTGCTTACCCTGGCGAGCCGCGTGCCAAAGGTTGTCGACCCCTGGTCTATAAAATATGAGGTTACAAAGGACACATCTAAACCATTTCAGATTGACTGAATTTCTTAATTCAAATTAATTGATTTTCAGCCAACCTCCAAAAACAAAACCCACCACACATCATTAAGCTAAGAATAAGCATGAGAAATTTCACCCCACAGGGTAATTTTCTCAAAAAGTTGGAAGCCTCTGAAGACATGGGCTTGAAATGAAAGCGCCTTCTCAGCCATAACCAGACAATTGCTATTGTGACACTTTAAGCAAGTTTGTATAGTCTGTATGGTGTCCCAAGAGCTGCTGTGATCTGGTATATGCTATGCAATACTGCATGATCAGATGATCCTTCTTTGAACTACAAACCCAGACACACTCTGGGTTTTAAGGCATTAAATTACTCTTGCACAACTGACACTTTTTTCCCAACATAGGTAACGAAGGTTAAAACTATTGTCCCTTTGGGTTAAGCCAGGGTGTCCCATTGCCTAACAGCAAGATGAGACAACTTTCAAACTCAACATTAGAAGAATGAATGAATTAGCCTGTTTTTCAGGCAAGACTGAATCTAATGTAATGCCATTGACTTGTGTGTATATGTATACTGCATATATGTAAATACACAGACACGCCTATACATATGCATTACACATATATACGCACACTAATAAGTAAACAGAATATACTAATTTTAAAGCACTCCTTCACTGTGCAATAAATCTAAAAGCTGGAGGGTAATCAATCCCGATCTTTAAATAAAAGTTCTGAACTTTGAAGTGTCCCTAGCACCTCTTTGCCAGAAGCTGGGACTGGGCGACAGGGGAAGGATCACTTGATGATTACCTGTTCTGTTCATTCCCTCTGGGGCACCTGACACTGGCCACTGTTGGAAGACAGAATACTGGGCTAGATGTGAAGAGATTAACTGGCACTGAAAGTGACCCAGTGGATACTGTTTGAGAGATACAGGGAGATCTTAGATAACAGGATTCCAGAGCAATTAGGGCTTTATAGAGCTTAATCAACACCTCAACCCAGAAATAAACAGGCAGCCTGTGCAGAGCATGAGTTATATGCTTGTAAAAGCTTCTCTCATCCCAAGAATTTTGCTGCTCCATTCTGGACTAGCTGAAACTGCAATGTCCTTCCCTAGGGTGGCATTTAGTAGACCTTATTGGTGTAATCCAGTGTTGTAGTTATGAAGATATGGGTCAATGCGGTGGGGTTGCAGTCATTAGTGGAGCAGTCACAGCATCATAATCTCCTATTAAATGAAAAAAAAAAACCCACAATATGCCATAGTTGCTATCTGAGAATCCAGATGCAGTGACTGAATCGATAAAACTCCAATACTGTAAATTATATTGCCCAACAGAAGAAGCCATCATGACCTCTCCCCCACAACTTATTCACCTAAACACAGTCCAGTACTAGGCCTGTTAGCATCCTTTCCATCTTAGCTGAATTGTGTTTCAGCCAAATTGCCTTTTCAAATCCTCTTCCCCCGGCTCTTGTCCTTGTCCCCTCCATCAGCATCTGGGGCTGATGAAAATGAAGTGTAGATCCAAAATGCATTTTGGTGACACAGTACATAAATGTGGCACACACACGTTGGGGACCCAGCAAATAAAAATGTCTCACAAAAAAATGACACACAGTCGCAATGACCAGAAGGACCTTTAAGAGTGCGCTACGTGAGGAATTGTTCCCATTATTTTCTCTCTGAGAAAAAGCAATGAACCTACTGAAGGACCATTCCCTACTACAAGTCTCAATGTAGGAGTCACCAAACCCTCATCAATAATATTGCTGATACCGGTCAAAAATTAACATGGACAATTTATGTGTGTCCATTTCTAGAAGGAGATCCACTGCTGCAGATAAAAAAAACGTCTCCACATTATGCCCAGAGGGATTGGATATCTTGTTCATATTAAATAAGATATGCTCCTACAGTGTACAATTCTGGAAGCGACATGTAAGGGGAAGAGCTAAAGATTGTCATCCACCCTATAGTTTCCAGAAATCCATTTGCCTCCCTCTAACATAAATTCAGGAGGGGTAGCTTGCATTTCACTGCATTGTTTTAGTACATGTGCTCTCAATAAGAGATTCCAGTTGAACTGCATTATAATTAACAGTCTTTTTTACTTTTAGAAAAGACTGCTTAATCACAACTCAAAACCGCAACTCAAATCTGGTAGTCTACGTAACCCACACCAACTCAGCACGGGGCTCTGTACCCCTCTAGTGGTGGCTGAGCCACATAAAGACACAACAGCCACATAAAGACACCACACTTGCAACACAACACCCCTGGCTGGGTCATTGACAGGCTGGGACTTCTAGACCTGGGTCACTGAACCCAAGACTTCTGGATCTGAAACCATGAACATCTACTGCCTGTGCTAAAAGACACTGTTCCTCAAGGCTGTAGCAGGTTCATCAACCTTTATACTCACCCTAGCCACCACTAGTGGAGAGATAGAGTGTCACCTGGAGTGGGTGTGGGTTACACCAGCTCTGTCAATTCATTCCAAGCTCAGCATTCTAAGTCTCAAAGCAACTTTTAATGAGGGACCGCTCCTCCCAAAGCTACTCTGTACTAGCAGTTACCTTAAGATTACCTTTTGTAAGCAGTTAGTCTGCAAAGGGGAGTACTTGCTTTGACTTTAAAAATTGGCCATTTAAGAATGTAAAGGTAGATGTTGCACATATGTATCTACTTTCATGTTGTCACTGTTCATTCAGTACGACGCAATGTACTATTAATACACAATAATAAAAATACACAGTGCGCTATTAATAAGAATGTATTATGGATATGAAACTGCTGTTTGTATGCGAAGCAAATTAAACAGATAAATATTAAATATACACTACAGCAGCTCTAAAATAGCCACATTATATGCAGTAATTACGCATTAGAAATTAAATCTAAACTGTAACAGCTTTTGTAATTGTCCACATAGCTCATCAGCCCTCAATTAGAACCAAAGTAAAGACTCAAACAAAGCATCCAGAGGGCAAGTCAAATCCCATGTTGTTATAATACATTGGCTCAGCAAGTGTGTCAGTATCACCTTCCAGTGGCTGTCCCCATCATAGCCTGCTACTCATTAAATAAAGCAGTGGTTCTCAAAGCCGGTCCGCCACTTGTTCAGGGAAAGCCCCTGCCGGGCCGGGCCGGTTTGTTTACCTGCCGCGTCCGCAGGTTCAGCCGATCGCAGCTCCCAGTGGCCGCGGTTCACCGCTCCAGGCCAATGGGGGCTGCAGGAAGCGGCGCGGGCCGAGGGACGTGCTGGCCACCACTTCCCGCAGCCCCCATTGGCCTGGAGCGGTGAACCGTGGTCAGTGGGAGCCGCGATCGGATGCGGCAGGTAAACAAACCGGCCCGGCCCGCCAGGGGCTTTCCCTGAACAAGCGGCGGATCGGGTTTGAGAACCACTGAAATAAAGGGCATTCTCCCGTAGCTTAGGTGATAGAGGCCTGTGTTTCCAGTGCTGAAGTTATAAGGTTCTATCCCCCCAGTGATGTAACTATGGTTTTCACATCATGTTAAATAAGCATTTTTATCCTCCGTCCACTTTCCTATATCAATAGCTTGGGAACAGTTTCTCCTCTCAATCTGATAGGCACAAATTTCATTGATTTGCTGGAACATTTCCAGATTTATCCCTGCGTAACACAGCAGAATTTGGCCCACTGCAAAAACCAAAACAATTAGTCAAATCTCAAAGTTACACTGAAGCAATAAGGGACTGAATTAAACCAGCAAATACAATCATGTTAAGGGTTAGAGTTGGATCCCTACAATATCCAGGTACTGCAGAGTTCTAGCAGGCAAGCTTCCATACCGAGATGTGACTGGGTGGGTCAGGGATAGAGTTTCAGGCTTAACTCAAAGAATTTCCTTGCTTTTATGGTTTCAGTTAGACTCTTAAATGTTACCTCGTTAACCACAAAATAGTAAGTACATGACTCAGTTGGGTGGAATGTAAATTCTTGCAATTTAAAGTGGGTTTTGGACAAGTTATCATAAATCAAATAATTGAAAGAAAAAACTTCTAACAGTCAGTCAGCTGGTACAATACTTTACAACTGCAATATGTTAAAAAAAAATCAGTCAGACTTTTTGTAAACGTGTGGGACTTTCATTGCAACATTGCTTTCTGTGTAATTCACAGCCCACAGAAGTTATGCTTGTATAGACTGCCCTTTAAAAAAACATTCAGAATTACAAGGCCTTCCAGTGACACTCGCTGTCTGGAAATTTTCAACACTTATCAGAATGAGCTGATGTCATTACAGTGACTAAGGAGCTCCCACCCCTAAAGAGGATTCCAAGGACCTGCTAATTGTTCACAGCTACCATATGCTGCCTGTTGGTTACAGTTCACTCTTGCTTCACTTTGTTTATGTTGTACTCCCCCAGCCGGATTCTACATAGGCAGGCTTTGTTAGGATCATGCACAGACAGAAAGGGAGAGTCTTTACTGGCACAACCACAGTAAGTAGTTCATAGCATATTTGGGCAATACTGACTCAACTTCTGCTAGGTTCTCACACCACCGTGTTTCCCAGTCCTCCCGGAAACTCTGATTCTAACAGTCCATCTCTCATAATAAAGGGTAGACAATACCTCATAACATCCCTAGCAATTCTGCCTTGTTTTAGGTTCAGATGGGCTTCCAGCCCACAATAATCTTGCAGTATTTATTAAAGTGCTGTAAATTGACATCAGAAAAGTTGGAACCACGAAGCTGGGTGTTAAGGCCAAAATTACCAAAACAAAAAAGGGGGGTGCCTAAAGATCCGTTCCTGAAGTTCACAGTTAGGCAGACAAATAAAGAGGCTGTTTATCAACAGTGCTGAGCACAAGCAGTCTCTCCTCCCACAAAACATAGTACCAAATACAAAAGATCCAATAAAGAGAACAGCATCTGGTACAGATGTGACTGTACTAGTGATTCTGACACATTGCACGACCAATTTAATCTCTTTGAACTAGAGTCATCGAAAGATATTTCCTGTTTAATAAAATGCACACATCATAGATCACATGCAAGGACAGCGCAAGACAGTGCCAACCCACCATGTCAAACAGGGCATGACAGAAAAAACCCTAAGTGCTGGGTAATGTAGAAGCAATTGCAGCACAATAAAACAGGAGGAAACAGAACATTAGGGATTTATTTATGTGTTCAAAACAATGACGTGCTCACATGGAACACTGTTTATTATCAGATTCAGACCAAAAAAAGACCTCCTCTAACAAAGTGATTTGGAAAGTCAGGAAAACTCCATAAGGCAAAGTTTCTATATAAACACTAGGCTCCCATAACAAGGCATGTAGTAAGATAGTTTTTATACCTTTTAGGCTTTTACCACATACTAGCAAGACTGGTTGATTCAGCTTTGGCAGCTAGTTACTTAATGATTATGAATAGTTATAAACTATTAATTTAGAGTGGACTTTCCAAAAGCTACACCAGAAAAGGCGGGAGTTAAAATAAAGGGATTTAAAATAAATCAGTGAGGACAGCTGGGGAAAGAAGAGAAATAGGGCATGGGAAGAAGACTAAACATGGAATTTTCACAAGCATTCAGCACTGAACTAAACCTATTAAAGTCTATAGTAAAAAACCTATTGGCTTGACTGGGAGCAGAGTTGGGCTAATGCTAAGCATTCTGGAAAATCTCCATCCTTGTAGTCCATTATGATCATTAGTGCGCCCTGACAGTGTGCTTGGCACTGTACAAAACAGCTGAAGAAAGAGTCCCTACACCAAGGAGCTCATGGGTAGCATTTTCAAAAGTGACTTTGGAACCAAAGTCCAATTTTCAAAGTGACTTTAGGCCAGATTTTTAAAAATATTTAGGCATATAAAGATGCAGATAGTAGGATTTTTAAAAGCATCCAAACAGATTAGGTGCCTAACTCCCACTGAACTCCTAAGCTCCTAAGTCACTTGGGCACATTTGAAAAAATTACCTTACATCCTTAAGAGCTAATTTGATGATAGAATGTACATACATTCTACATGCAGGTCTTGATTCGACGCCTATTGAAGTAAATGAAAAGGCTTCTGCTGACTTTACTGGGCACTAAAACAGACCCTGAGTATGGTACATTTTGTAATGCTCTAGAGTTCATGTCTCCCCTCCCGAGGGTTCGTCCAATTATTGTGATTGATTTCTATTGCAGTAGTGGCCAAATCCCTTGGTTTCAGAACAGGGTTCCTGTTGTGTTAGGTGCAATTCAAACACATGGTCCCTGTCTTCAAGCATTTCCAATCTAATATGGCAATACAACACAGGGGGTGGGAAAAGGAATACAACAAAACTATCTCTAGTTTTTATATTCAGTACCAGGCTGTAAAACAGAACTCACAATCTGAGGAGTGGCCAAGAAGATTAGTTTATTTCATTTGTACAGAATTGTTAAAACAACCATTACATTATAAGTAGTGCCCGGGAAAGAATGTTTCAGGAGTTTTCCTGAATATAATCCCTTTTGTTTGCTTTTGAACAAATACCACCAGTTTGACCCCGCATCGGGGGTGATTTAAATCAATCCTTGAACAGCAATAAATATGCAGATTTGTTTTTAGGTCAAAATGTGGCAGTTCTAAAGCGAAGGTCACTTTAAAGTAGCCAGAAAATAAACAAACGTTGCAATTTCACTTCCTGTAACAAAGAAACCCAAACAGACTTAACTGGAATTTTCAAAGCAGTCTGACTGAGTTAGATGTCCAGCTTCACTGGGTTTTGGGTGCCTGCCTCCTGTCGGATCCTTTGACAATCCTAGCCTTTGTGTATCAGTGAAGAGTATGTCAGGCTAAGAAACATGAATGTCTAGAGAGCCTAGAAACTTTTGCTAAGCAAGGCTAAACTTTTTTCAGATGAAGAAGGATGTCTAGTATTGTACCACTCATGCCTCTCCCAATCTGACATGATGGCCAAAAACAAGACAGGAGATACCTTGTGTTACTTTCATACCATTTTTAACGTTGGTACTTTTTTCTGAATTTGAGTTTTCAACTGCAGTAAGCAAGATAAATAAACCTATTTGTTCACATCTACATGATAGATCAATCCACAAGACTAGACAAATGCTTAATTATAAGTTTCAGTGTGTTCAGCCAAAGAATCGCTGTGTGCTGCCAGAGACGGGAAATGAAGTTGTGTGCGGCAGGAGTGGAACTGCAAAAGTATAAACGATAAGGTTGAGTTATAGATGTTGATGCCAAGAATGAAGTATGAGCACTAGATCCTACGAAGGGATCTATTGATTTCATCCAGTCTGCATCCATTGACTTTCATGGATTTTGCTTTAAATTAGATTTTAAGCCCTTTGGGCCAGACCATGTCAACCTATGTGTTTGTATACTAGCTAGCATAGAGGACCCTGATCCCGATGTGGGCCTTTGGGCACTTCCTAAACACAAAGAAATAATAAACAGTAGCTGCTTTGCTTTCCTGGCTCTGAGTGCTGCTGGCATTAAAAATTCCCAGGAAATTTTAAATAGAATAAAAAAGAAAAATGAAGGGCCTTAAATATGTAGCATGCAGGTGGATTGCTGCAGCAGCACAGAGTTAAAGCAGCTTCATTGTGCATGCAGTGATCAGCCCGCATGCCATCATGTACAGGTTTGGAGCCCAAGTCAGTTCCATTAACAACCAGCAGAATTGTGGATATTAGATATATGGGCATAGCGTAGCTCTTTCTTTTTCATGGATGTGCCACCAACACAGATTGTTACCTTTGCTAACAGCCAGTCAAATCTCAGTTGCTGTGGACATTCATCAATGCTAATTGTAGTACATTGGGCAGGAAAAGATCCCTTTGGTGGCTATTAAAAGGCTTCATTGTACACACATGCACACACACACACCTCTCTGTCTGTACACTAACATTTACTACTTGTCAAACTAGGCCTGCTTTTATATGGTTACTATGTTAAAAAGTGCAATAACTATTATTACGCATGGACTGATGGGGCAGAGAGCAGGGCACAGAATAGGGGAATGGTGATGTTGGAACAGGAAGTTAAGATACAAGTAAGATAACCTGATAATATTTGTCTTCATTTTGTTGTGCGCTGTAAAGATGACATCATCTTATGTCAAGCCCCCGTGCTCTTACTAACAGCAGGCCGTTCTTGGTGTTGTTCAGTGAAGTGACAGTCTATTGCATAGGATTGGTCCATAGCTCTGGCAAGAGGACTAAATGCCATTTTACATTGTGCAATTACATCAGGGAACGGGTTGAATCAGAGCTGCGTGGAGCCTCAACCAGAGAACTTTGGCCTCTTCAATCCAGATTAGGTTCCCGGTGCAGTGTAAGCACTAGGAAAAAACAAGAGTGCAGCCAGCCTGAGACAGAGGCACCAACTGGAGACAGAGGAGGGAATTCAGCCCTGCAGGGGTTCTGAGCTTGGTCCCAGTACAAGGTCCAAGCCAGGGCAACTTGTGCCTCTCCAAGCCTGGGCTGCTGGGACCACTTAGGCCTCTGAAGCAGCTTAGAGCAGCCCTAAAGGCTGCCCTAACGCATTCACTCTCTGAATAGCCACAGGAAACTGTGCTATACCCTCCCTGTTGTGCACTCTGTGTTAGTGGGGAGGGGCAGGATGTAGAGTTGGTTATGTCAGTTCTGCATCTGCCAGGGATATTCCATCACACAGATGATGGCTCCTGGCTGTTTACAGCTACTTTATGCCAGATCTGCCAGAAGGATGTGTGGGATCCCTTAGATTTCCCGATCCTCAGATGATAACTCCCACCTCTACACTCACCCACATTCTCAATACATTCCCTTCGTGGAATGATAGCTGGATGCAGCCTCCTCTGAATACTAGTGTGTGGTTTGGCCAGGTCAGAGCACAGAAAGGAGAAGAAGCACAAGATGCTCCCTACCCCCGGAACAGAGTGCTCAGTAGCAGCCTGGGGACCTAATTTCTCATTCCTTTTACACCTCAACGGTCACCACACATAATTCACCATTGTTCATTAAAGTGATGTCATGCTAATGTGGCTGAAGAGATCTATTATGACACAGATGGTGTAGAAAGAAGTAACTTGATTGTCTGGAAAGGACTCCAGCAGCCAAGTGTGAGGTAGCAAAGCATTGCTCACATGGGCAGTGTGCTCCCATGTAATGACAAGGGCTGTGTGTGTCTCATACATCTGATGGGGAAGATGACTCCCTTGTCATTTTAGATCTGGAACACAAGACCATAGGCCCCCTCTGCTGGTCAGATGAAGACTACCTGCATGCCAGACTCTAAGGGCTTGGCTACACTGGCAAGTTACAGCGCCCTAAAGCCGCGCACAGCGCTGTAACTCACTACCCGTCCACACTGGCAAGGCACGTACAGCGCTGTATCTCCGGAGATACAGCGCTGCTTGTACTCCTCCTCCGCCAGAGGAATAAGGAGAATTGCGCTGCTGCTGCAGCGCTGCGGCGCCAGTGTAGCCGCCCAATGCGCACTGATTGGCCTCCAGAAGTATTCGGCAGTATCCCACAATGCCTGTTCTAGCCACTCTGGTCATCAGTTCGAACTCTACTGCCCTGGCCTCAGGTGACCAACCGTCAGACCCACCCTTTAAATTCCCCGGGAATTTTAAAAATCCCCTTCCTGTTTGCTCAGCCAGCCAGGTGTGGAGTGCTATCAGCGAATCTTTCCAGGTGACCATGCCTCCACGCGCCAGGCGAGCCCCAGCATGGAGCAATGGCGAGTTGCTGGACCTCATCAGTGTTTGGGGGGAGGAAGCTGTCCAGTCTCAGCTGCGCTCCAGCCGTAGGAATTACGATACCTACGGGCAGATATCAAGGGCCATGATTGAAAGGGGCCATGACCGGGACGCTCTGCAGTGCAGGATTAAGGTGAAGGAGCTGCGGAATGCCTACCGCAAAGCCCGCGATGCAAACAGCCGCTCGGGTGCTCCCCCCACGACCTGCAGATTCTATA
>QXTE01000099.1:3264378-3331809 GCA_003942145.1 Platysternon megacephalum | reverse complement strand
GGGGGGGGGGGGGGGGGGGGGGGGGGGGGGGGGGGGGGGGGGGGGGGGGGGCAGCAGGGAACATTTCCCCCCTCCATTTCAATATGCTCAATCACAGCTGTAGAACAGAATGGGGTTAGTATTAGACCAGAAGTATTTTCCTTCCGCCCCGCAGCTGTCAGGATATTTTTAAACCTCGCACAGTGATCAGATGCCAGAGTGATAGATTCTTTATAAATGCTTATAGCTAGAAAAGCCCTCTTCCTTCCTGTCAAACCTACTCTGTGCAAGGCATTTACTGATGTTAGGACGCAATTAAAAACTTAGGCTGCCACAATTTTAGTTACTCATTTGAGATGAGGAAGCCGCTGCTACCATGTCTGCTAGAGCAAATTTACATACCTAATTATCTCCCAGCATAACCAGACTGCCAGCTCCTGAACTAGGGTGATGAGAGAAAAAAGTCTTTGGGACTTTTAAAGAACATTAACACAAGCTCTTAGAAATGAGACCTGTACCATAACTAGCAATAGAGCTGGAATGTTAATGCAAGTGCTCCAGAGAAGATGGAAAGCTGTCAAAACCATTTTCAAATTGTGAGAATTAAAAATCAGGATGGCATTGCAGCCAATACAAGCAAGAATTAAGGGAAGAATTTCATCTACTGGAGCGGCCTGTTGGAAGACTAGGTAGAGTATATTCTATAGAAATTCAGAGGAAACAGCACAGTCCACTGGTTAGGCCACAGGATCAGGAATAGGAGATCTGGGTTTGGACCACCCAAACACCCACTTGCTTTTTGACCTCACTCAAGTCCTTTAGCCTTCAATTTCCCCCATTTAAGGAATTTTAAGACTGGCTGAAGCTGATCAACCAAATCTGCCTCATGGCTAAATAGACCACCTCCTTCCTTTGGGAAATTGGGCTTCATAGTCTACAGATGTGTTTGTAAAGGAGGAAGAGAGGAAAGAAGAGACCAAAGGGGAGATATTTGAATCTCCTAGTCAAAAGTCACTAGTGATTTGGGGGACCCAGCTTGATATATTTAAAGGGTGATGAATACTTTCTGAAATACAGGCCCCTTTCAAGTATCTCAAAAGTTGAACCCTCAATAACTGAGATACAATATCACTAGTCACTTCTGAAAACATAGGTCATATACAGGTACTGAATACCTTTTGGGAGGGAAAGGTGAGTTGGCATCCTACCACTTTCTATACTACAAAATTAGCTGTATTGTAAAGTGTCTGACTGCACTGATATAAAATTAATCTCTTGCTAATTTATATTTTTAAGTTGAGCAAATTACTGATTTAAAAGAGGATTTGAATAAATAGAACCAGCTGGACTATATTTGGCCAACAATACCCTATATAATCACAATATATGGCAAATTAATAAATCAGTGACCAACAGAGAGCTTTGTGACTGATATGAACCCTTGAAAATACACAGTATTTATAGTGCTTAGCTGAACAAAAATGGATCCTTGCATCTACCTGGTTTCCTATTGCAGGCAGGGTGACAGCACTCGCTTAAGTTTAGATATCCCATTGTATTGCCTAAGCAGGAGTCTCAAAGATCTCATTGCTGAGGCCCCCCCCCCCGTCTACCAAAGTACTTAAGCACATGCTTATCTGTAAGTGTGAGTAGCCCCACTGAAGTCACTGAGACTTCACATGCTTCAAGATAGGCATGTGCTTAAGTACCTTGCTGGATCAGGGCCTTAATGAATAAAAGAGAGAGATTAAGTTTTCACCCAGAAACTCTGGCTCCGTCTACACTACAGCTGTAATTTCCAGCTCGGGTAGCCGTATGTGTTCTAGTTTTGATTGAGCTAGTGCAATAAAAATAGCTATGTAGTGGTGGGGCAGGCAGCAGCTCAGGCTAGCTGCTGGAGTACAGTCCCATCCTAGGTACGTACTCAGGTGGCTAGTCCATCCCACCACCAGCGCCATGGCCACACTGCAATTAGCACGCTAGCTCGATCAAAGCTGTGCGTGTACATCTCCTGGAGCTGGAAATGACACCTCCCAGCTGCAGTGTAGAGATACCTCGGAGAACAAAGGAAGGTCCTGACATCCCTAACATGGGAGCTAGATGGGCTATTGGAGGCCAAGAGAAAAAACGGATCAAATAAGTAAGATTAAATGAATAGCCCTGTTTATTTAAGTCTCCATTTTCCTACACATAACAGCGATAATGAAACAAATACCGAAAAGCCACATTTACACTTCGGAGTTCACTGTTGCACAATAGGGTTGCTGCCCCCCAGTGGTCAATGGCTTACACTACATACTGAGTTATAAACTATTCTGTGTGTGCTGTTGAGTATTGCTTCAGAACATTTTAGTGCCATCCAGATTTTATATGAATGGCATTCTGTAAAAGTTACTCCGAATTCACCAGAAAACTCTAATAGTGCTCCAAGCTTCCATGCACCATAATACAGCTGTGCTATATTTGTAGGATTCTCCCATGCTCAGGAGGAAAACTGGGCCCCCAGATTTATAAAACAGCATTAGTGAAATCTCTGTAAAAATGGGCAAAATAGTCAAGAAAATCAGTAATGAGTATTTTTTTAAATTATAGCATTAGTATTTAGTGAGATCCCTGGGCTTGAATGCACTACCCTATACCCTTTTAAAAAGCAATGACCTCACATTGGTCTTCATGTCAACACACACAGCACATACATATTTTAGTTCTCAGTATTGCCAACCTCAAGAGATTAAAAATCATGAATCAGATGTCCCAGAAATCATGAGATTGGGCCAAAAAAATCACAATATTTTAAAAAATATATATTTTTTGCTTTTGGGGTCTCTCATACTTTCTTGAGGGGCTCACAACCATGAGTGCCAACCTCCTGGCAAACTGTCAAGAAGCAGAGCAAAACCCCCAAACTGGTTGTACGTATTATAATTATGTTTCACTAGCCTTGTAACACGTGTGAATTCCTAAAGCACTATAACAGTCTCACCATGGAGTCACACACAGTCCCCTTGGGCATTCCAGTTTATCTTGCCACCCACGCAAGCCGGATTTAGTGACAGATGGTTCCTTATGCCAAAAGTCACAATATTTAGGTTACTCTCAGACCCAAAGGGCCAGTCACTTACCCCAGGTCATATGTATTCAGATCTCAAACCAAAGACAATATTTGTAGCCAATCCTGTAATAAAACTAACTAAAGGTTTATTGACTAGAAAAAAAGAAATGAGAGTTATTTACAAGGTTAAAGCAGATAAACATACACAAATGAGATACAGTCTTAAGTTCAAAAGGTAACAGCAGCTTCTATGATAAGCAGATCTATGTGTCCTTTAGGGCTAACCCAAGCCAAGCAGCTTGGGGAGCTCTTGCTTATGTTTAGAAATCTTTGCCTCTCAGGAGTTCAGACAGCATAGAGACCCTAATTCCTCCTGGACAGGGATTTTATCCTCACCTCACTAGAGTCCAAGCTGATGATACAAGCACTTCCACATGTTACCTCCTCATGGATGGGAGGGGGCAACAATTAACAAAATCTTTGTTCCACAATGGCCCAGTTGGATTCAATAGTCCTTCCTGATGGGCAGTAGATGACACCTTCGGTAGGAACCCAGAATTTTGCATACAGTGAAGTTTTTTTTCCTGTTTGGTGATTTACATAGCTTCAGTTATGGAGCAAACACTTGAGTATTACGTTATAGCGTGGGACACAGATATAAGTAGCATCCGGCAAGCATTCCATAAAGTCTAAACACTAAACACATTCTTCTAACAGTAATATCTATTGTAACTATACTAACGCACAGGTAAGCCAGACAGGTTTCCAGCTATGCATTAGTCAGTGTTCAGTGGGGCCAAGGCCTTGGCATGAGCTGACACCTTGGTCTGCCAGCATCACAGGGTCTATCAGTGATTTCTGAACTCCCCTGCCCATCCCCAGCATGTGTGTGTCAGTCAGTGTTGCCCACTCTCCCACATTTATTGGGAAAGGGGATTCTGGCCCAACCTACAGGGGCTCTCACCTCCCACATCTACCCATCCCCTGCCAAGCAATTAATCCCGTTCTCCACTCCCCACCCTCCGCCCCGCAGGTCTGTTCCCCCCGCCTCAGTTCAGGCCCCCAGCCTCATCTCTGCTCCTCCTGGGGTTCACCACCTCCCTCCCCCAGACCAGGGACGGGAGGCACACAGCAGGGTCCCCTCTCCTACCTTACCAAGCTCTGGGTGGCAGCTTGAGGAGCTCGTCATTCTGCTCTGCCTCTTCTCAGGCCGTGTGGGGATCAGGGAGCTCATGCTGTTGGCCCTGCTGCCAGTGCTCTCTCCTCACAGGGAGGGGAGTGAAGGGAAGGAAAAGCCTGGGATGTGTTCCACAGCACCAACTGCCTGCTGTGCGTTCCCCTGACCGCCAGTCGATGGGGTTTGCCTGGCCGGCTGAGAGAGACTCACCGCTCAGACAGCAAGCCCCAGGTTAACTCCCATGAAGAGCTGAAGTGAGCTGCTTGCTGCAGCTTGACGAGCCTGCTCCTGTTCCTCACATGCTTCCATTTCTGAAGTGTCTCTCTGTCCCCCACCTGCACTGTGGCTGGGTTTGTGGGAACCATAGAGGATGCCCTTCGGGTCATTGTCTAGTCAGGGCCTGATTCTGGACGCATTGAAGTTGGCAATAATGACACTGACTTCGGTGGGGGCAGGATCAAGCTGTTTGAGCCAAAGTCTGCTGAAGTCAGTATGCAGCATCCCACTGACTTCAGAGGCATTTGGATCAGGCCCGTATGGCCAAAGAACCCTTGGTGGAAGGACAACCCGGGTGGGGGCTGGGATCTTGCTATTACATCATAGGATTGGAGCTGTGCAAAAAACCCTGATTTTTCAGTTCACTGGCTGAACAAAACAAAGCAAAAAAATCCCTTTGGGCTTGACCCGAAACAAACAATTTTTTGGTTTTCTTGGTGAAACAAAAGTGAAAAAAAGTTTGGGGTTGAACAAAATGTTTTGTTTAGATTTGGGGCATTTTTAACTACAATTTCATTAGAAGCAAACAGGAGAAGGTGGGGGTGGTGGGACCTCCTTCCCCCTCCCCCTATATGCTCTGTTGCACAGTGGTTAGTGCATTCACCTAGCATGTAGGAGACCCAGGTTCAAGTCTGAAAAAGTTCACCCAGTTCTATACCGTGCTGGGCTGTGTGTTCAGGAGAAGCACCCAGTCTGCTGCTACCAGTGGGATTAAATTCCTGATGTTGTATAAGACTGTTTCCCATCTACTGACTGAACCTTCCAGCCATTTGTCTGCCAGCAATGCCCTGAAAGAGATCAGAGCTCAAGTAAATGTTAATTGTGCAAACATGTCCCAGTGAGACCAACAGGGTCACAGTCTCAGGCCCTCTAGGAGCTGGGGAAATGGCTGGCTGGTGAGATGGGGAGCACTGATGGGTGGATTGATTGGGTTTATTTGCTTCATGAATGATTGCTTTGTTTCATCTTTTGTCTGTCTCATGCCCTCCTCCAGGCGCACCCTCTGGATGGACACCAGTCTGTTGTAAAGGGATCCAACCGCTGAATCCCATGGGCTGCTAAGCTCCTTGGGTCTGGGTAGAGACTGATGACTGGTTCTCGCTCTGGGTCACTCAGGCACACTCCTCAGGTCTGTGTCTGACACCCTACTGGCAGTCCAGCCACCTAGACGCTGGAGCCAGAGCCTTGATTCTCCCAAGCCCCGAGCCATTTCCTGCAGTATCCAGCTGGCTGGGTGAGCTCTGGGTTCTCTAGTTACACCCCAAGATAGTTAAAGAAATGAACATGAGCTTAGCAAAGGAACATCTTACACACACACACACTGACCTGTTAGAGAGCACAGAACAGTTACAGATCTATGGAAAACAACAAATTCCTGAACACCATTCCCTCCCTCAGAGTCCTTCCCACTCCTGAGAGACCTTGTGTTCTGGTCAGTGTCCTTGGGGGGAAAGAACAGCCCCTTTGTCCCCCTCACCTCTCCTCCTGCTAAGTCTGATTCTGGCAAGGGGCTGGCCCTCTTTGCTAGACAGCATCTCATTTTAAAATAAGTTTGTCATCTTTTTCTGCTTCTCTTCTTATGCTGGGATAGACCATTCTCCAACACGCACCCTCTCCCCATGGGCTGCTGGGCAGAGAGGGCTGTTAACAGCTAATGGTTCTATTGGTATCTCCTATTGTCCTACCAAGACAGAGCTATCCAACGTCGATGACTCCTAGAAAGCCCTTTTTCAGTTCCCCAGACAGCCTGGGTTTTTGCCACAGAATGGAAGTTCTAATCCATACTGAAGGTTATAATCACAAATAGTGTTCATAAAACACAATGAAATTCATAAACTGACACAGATACACTCCCAAAACTGTCACAGTCCCTTTCACCAGTAAACTCTCTCCTAGTGTCCTGTGCTAGGGCTCTTGCTGTTTGTCTCCTGACTGGTTCACTGACTCCTTAGAGTGCTGGGTAAATTATCTTGTACTCTGAAGTTATTGCGTGTAGGGTGACACGCATTAGGTAGCAACCTCAACAACCTGGGAGGCACTATGCTTTCACACCATTCATTGATCACCTCAGATCCTGTTGCCAGGCATTGACCTGGTACGGAGCAAGTCAACAACAGCCCAGCTGAAGAATCCAGGCCCCTAAAATACAGTAGGTACTGGGGCGTAGTGGGAGAGGTGTTTATATTTAATACTATAAATGCTTTGTACACTTAGAGACAAGGTGGGGGAGGTAATATCTTTTATTGGACCAACTTCTGTTGGTGAGAGACACAAGCTTTCAAGCCACAGAGAGCTAGAAAGTTTGTCTCTCTCACCCAGAGCATACGCATGGGGGTGGGGGGTGCATCAACAGAAGCTGGTCCAAGAAAAGACATATTATCACCCACCTTGTCTCTCTCAAATATTCTGGGACTGACATGCCTACAGCTACATTGCATTGTACACTTACAAGCTAATGCAAATTAGTCATTTTCATTTCTGAATGTCCACATCTGTGTTTGGAGCCTGACATTATAGCCCAGGGAAGTTTAAGTTATTTTTAAAAAAAGGAGACAGTGGGTCAGATTTTCAAGACAACCAAGAACTGGTTAAGCAACACAATAAATGGCCAGGTTTTCTAAAGGGCTATGTTTTGAGCTCTTTCAAATATCTGGACAACCAGAATGCTGACTTCACGCAAAGCCAGACTGAGCCTCACAATGACGTAGGTTAGGTGTTGAGCCCTTTTGGAAATCTAGTCCCACATCTTTAATTAAAACATTAGCATTTTTCCATCAACAGTATTTGTATAACAAGCTTCTGTGATGCATGGCTAGAAAGGGTTAAACATCCTGCAAAATAAATGACTAAAATTCAACCCTTAAAGGCATGTAGGGAGATAATGTTTGTGTTTTTGTGCATTTCCATATATATGAGTAGGGTCAACAATATAATCAACAGTCCCTGTCTATGCTGTATTCTGATAATTCAGAGATCAAAAGAACATCCTAGCATTTAAATGAATTGTAAACACATGATAGCTCTGTATTTGTCTCTCTTTGAAATGTATAGCAAATGGTGAAGGAACAGGCGATTGTCTTATGTTAATTCATATAGCTAAGTACCAGTGATAGACTGCCTGATGGATAAACTGCCTTATGTTAATCTGTGTGAATAATTAACGACGATGCTTAGGAAATAAGAGCCTATTGTTCCCAGAGGGACTCCAACTTGTCATAGACCACCTGAAATTGTATGGAAAATCCTTGGGTCCTGATCCTGTTTATCTCAGATCTGCTTAAGCTTCATCAGAGGAAGTTTGAGTCGCAAGCTGAGATCCCAGTTACCCTGGTACACCCTGGATATGATATTGGACATTGGACTATAACCTATGAACTAAATTCTAAAAGAACTCTTTGCAGCTATAAAGCTCACCCTCTCTGCTAAACCTCAAGGATTGAACAGATGTCTGTATGTATATTGATCTTTTAACCATACTATCTCTGTCTTTTGTTTTTTAATAAATTTTAGTTTAGTTAATAAGAACTGGCTGTATGCATGCATTTGGGTAAAATCTGAAGTATTCAATAAACTGGGAGGTAATGTGTCCGATCCTTTGGGATTGGTAAAACCTTTTCTTTTATATGATGAAATAAGATTTTCAGAAATCTTCATCATATTTGACTTGGGTACCTTAATGGAGGCCTGCGGCTGGGTTGCTTTAAGGGAACTGTGTTGTTGGTTTCTGGACAACCAGTGAGGTAATAAAGAAGCTGTTTTATGCTGGCTTGGTAGATCTAAGTATTGAATTATCCACCAGCTTGGGGGTTTGTCTGCCCCATTCTTTGCAGTTCACCCTAATTGGGTAATCTCAGCTGGCCCCCACTGGGATCCCAGTCACAGCTTCATCACAAGGGTTTGACTTCTTTATGAAGGTTTGGTAATAGTACTACTAGAAGACCCTTCAGGTCCATGAGTTATTGTCTCTTTAAAGTTGTTCCAGGCCCGGTCCCACATATTGTGTACTTTAGGGCAAGATAGCCAATGAAGATGATGTGTGTCCATCTTTCCAACAGGAGACTGGGTAATTATTAGGGCTGGATCTCCCCTAATAGTTAGGAGAGCTATCATTCTTGTGCAGTAAGCAGAATAACACATGGCTGTAATCCACATGGTTCCTGTGTGTATTTTACCAAATTCTGAACCAGTCAAATATGCATTTAGCTCCATAATTCCCTTTTCAAGCAAGCCTTAGGGAGGAGATCCGTTTAGTCACAAGCCAAACTCCAGGACAATCTAGAGCTCAACAGATTTTTCTCCCCCAGTTTATCCATGAGTCAATGATGTTGGATCCCACCCTTTCTATGCAGTTTGTGATGCACACTGGAACTCTGACTCCAGGACTAAGCCAGATTTGAGGCTCAAATGCTAATCAGCAACACTCATTTACCTAAATGGGGAGGAAAGGAACTTGGAACCCCAACAGACTGGGTCTTTGGCTCTTATCCGCTTCAAACAGGAGCAGGCCCTTCTCCTTTTAAATTTTTGCTGTAACTGGTAGAAAAAGTTGTGCTGCTACCAGGGCTGTCCCAAGCCATTTGGGTGCCCTACGCAGCCCCTGCGTGAGGGGGCTGTGTGGGGCCCCAGGCCTCGCGCCCCCCCCCCCCCACAGGGTCTGGGAGGCAGGAGCTGTGCGGGGCCACTTTTGGGGGCACAACAGGCCCAGAGTGGCCTGGGGGATTAGTGGGGGGCTGAGGGATAGGGCTGGTCACCGGGGCTGGTGCTGCTGCGTATGCCTAAGGACGGCCCTGGGTGCTACAGGGTTTTTAACAAAGTGTCAGCATTTTAGGCATTTCAGCTCCATATCTTCTAATCATTTGTGTGTGTGTACACACACACGTTCATCCACACCCCTAGCTGATATAATTAGAAACAGCATATTACATTGCATGGGCTCTGTATTTGAGACTACAGGAAAAGGTAAAAATCTGCTGAGAAAGGACTGCATTTTTTCCTGACCCCTACACGACAATCCTCCTTAATGCCTGGATGGTTTCTTAGCACCGAAAATGCATTAAGGGTAAATTGGCCTCCTTTTGTTATTAAATTCTTTATTCTTTCCTTACATTTTAGGGTGAATTTAGTGTTGATGAAGGAGAGCTGAAAGCCCAAATTGGAGGCAGAGATAACTAAAGAGTCATATGAGAAACTCCCAAAGGACCTAATCAAGTGGGTGGATTGGGCAGCAAGATGGCAGATAACATGTCAATTGAAAGAAATAAGAGGCGTTGCATACAGAGAAGATCTCTTATCTATCCCAGTCAGTTCTGATCTACCAAGATCCTCTGAGGATAAAAATCTAGGGGTGAGTATTGTGAGTAGGTCAGTGAAGATGTCTGCTGAACTTGCAGGATGATTGAGTACAGAGGCCATTAGGATGATGAGACAGAATTGAAGCAGATAGAAAATAATGCTGTAATATTCTGTGAAAGGATGGTAACCCCTACCCCCCAGCGAGAATTGCAGTGATATTCACTGCAATGCATTGGTGACCTTCCAGAAAACACCATCCTAGCCACCATGGATGTAGAGGCTCTCTACACAAACATCCCACACACAGATGGAATACAAGCTGTCAGGAACAGTATCCCTGATGATGCCACAGCACAACTGGTTGCTGAGCTCTGTGCCTTTATCCTCACACACAACTATTTCAAATTTGATGACAATATGTATCTCCAGATCAGTGGCACCGCTATGGGCACCCGCATGGCCCCACAATATGCCAATATTTTTATGGCCGACCTGGAACAACGCTTCCTCAGCTCCCGTCCACTCACGCCCCTTCTCTACCTACGCTACATTGATGACATCTTCATTATCTGGACCCATGGGAAGGAGACTCTGGAAAAATTCCACCAAGATTTCAACAGCTTCCACCCCACCATTAACCTCAGCCTGGACCAATCTACACGGGAGGTCCACTTTCTGGACACCACAGTACAAATAAGTGATGGTCACATTAATACCACCCTATACCGAAAACCTACCGACCGCTATGCCTACCTTCATGCCTCCAGCTTCCATCCCGGGCACACCACAAGATCCATTGTCTACAGCCAAGCACTGAGGTACAACCGCATCTGCTCTAACCCCTCAGACAGAGACCAACACCTACAAAATCTCCACCAAGCATTCTCAAAACTACAGTACCCGCACGAGGAAATAAGGAAACAGATCAACAGAGCCAGACGTGTACCCAGAAGCCTCCTACTGCAAGACAAACCCAAGAAAGAAACCAACAGGACTCCACTGGCCATCACATACAGTCCCCAGCTAAAACCCCTCCAACGCATCACCAGAGATCNAGCAAAAAAACTTCAGGACCAGACTTCAAAGAGAAACTGCTGAGCTTCAGTTCATCTGCAAATTTGACACCATCAGCTCAGGATTAAACAAAGACTGTGAATGGCTTGCCAACTACAGAACCAGTTTCTCCTCCCTTGGTTTTCACACCTCTACTGCTAGAACAGGGCCTCATCCTCCCTGATTGAACTAAACTCGTTATCTCTAGCTTGCTTCTTGCTTGCATATATATACCTGCCCCTGGAGATTTCCACTACTTGCATCCGAAGAAGTGGGTATTCACCCACGAAAGCTCATGCTGCAAAACGTCTGTTAGTCTATAAGGTGCCACAGGATTCTTTGCTGCTTTTACAGATCCAGACTAACACGGCTACCCCTCTGATATAGTGATATTCACGTCACTTCTAGGTAGATATTTCGTGGAGGCTGACAAGTTCCAGAGAAGGAAAACAAAAGAGAGGCCTAGTGAGGCTTCCGGATGCCAAAAGACTACAGAGTCAGGGATTATCAGCCTGGGAGAGAGAAGAACCAGAGGTGACTTGACTGAAGTAAGAGGCAGTGGATGCTGCTAAGGGGAGGGATTGCCTGGCTCTGGTTTGAGTCAGCATGACCATTTAGCTGGTGCTGTATGCCAGGGCTGCCCAGTGCCATGATTATGGGAGTAAATATGCATCCAGCTAAAGGCCCAAGACTCTGTGAGCAATTATGGATATACTTGCACTCCACTGGGAACCCAACTTCCACCTGTTAGGTGCTATTCCCAGGACTGGAATTGCCAGTTCCCTTGTCTTCTACATCCTCACCCCCACTAGGATTATGTAGGCACAGATTGCACTTCCACGAACCCACTGGGCCTGCTGTGTCCCCCTGGGGACGGCAGGGAGTCTTGGAAGTTCTGCCGCAGAAGTGCAGCTTTAAGTTATGATCAGGGTATCCCCAGTTTACCTTGGCTGTGCTCTGTGTCATGCCAGTTTGCTGTCATGGAGCAGTGCTGGCCAGTCGCTGTCTCTATGGCAGGGTGGCGGTTGCAGCTATCTTTCACTGCACAAATGCTTTCTAGGCAGACTTGCCATTGCAGAGTCCTGGCTCTTGTTGACAGATGCTGCTAGCATAACCCACAAGTGAATGGACCCCATGCTATGTAGAACAGCTTTGTTTTCTCTCAGCATTTCCCTTGCCAGTAGAGATACAGGCCAGAGAGAAGAGACAGAAAGGGGCTCCCTGGCTGCCATCCACCATAGCCCTTTCAGACTAGACCATTAGCATCCAAGTGCTCTCCTGCAAGAATTCCATTCTCATTCCTATGTTT
Source organism: Platysternon megacephalum (assembly GCA_003942145.1). Lineage (NCBI taxonomy): Eukaryota > Metazoa > Chordata > Testudines > Platysternidae > Platysternon > Platysternon megacephalum. The sequence goes on along the minus strand of QXTE01000099.1, from coordinate 3,319,671 downwards.
GTTGCTGAACATTATGTTCTTTGAAAAACACAAGCAAGATTAAAAGAAACTGTAAAGCGCAGCTATTATCAACCTCCAATGAGAGAAAACTAGGTCACAAAAGGGACTTGAAATGCTCTGAAAAAGGTGCCATTTCTGGTCACAAGATGGAGCTGGTGCATTAGTGATAGGATGAATAGTTGTGGTAATGTGCTGGAAAAGCCAGCAATCTAATAATGATAGCCAACGCCTTCCCTTTTTCCATATACACACACGCACACAATACTATGATAGGTTAGATCAGATCAGATCTCTGACTTTTTCAGAAAGGTGTGAGTATATTGTCTTCTCCACAGCAACAACGTAACATTTAGAAACAAACATACATACAGCACAACATATTCTTGGGACCTGAGCCTGCCTCTGACATCTCCACCTGCGTTGTGATGTTATCTTATGATGTTATGTGATGTTACAAGTACCAAACAGTGCAGGAACTCCCCCTTTTCTTTTGAGACAAGTCACACTCCTTACCCATTGCATGAGCAACTGGGAGGCAAGCTCCTTGGGGGCAGGCACCATCTTTTGTGATCTATTTGTTCTCGTCCTTGCACAATGAGGCTTCTATCCCAGATTGAATCCATTATCATAATACAAATAATAAAGCAACAATACAATAATAATCTGCACAGGGAACATCTGGTGCACGTATCCTTGATACTTTCTTCTATTATCCATTGCTCTTGGTGTAGAAGAATATATTAGCCGAATGACACAGGACTGTCTCTTGCTCTGCGTCTGCTTTAGAATCTCGACTTCCAGGCTCATGCTGTACAAATACATATTTATCCAGCTAGCTGCAGGCATCCTGTAGGGCAGGTGAGCTCATCCTTGATTCTCAATTAGTTATGGAACTTTTGGGGGCTCTGGGTGTTGGTTACTAATCCTCTAAATTGCCTCGTTGGTCACTGCAAGGCTGTGGATTATTGTTCTCGGGCTCTGTGGGTCTCCTCTTTCCAGCAAATCTGTCTTCAGTAGCAAGTGCTGCCTCTTCCACTTGTTGCTATAGCAAATGCCTTAGAGGAAACTGCTTAGGAGATTAACACTGGGAACAGGGGATTCTTCTCTCTGGGACCAGGAACAGAAGAAGGCAGGGGAGATGAATAAAAGGCTCATTTGCAATGTAGGTAACATCTTAAAGGCCAAGTAACAAATAAAAGCGAGGCTGGTCTCCGTAATGTAACTTTCATACAATGTTTTAGAAGGTGAGGTGCCAATGAGTGTTTTGCTGGTTCTCCTCTTACCTTTCATCACTCCTTCTCCCTCCTGGCTGGAGTGCCCCAGAGCTCTGTCCTTAGCCACCTCCTCTTCTCCCTGCCCTCTCATCCACTCCCATAATTTCAGATGTCCCCTGGTGATTCCCAACGCTACAGTTCATCCCCTGGCTTCTTTCCTGCCATCCACTTCTGCATCTCTTTTTATGTCAGCCCCTTGCAGAGCAGTCTGCTAAATAACTCACCTTCGCCTCAGACTGAACATGGGTTAAATCCAGCTTCTCTTTACCCCAGACCTTCTCCTTTCCCCTCATTCTGTCATCCTTGGCCCCATCCTTTCCAGTTTGTAAACTCACTACCTGATGTCACCTTTCCTTCTTCCTTTTCCTTCTCTTACATCCAGGCTCTTGCAGGGTCATTTCTTCTACATTTTCCAGATTCATCCCTTTCTCTCCATCCCTGTTGCCAAAACCTTAAGCCATACTATGGTGATTTTCAGTCCTGATGACTGCAACCTCCGCTCCTTCTCCCCCGCCCATCCCCACCCCGCACTTCCAAATCACAGCTACAATATCTCCTTCCTTTCCAGAGGGTCAGGACTGTCTCACTCATAAATGATCTGGAGAAAGGGGTAAACAGTGAGGTGGCAACGTTTGCAGATGATACTAAACTGCTCAAGTTAAGCCCAAAGCAGACTGTGAAGAACTTCAAAAAGATCTCACAAAACTAAGTGATTGGGCAACAAAATGGCAAATGAAATTTAATGTGGATAAATCTAAAGTAATGCACATTGGAAAAAATAACCCCAACTATACATACAATATGATGGGGGCTAATTTAGGTACAACTCATCAGGAAAGAGATCTTGGAGTCATCGTGGATAGTTCTCTGAAGACGTCCACGCAGTGTGCAGCGGCAGTCAAAAAAGTAAACAGAATGTTAGGAATCATTAAAAAAGGGATAGAGAATAAGATGAAGAATATCTTATTGCCCTTATATAAATCTATAGTACGCCCACATCTTGAATACTGCGTACAGATGTGGTCTCCTCATCTCAAAAAAGATATACTGGCATTAGAAAAGGTTCAGAGAAGGGCAACTAAAATGATTAGGGGTTTGGAATGGGTTCCATATGAAGAGAGATTAAAGAGGCTAGGACTCTTCAGCTTGGAAAAGAGGAGACTAAGAGGGGATATGATAGAGGTATATAAAACTATGAGTGGTGTGGAGAAAGTGAATAAAGAAAAGTTATTTACTTGTCCCATAATATAAGAACTAGGGGCCACCAAATGAAATTAATGGGCAGCAGATTTAAAACAAATAAAAGGAAGTTCTTCTTCACACAGCGCACTGTCAACCTGTGGAACTCCTTGCCTGAGGAGGTTGTGAAGGCTAGGACTATAACAGCATTTAAAAGAGAACTAGATAAATTCATGGAGGTTAAGTCCATTAATGGCTATTAGCCAGGATGGGTAAGGAATGGTGTCCCTAGCCTCTGTTTGTCAGAGGGTGGAGATGGATGGCAGGAGACACCTGGCATTGGTCACTGTCGGTATACAGGATACTGGGATGGATGGACCTTTGGTCTGACTCAGTATGACCATTTTTATGTTCACTCATGGTTGACTCTCTGCACCTGTTTCCCATTTTATTCCACATTAAATTCAAGGTTCTCTTCACTTCCAAAGCACTTCATAATTACGGTGCCACCTACATTTCACCATCTCCCTATACACTATGATGCTGACAGACCAGGTGCCAGCTCATGCCAAGGCCTTACTGAACATTTACAAATGTATAGCTGGAAACCAGGCTGGCTTACCTGTGAGTTAGCATCATCAAAATAGATGTTAGATAAGTTGATAAGAATGTGCTTAGACTTTATAAAATGCTTGTAGAATGCTGCATGTATTAATCTCACTTATAACCTCTGTAGCCCATGATATAAAGTTATATTGAGTGTTTGCACTGTAAACCTCTCTAATTGTGTAACTCAACAAAGAGGAAAAGAAGCGTTGATTGAGGTAAAGTGCTTGTCTGGCACCCAAGATGACCCATTGAAGGCAAATGACATATTGTGTAGCATCAGAGAGCAGAGACTTTGTTGATTGTATTCCTAACTCCCTCCAGGAAAGAGATCTACACGTGAATTAATCCCAGCAGTTTTGGACTCTAGAGAAAGGGGATAAAAATCCCCGACAAGGAGAAACTAACTCTCTTTTATGCTGTCTGGATTCTGAGGGGTAGGAGGTCCTCAACATATGCCTAGAGATCCCCATGCTTCTTGGCATGGGTTAGCCCTGAAAAGACATCCAGCGTTGACAGATTATTATATCTGTCACCTTTTGAAACCATGGACTGAAATCACTTGTGTGTATACATTGCCTGCTTTAACCTGTAAATAACTCTCTTATTTCTTTTTCCTACTTAATAAACCTTTAGTTAGTTTATTACAGGATTGGTTACCAGCATTGTCTTTGGTATGAGATCTAAGGTACAAATAGATCTGGGGTAAGTGATGAGTCTCTTGGGACTGGGAGTAACCTGAATATTTTGTGATTTTTGGTGTAAGTGACCATTTATCACATAGTCCAACTTGCCCTGGTGACAAGATAGACTGGAATGTCTAACGGGACTGTCTGTGACTCCATTATAAGACTACTGTGGTACTTTGGGAGTTCTCATTTGTTACTGGGTTGGTGAAATCTAATTATAGAACATACCATCTGTTTGGGGTGTCTGCCCCAGACTGCTTTTTGACAGTCTGCCCTGAGGTTGGCACTCTCAGTCATGAGCCACTCCAGACAGTGAGAGACACGCCGTAACAGCTTATTTCCTGGCCACTCCAGTTTGGCCCTAATGTAAATGATGTCACTTTGCACTAGAGTGGAATATAACACCTTGTCTCTTTCATCAACAGCCAGATTCTGCAGTTCTTAATCAAAGTCAATGGAAGTTTAGCTTCACTAAAAGAATGGCAGAATTTAGCACTTCATCATTTCAGCCTGCGCGCTACTGGAAAGCTGGTCCAAAGTCTGTCCTCCAGTAAAGGTCTAAAAACTCACCTGTTCCATGCAGTGTCACAGCTCCAATGAGGACATTCCATTCAATTTTTATTCTGTTTCATGCAGTCCTGTGCTCAAGGCAGAGATGTATCATTCATTCGGCAAAGGCCTAATGTCCAGAGTCCACACACAGCAGTACTGTGTGTACCCGTTGGCACTAGATGAATAGTTGATAATACAGCAAAACTACTCTACTCATCCTTGTATTTTCCTTTGGTTTAGAGTCCACCTGTTGTCGGAGCCAGAGTAGATCCAGCAGACTCAGTTCTATGATCCGAGTGCTATATTCTGAATTGGAAGAATATACATACTCTACACAGTCAAAATTCTAGAGGAAAGAGCTTTTTCATTTTTTCAGCTGTAAGTGAACAGGAGGCTGGATGGCTCAGGAGATTGGTAATGGGCTGTGTAGCCTTTCACGTCTAGGTCACTGGTGGTAATTTGATCCAGTTCAATAGAGACTGAAAGTCTTTTCCAGCTGATGGCTCTTCAATGAACCATATGAAGTGAATTGACATGTGGACTGGTCACAATAGACTGGTAATAAAAGCATAAAAAATTGTCTGCCAGACTCAGCAAAGCCCAAGGACTGAATAGGAATGAAGCTTGAGTTACACTGTAGAGGTAGGTCAGGGCAGAGTCAAAGCAACATGGGGAAGCTCATATTGCCTGCTGTACCTGACTGTGGATAAACCTGAGGGCTCCATTGTTCCTGTCTTCCAGGTTGCACTTTTTACCAGCAATTTAAAGCATTTCAATGAAATTGTAATCATGGATTTAATGATACTATTTGAATACATAACACATTGGGTCTCAATGCAACATATGCTAAAATGCCAACAGCAATCTTATGTCATAAGCCAGTTTATTGATCATCATGAGGATAAAAACTGCAGCTGGTTGCAATACAAATTTGCCAAGTGCTCCTTGTTTGGGCTCATCTAAAGTGACAGGTTTCTTCCTGTCTTTCTGCTAATCCTCCCCATGCGCTGCACCCCACACAAACTGCTGCCAGGTCCTAATGGTCTTGGGTGTCAGCACACGAGGAAGAGAGCAAACTATAAACACACACAGATTACATCTATCCTGCCAGTGCTAAGACAAGGGAGAGAGACCAACTCCTGTGTCAGCCTCGGCAGTGTAAATCTGGACTAGCTTCACTGATGTCACTCCAGATTCACAGAGGTGTAGATGAGAGCTGAATTCGACCCAAAATGTTGAGACATGAGCCTTAGTCCCTACAGAGGAACTTCATCCAGCATTTGTTTCTCCACCCAAGTCTTCCAAGCCTCCATTCCAATGTTTTTTTCAATACAAGAGGCCACGGCGACCCATGGCATAACTTTACTTCAGTGGAGTTACACCAGGGGTTAATTTAGCCCACGGTATCTACCTTATTCCTGGGCCCAAGGCCAATATGTGCTGGGCATTAAGCCCAGTGCTTTTTATATTCTGTATCTAGGATGCTACGGAACGCTGCTCTCTCTCTCTCTCCCTGGCAACTCATCCCCTGAGCTTCAGAAAATACCATTCTGCTACTTTCAGGCTAGACAAAAGGCGCTGTTACTGTAGCCAGGGGCTAGAAGAATGAAAGCAACAGCATCAACAGTGCCTGTAGTTTGCATTAAGTAGAATCCAGGGAGTGCTCCCCTCTTTTCCAAAATGCCACCTTCATTTTGCTCTTCTCTCAGACTGACAGGCTCTTTCATCTCCAGAATTGCCCGCTCCCCATTACTGACACCATCTGACTTGAGCAAATGAGAGAATAACCTTTTATTTTAGGCTAAAAATGTTTGGTTGAGTCTACTGCTAAAGAAGCCATTGCAGCATTTTTGTATTCAGCAAGGCTGGCCAATTAATTATTTAGGCATCATTTAAAGCGATCTTTTGAGTTAGTTCCAACGTGGCTTGGCAAGAATGGTTCTACAAAGTTAGTAATTACAAAAGCCATCAAAATTAGAAGAGCATTTAAAAAAGTTAAATGGGTGATTTGCTCAATAGGCAGGGTGGATGAGAGCAGATGCATATTAATGTGATATAACAGAAAGAAAATATAGTCCTAGTATTTTCCCCTCAGAGATTATACTGCTGTTGGCCTTGGTTTGGGAATGAATTTGTCCTTCATATTAGATTTCTTTTTGGTCTGGTGAAACTGAAATCTGATCTGTGTGTCTTGGAAATGTTTGATAGTGTGTTTGTGAATGTAGTGCTCACAAAGAGTTACAGATTGACAGCCCTATAGACTGGAATTGTCTATTTAGCTCCCCCACCCTGACCACTAAACTGCTGATATTTCCTCAGACTTAATCTAAAAGGACCACCCGTAGAGGTCAAGGGTTTTTTCATTCCCCACGCCCAGTCAATCCTGGGCGCCTCTGCTGAGAATGCTAACAAGTTTGTCAGTTGCCCTATGGATAATTGCCTACCGAGAATTGGATTGAGAGAACCAAATTCATTTCACATAAGTCACTGGGTCACAGTCCTGCTTCCATCATCAACACTGTGTGAAGGGCAGTGCAATCTGAAGACTGACTATAGCCCTCACATCAAATGTACATTTGTTAGGAAATTAATTACATGTCTTTGCACCCCCTTCAGCCAGTCAGACTGTAGCCTAAATCCATGCTGTTCTGTAAACCATCATTCACTTTCACACTTCTGGTTGTTCTACTCAAACTAGTGCCACGCCTACACCACCTGCAGACTAATGCATTGTAGCTCACCAACATCAGTGTTGCAAGAAAGTAGCAATAGAAACAAATGGACACACTCAGAAATTTCAGTGTCATTATTCCTGATTTGAAGCAGTCTAGGCAAGCTTTGAATCAGGCCCAATATGCCTAGATAGTTTGCTGGGGATTCTGGGTTGCTGATCTATAGCACAAAATATGGCATCACACTGAAGAGCATCCAGCACCACTAGATAAAGACATGATTTATAGACATATAACTTATTAACAGTATTATTGATAAGCATCTCCACAGCAATTAGGCCCAATTTCAATCTAAAATCAGGGTTAGGTAAGAATCATGTCCATTGGGCCAAATTCATTTCTGGTGTGAATGCAAAGAAGCCAATAAATTACACCAGGGAAGAATTTGGCCTAATGTTTTGAAAACGAAAAGTGTAATATCAGTTGTCCTACTCCTATAGCAAGTCTCTATTGTACTGTATTCTTTCCTTATCACTGTATTTCTCACCTACTTTTCTTCTCCTGACCCTTCTTATTTAACATTTCTACAGTGCAAGGGTCTAGGGGCCAACCAAACTGGAACTGCATCATTTCAGGCTCTGTATAAACAAAGTATGTGACTTACTTCTTCCTCTCTCTTCTGCTTTTTATTCTCAGTTGTAATTCCATAGCACCTCCGGGCATAATACTGTGCATCATTATTCAGCTCTCTATGGAGGCATGTTTATTCTTACTTGTTTTGCTATAACTAAGACTTTAGAACAAATATTATGTAAGAAAGATAATGGATAAAAGCCTTTCTTCTCTTCAGCCAGCAATGCTAACCTAGATACTCTGTTTATCGACTTCACCCACAAACAGCCTGGGATACACTACTTGTGTGGGCTCTAGAAGGCCCTAGCAAGCTTGACCAGGTTGCTCAGGCATAGCCCACCACTAAGTCACTCCTTTCTTCTGCTTCCCCTTTACGCATGGCATCTGGGCCGCAGAGTTTTATAAGCTACGTCTACTCTCTAGACACCCCCTGGCAGTCTGTCCCTGGTTGAGAAAACAGGAATGTCTGTGGAGTTTAGTTCTATCTCTGGGTGATTCTGGCCAACATGCATGGGGCCTTTCCAAGACCTATGGGGGTAGTATATCCCATCCCACCTCTCTTTTACCCAACACATCCCCTATTCATGCAATGCTCCCCCTTTCTGATTTGCCACACTATCAACCTCCAACATTCAAGTCCATCCTAAAGACTCATTTGTGATGTTCACAAAAAGGGGTCCAAATAACTAAAGTTAAATTGCTGGCCTTGCAGCTGTGCCCCATCTTCTTTGGAAGCTCCTTGGGGAGAGCACTGTCTTCAGTCCACGCCTTGTGCAGTGCTGAGCTCACATTTAGCACCTCTGACTAACTCACACTGGAAACAACTCATGCCTCTGAATTGGAAGAGGCAGAGAGACTATACAGTGGGAGCCCAAACTCACCCCTGAGATAACTCCACTGAAGTCAGCGAGATACCCAAACTAGCACACTGGAGACAAAGTGGCCCAGTATTCAAGCAAGGTGAAACTTAAAGTGAGCTATGGAATTTAACTTGCGATAGGAAACCAGAGGTTTAAATTATTCAGTGTAATACCATTAAATATGAATGTAAGGCAGGGAGATCTCATGCGACTGATTTTGTCTTATACTAAGCTGCACGGTATTTAAAGAACCAAACTAAGGAACCACCATGGTCCAAGTGTCCTTCAGTTTAATCCTAAAACCCTGGGCAAAAACTCCAGCACTCTGAACAGCTCAGAAAAACTCCTTAATTGCTTTGAAGCATTATTTCCTGATTCTGGACCCAGTTTTGCAGTGTGAAGAATGTGTGTGACCCCTTAGGCAGGGCTCCATGTAGGGACAGGAGTCCACCTGTGTGGATCCACAAAACAACAAGGCTCCAGGAGAGTGCAGGGACCACCTCTGACCATCACATTGTTTTCTCTAACAAGCCATTGCTTTTCCATTTCTGTACACTGTGTTAAGCACAGAGTTTGGAAAGGCACCTGTGCTTTCTTTATGAACTGAACATTGTGGGATTACTATGGAAATACTTTTTTTATTTTAACGTAAAATTGCTCAGAGAGTCTAAGACCCTAATTCTGTTTCCACTGAAGTCAATGAGAACTTCTTGTGTCTCTCTCTTCAGGACACTTTGAACATCACTTTAAAGATACTGTTGCTCATTTTGAAAAGAAATAGCAATTCCCATTTATATTAGAGACAGCCTTTAAATGGAATCATAGAACAAAGGCTCCAGGAGCTTGGGATACAAACATTTATTTAGGGCATTTTGTCCCAAAAGATCCACAAGTACTTCACAAAACTGCAGACAAACAGCACTAGTGAAATGCTTCAGGCTGGGGAGTTATGGGCCAACGAGCGTACAGCATCCTACAGAGAGGAAGGACATTTCAGCAGTGAAAAGTGAGCTAAATCTCTCCTCTTACAAAAAATGGCTGGGCAGAGGCCCTCACTGGGCAGATACAGCCTTGTTTGTTAAAGGATCATATTAGGAAGGCTCACATTCTTGTTCATCTGTCTTGAAGGACAAAGGATATGAATCTGCTGGGATCTGAACCTGCAGTTCCAAGAAAGCTAGACCAATAAGGCTAAGGAAAAGGGCAGTGATTTGTTATAGAAATGGTTATTTACTACTATGTCCATTGCCTGTGATCATTCAGAACCATTCTTAGAATACCTGTCACTCCCTCATTATCTCCATAGCTGTAAATGGTCTCAGTGGAAAATACCATTGTAAGGATACTTTGCAGTAGATCCAGCTTGATAAATAGCAAGCCTCCACTTGGATAATTGTTAAGTGTCAATTATTCTTTTAAATGCATTTAATTTTTTATTTACTTTTATATGTGATTAAACAAGAGCAGATCTTGAATACAGTGGAAATGAAAATGTTAAGATGGATGTTTGGAGTTACAAGGATGGATCATGTTTAGAACAAATGAATTAGGGGAAGTGCAAAAGTGGTACCAATTATAGAAAAGCTGAGGGAATACAGGCTTAGATGGTTTGGGCATATGAAAAGAAGATCAGAAGAATATATAGGAAACTGGGTGTTAAACTTAGAAGTGGAGGGTCTGAGAAGGGTTGGAAGACCCAAAAGTAGAAAGATGGATATCATACAAAAGGATTGTATTAGCTGCAGAGTTTCTGAGGAACTGCTTCAAGACAAACTGGAATGGAAGACATGAGGCACTGACCCCATATAGATGGGAATAGGACCAAGGCTAGAGGATGACTACATTTATATGTGATTAGATTCAGTCACTCAGATTTTGACACTGGAATTTTCCTTTTACATGTGTGATGCTGAAATTGTGAATACTTTCTTCTGGGGGAAAATATTGGCCCCAATTCTGTATGATTCTATTCCTGCATTTGGGATAGGAACAGGGTGGTGCGGGCCTTGGAAGTGCCTTTTAGATACCTCTGCATTCATATTTTGGGGCAACCAAGAGCCTACTCAGCCCCTGCTGTCAGTTAGAGCAGCCTCTGGACTGCTCTAAATTACACTCCGCTTTTCATGAACCTGGTAAGCAGAGAATAACTGAGCTCTGGACATACCACCAATGTGCCCTCCATGTAGTGAGTGGGAACTGGGCCACTGTATACATTTACTTTCTGCACATGTTTCAAGGCCTACCTTGGCTACCAGGTACTAGTGGAAATGGAAGTTGTTCTATCCATTGCTTGGAGCATTCAAGGGTGAAGATGTTTAGCTATTTAGCAGCCTGTAATGGAATAAGCAGTTTATTATTTGTTGTTTCAAATGGTGATACAAGACTATGACTTTGACTTGTGGGGAGCATGTTGTAGGGGACACCTGTTAACAGAATAACATCTTTTATAAATACCAATACATTAAGTTATACCACCACCAAGTTCTTATCTAGCACTTTTCATCAGTGTAACTCAAAGCACTTTACAAAGGAGGTCAGTATCATTGTCCCCATTTTACGGAGGGGGAAACTGAGGCACGGCGACTGAATGTGACTTTACCCAAGATCACCCTGCAGACCAGTGGCAGAGCTGGGAATAGAACCCAGGGCTCCTGAGTCCTAATCCAGTGCTCTATTGACTAGGAAAAACTGCTCTGAAGAGAAATCAGAGTATAGCTCCTAACCCTCAGTGTCAAGGACCTAGGTGATCTTGGGCCTGTGTAGATCTCATTATTCACTCCATATGCTCCTCCGAGTTCTCTCCTCACTGCTCTTACCTGTCACTCACCAGCATAATGTCGCCTCCTCCCTTTGTTAAATTTGAACCATCATTCATTCTTTCCTATTTGATAGAGACATTGGCTTTTTTGTCCATAAGGTACCCTCTGCCCCTCCCTCCCACCAAGGCCTGATTCTCCTAGGGCAAATTAGGACTAGCTCCACTCAAATCGGAGTCTGTTTTCACTGGAGCTGGAAAGTGATCAAGCTAGTGTGTTCAAAATAGAAGTGCAAGCACAGCAATGCAAGTGACAGAAGAAGTTAGTTGCCCCAAGTGCAAGCCCATTCCAGACTCTAGACACATACTTGGGTGGCTACCCCTGCCGGCACTCATGCCATCACAGCTACACTTCTATATTTAGGGCACTAGCCATTAAATCCCTTTTTAAAACCTCTTATTCCAGGAATCCATCCACTACCTGATTCTCCTCTCCAGTAATTCACCACCACCAATCCTTTCCTGCACTGTTGTCCCTTGTCTTGTGTTGGTTTAGCTTCTTCATATTAGCATGTCTCCAGTGGTGGCAAATCACCTTGCTCTGGGTTTGTGAAGTGCTGGGTAAATTTATACCATTCTGTGTTGTTATTAATAATTAGCTTATGTGCAGTAAAAGGTCACATGTTTTATTGAAAACAGTTAAAACTACTACAGACTGTAGGATGAAATATCTTTTAAAAAAGTAAGTGTCTTGTGGTATCAGTATAAAATGAAAGATCAGTTATTTCTGGCAATGGATGTTCTAACTCGGATCTATAACTCTGCATGTCAAGCCACACAATATGGTTTCCTTTGCACAGGACACAGGAAAATAAGAATATGTTTTCAGAACAGCCTGGCACGGTATGACAATATGTGGCACATGAAAATAACATTAGGAACATGTGTCATTCTACACATCAGAACGCATTCTCCCAGCACACACACAGTTGCTGCTGGAGAACAATAGCCTCAGTAGCTCTCGCTCATTTGATTCCATCTTGGCAGTATTAGGGCCTGATCCTGAAAACCACAGGTCCCGTTAATTTGAATGGCCACTGAGGGTGCTCAGCACTGCTCAGCATCAGGCATTTAATCCTATAAAGAAAGAACTCCTACTGAAACAACGCAAAGGCATCTAATATATGAGCTGACCCAGCTTATTTTGTGTCACTAAAATACACAGATAGGATTCGGAGACAACAGGAGCAGAGCAGATATGCTGAGTGAGAGGATGCTGTGCTATCACACAGTTATTTTTCAGAGAAGACCCACACTTCAAAGTCTAAGCAGGAGCCTTTTGCAGATTTATTCAAGAGAAAGTAGATGGAATGAAAGTGGGAGTTAGCCTGCCCCAAGCCAAAATGCCAACAAACCACAGCGCCCTCCTGGCTAATTAGGCTAGGCTGTTCACAAAGGGGAAATGAACCCTTTTGGACCTGCATGGGTAATCAAGATCACACACTGAAGCATAGGGTGTGTTTACCCTCCTTATTTTAGCTGGCACAGACTCAAGTGTTGTTAATGATCATAACATTTTCCAGCCCTTTCTAACAGGCAAGCTGCAGTGGGCATCTCAATGCCCTTGTGCAGTAGCAACAGGAGTGTTATATGCACGGCCCTGGTACTCAGCAGTAAGCAGGACCTTAATTCTGCTGCAGGATTCTTGGGTCCTCAGGCACTCTGGTATAATGCATACTCTGTGCAAAGCTTAAAACAGGTTGCCTGAGTTCACAAGTCTCAGGTGGGCCGGTCACTGGCTAGGGATGGTGATGTGGCTAAATCTGAAATGAATGGGGCGCAGCACTGGTCATCCCCTCCCTAGTCCACTCCTCCTCAGAGCAGGCAAGAGCATGACAAATGTAAACCTAGCCAAGCCCTAATCCTCTGTTATGAAACATTCCATCAGCCAGGACAGAGCAGACACTTTCACGAGGGCACAGTGTAAAGTAGCATCTCCTTGTCATGACTCCAAATTTACCCTCTTTTGGCAGTGAGGATCCATGTGTTCCTCATATTCTGGACAAGAGTAAAATGGGCTGATCAGATTTTTGCCATGCTCTTCGTAATTTTTGACCCCCTCAGTCAAGCCCCCTCTAACTCTCCTCCTTTCTGGCCTAGGTAATCTTTCTCGAGTAGGAAAATTTTAAATAAATCTAATCTTGATAAACATTTGTTTCTTTTAAATGAATGGTTTCATTTGTCCTTTGGTGAGCACTGTTTACTGAATTTTTAGCTTTTACCATTCTGGTAGCTCTCTGAGCTCCAATGGTTCCTGTTTGTCTCCTGCCATTTAAAATTCAATTGGGATTTTCACCCTGTTGATAATTGCACAGAGGTCTAACAAAGATCATGCATATTGTTTCTAACTTTATTCCATGGAGCATTGAGAGGCCAGGGGGCATGTGCTTTGTGGGGAGAAAACAGAGTTCAAACGATTGATTTTAAATAGTTTTCTTCAAAAATATGAAAAGTAGCATTATGGGGGTGTATCAGGGTGTGATTTGGTCTCATTTAAATGCATATGAATGATCACATTCACACTTTTCAAGTCTGGATGATGGCAGAGGGAGAAATGAGAGGAAGAAAACAGACATTGCAAGCCTGCTCACACGTTGTGACCATGCCACCACCTAAGGTAAATATACACTTATGGCAGCGTGTAGGGTACAGACGCTGCACGTCCAGCTAGCACAAGTATAAATAGCAGAGTAGATGGTGAGGCACTGTTTTAGATGAGTTGAGTGCCCTACACACCTGAACTCCATGTACCCTATACAACTCTCTACACACTCACGCAGTGCCTCCCATGTCCACATTGCTATTTTTAGCAGTGTAGCATTCCACTGCCTCCCCACTGCCACAGCCCTCTAATGCAACTACACAAGACAGAATGTGTCACAGGCCACTGATTAACATTTACAAACAGTAATAGGACTTACATGGCTTATTCCCATTCATTGCACAAGTACGCTGTTGGGTGTTCTGTATTTAAAAGAATCAAACTCACTGTGTAACTGCACATGATTATTTTTTGTGGTTTTGCCCTCCGTCCCATTAACATTTTTGTACATAAAGTGACACTATTGCAATAAAAGCCCACTGAAGTCTTTTTTCATAACAGAACAGGTAGCCTAGGCATCTTGGTGTCTGTATAAACACAGAGTTAAACAGCATGCAGATTGCTTTCTCTCTGTTTCCAGAATAAAGCATTTATCTATCAGTTTTAAAGTCAGTCTGTCAGGCACATTTGTTTCAAGTCAAATAAAGAATTCCTCCTCCTCTTCATTTCCATTTCCATGGTTTGCTCTTGATATTCGCAAGTGAAAGTTTGAAGCTGTCTGTCCTGCTCCTTTATTTCTTTTGACAGCAGATAACGACAGATGGATTCTATCCTCAGAAGGCAAGTTGATTCTGGAGCCAGCAGCAGCTAATGAATAGTTTGGTGCTTGTGGTTGAGGAAGGCTGTCCTGCAAGTCCCTTGAAAACCTGCTAAGTGGAGATGGATTGCATTCAGAATTTACTACCGTGAATCCTGTGTCAACATTGGTCTCTGCTTCTTGCCTTTGAAAATGGACTTCTTGGCTGGAGATGTTCAGTTTAGTTCCTGCACTTACGTTGAAAGAGGTGGTATCAGACTGTGAAGTAGCTGCTGGACTGCTGGCCTGGGATGAAGAGCAGGAGTTACTCTGTGGGGTACTGCTAATGCTCCCAGAAATAATTCTGTGTTCTGATTTGATTTTACACTTCATCATTCTGATCTTCCGGCTTTTCTGCTCTGGATTAACCCACTTTGTGGGAAAGGGGGCTAGCGTGGAATTCTGTAGGATCTTTTCTTCACCTGCATTATTGTGCTGATTGGAAAGCCCATCATTTTTTTCATTGTGTTTTGAGTTGCCTTGAACCTGTTAAAGAAAGATTGATGAGAACACTATTAAATCATTGCTTGAACAGCAATGAAGTGACTACTGTGTCCTCAACTGCAGCTATCATGCTGAAATCATCTACAACTTAATGATTACGGGTTCCATTTTTATCTTCTACAACTCGGATGTGGAAACCCATGCTAAAGATTTTATGAATGAGCTGATCCATTCATTTCAATGTACCATTACATTTATAAATTTTCATTTTACTTTGAAACTAATCACAGATCACAAATTTCACTCTTGTGATAAAGAAAAACAAAACAAAAACAAAGATTCAGTGGTACCATTAGAGTCAAATTCTAATCTTATTTTAAGTCACGCATGCACTGAATGTTATGGTCTCATACAAATGTTAAATTAGTTTGCTGATTTAGTTCTAAGAGACTCCAAAAATCCAGTCTGATTTGTGTGAAAATAACTAGCACTTTTCATATGAGTTTTAAGATTAAAATCTGTTGGAAAAAGTAATACTTCAGAACACAAAGTGTCCAGTAAGTTCTTGGAGTGTGTTGGGGACAACTTCTTGTTTCAGAAGGTGGAAGTAGTAACCATGGGGGCAGCCACTTTAGGCTTGGTTCTGACTAACAGGGAGGAATTGGTTGTGAATCTGAAGGTTGAAGGCAACTTGGATGAAAGTGATCATGAAATGATAGATTTTTAAACAATCAATTTGTAAGCACCTACAGAATAATGGCGTGATAAATAATAGCCAACATGGATTTTTCAAGAACAAATCATGCCAAGCCAACCTAATTTCCTTCTTTAACAGGGTTACTGGACTGTTGGATCAAGGAAAAGCTGTAGGTGTGATATAATAAGGCTTTTGACACAATCCCACATGGTATTCTCATAAGCAAACTAAGGAAATGTGGTCTAGATTAAATTACTATAAGGTGGGTGCACAACTAGTTAAAAAACCATACTCAGAGTAGTTATCAGTGGTTTGCAATAATATGAGAATACAACTGTGTGATAACAAATCCAGACTAACTTTTCTGTGAAGACCTCCATAAGCCCCCAAAATGATGCCTTAAATCCTGAAATCCCTTCTGGTTAATGGCCAAAGCTCTCAAAACCTTGAGACCATCACCAAAAAATCAAATGGCAGAGGCTGTGGGAAAACAGCAAGGTCAAGAATCAAGATCTCATTATGGATCCTACAGACCAGCTACCTGGCTTTGCCAGGCCATGTCAGATAAGGATCACAGTGAAATGCCTCAGAACCTCACACAGGCACCACAATTCCCTACTACACAAATGGATAGCATAATATGCAAATGTGGAGANCCCTGGGACATGATCATACATCATCTCAGATCTGCTTTGGTTTCAAGAGGGAGGAACCTTAAGCCATAAGGATTGAGATCCCCAGTCTTTGACTGGAGCCACCCTGAATATGGACATTGGACTATAACCTATGGACTATTTCTAAAAGGACTTTTGGCAACTACAGGCTCACCTCTGCTATGTATCTAAACCTCAAGAATTGAATTCAAGTCTGTCTGTGTATTGATCTTTTAACCAACACTCTCTCTCTTTTCTTTTTTAATAAATTTTAGCTTAGTTAATAAGAATTGACTATAGCGTGTATTTTGGGTAAGATCTAAGTTATAATTGAACCTGGGTATGTGGTTAATCCTTTGGGATTGGAAGAACCTTTTCTTTTATATGATGAGGTAAGATTCTCAATAATCATCATCATATCTGACAGGTGTGTCTGGACGGAGGCCTGAGGCTGGGTACTCTAAGGGAACTGCGTTGTTTGGACTTCTGAGTAACCTGTATGGTACTATAGAAGTTGTTTTGTGCTGGCTTGGAAAATCTAAGTATTGGAATATCCACCAGCGTTTGGGGTTTATCTGCCCTGTTTTGTTTGCAGTTCACCCTGATTGAGTGACCTCAGCTGGCTCCAACAGGCAGCACCGTCACAGATGCCCAAACCATGAACTGTAAGACAGTAAATATTATTATCGCTATGTAAATCCATGGTGCACCCACAGTTCTGGTCTCTTCCCTCCCCCAATCTCAAAAAGGATATAGCGAAACTGGAAAAGGTTCAGAGAAGGGCAACAGAGATGATAAAGGGTATGGAATGGCTTCCATAAGAGGAGAGACTAAAAAGATTAGGGCTGCTCAGCTTAAAAAAAAAATTGACAAGTAAGGGGAGATAAGATAGAGGTCTAAAAATCATGAATGATGTGGGAAAAGTGAATAAAGAAGTGTTATTTACCTTTTCCCACAATGTAAAAAAAAAAATTAATAGGTAGCAGATTTAATACAAAGAAGAGGAAGTCACTTTTCCACACAACACACAATTAACCTGTGGAACCCATTGCCAGGGGAGGTTGTGATGGCCATAAATATAACTGGGTTCAAAAAATAACTAGATAAATTCATGGATGACAGGACCATCAAGGGCTTCTAGCCAAGATGGTCAGGGATGCAACCCCACTCTTGGGGCAGTCCTAAACCACTGACTGCCAGAAGACAGGAGGAGAAAACAGGGGTAGATTTCTCCAACTTCCCTGTTCTGTACACTCCCGCTGAAGCTCTGGTACTAGCCGTTGTTGGAGACAGGATACTGGGCTAGACAGACCATTGGTCTGACCCAGTATGGCATTTCTTATGTTCTTAAGATGAAATTCAATAAAGGCAGGTGCAAAGTACTACACTTAGGAAGGAAAAAATCAAATGCACAACTACACAACAGAGAATGACTGGCTAGACAGTTGTACTGCAGTACTACTGGGAGTTATAATGGATCACACATTGAATACAAACCAACAGTGTGATGCCGGTGCAGAAAAGGCCACTATCATTTTGGGGTGTATTATAATAGAAGAGTCATATGGAAGATACGGGAGGTAATTGTCCCATTCTGCATGGGACTAGTGAGGCCTCAGCTGGAGTACTGTGTCCAGTTCTGGGCACCACACTTCAGGAAAGATGTGGACAAACTGGAGAGAACCCAGAGGAGAGCAACTAAAAAGATAAAAGGTTTAGAAAACCTGATCTATGTAGAAAGGTTAAAAATACTGGGCACGTTTAGTGTTGAGAAAAGAAGGCTGTGGGGGACTTGATAACAGTCTTCAAATATGTCAAGGTGTTTTATAAAGAGGATGGCGATCAATTGTTCTCCATGTCCACTGAAGGTAGGAACAAGAAGTAGCTGACAATCTTTAGCAAGGGAGATTTAGATTAGATATTAGGGAAAACTTTCTAATGATAAAAATAGTTAAGTACTGGAATAGGTAACCAAGGAAGGTTGCGAAATCCCTATAATTGTCTAACCTTGTCTTAAAAACCTTCAAGCACCGGTCAGGGATGGTCTAGGTATGCTTGGTCCTGCCTCAGCATGGGGGGATGGACCAGATGACCTCTTGAGGTCCCTTCCAGCCCTAAATTTCTATGATTATATCAACAAAGAATGAGCATTAGGAATTGCCTATAAACCCTTCGGGAAAGGGCAAAGAACGGAATAGTAAAGTAACTAAAGATAACTCAAGGAAGACAACTGAGAACACTGAGGATGGGTGAGCATGTGAAATATCAGGTCTCTTATCAATTACATTATCTATCCCATAATAAATAACCCAAATATAAGCATAATAATGGACTCCAATTTGCATCATTTATTTGCTGGAGGAAAAAAAACCCAGGGGGATCGGAAGGAGAATGGTCATTAGTTATGGGTGACAGCCTGCCAACCCTGACTCTTGGAAGTAGTTCTTAGTAAGGAGTAAAGTCCATAGAAGTAATAGAACTACTCGCTCAAGTAAGCACAAGTCATGTGAGTTCGGGTTTGCAGGTTCAGGCCTTAAGTAACCAAATGTATTTTGATAACCAAGCATCTTTATCTGAATAGGGTTGCCCTCTCTTACATTATCCGTGTCTCAGTCTGATACCAGAGTTGTCCCTCTGCCAAGTGGTAGCAGATGTTTGAGGCATTGCAAGTTGGCTTCCCAGTGGTGAAGAAATCAGTGACAGAGTCTGGGTGTATTCTAAGTGTAACTTGTTTTATTTACACACATATGCCAGTCCTGGAACAGAGACAATCACAAACAGCATGCAGGGCAATCCCTTCTTTCAGGCATCTCAACTCAACACTAATGCCCAGAGAGCAATTCTGCCTCAAGAACTGACTCTAACCGGAGACCAAGGCAGTGAGCAAACTTTCCTGCTGCTCACACAGCTCCCTCTCCTTAGACTGCCTATACACAGAATCTAGTGTAACTAAGTCACTAACAACACATAGCAATGTCCTTCTAAGACTGAACAATTGCTCAAACACTTAGGGCCTGTCTACACAGCAACTTAATGTGTGGCAACCCAGGGTGTGAATGTACTGTACATTAGCCTGACATATACTAAGTTGCCATGTGGACCATGCTACCATGTTCTAAACATTCTGTAGTGCGCTTCCTCATACTGCTGTTAGTGTCAAAACGCACTACAGACCTTTTAGTGCATGGTAGCAGGGTCCACTTAGTGCAAGGCAAGCTAGTGCAGCACTTTACATTCACACTTTGCTATAACTGTGTCGCCATGTAGACAAGTCATAACACAAAAGAACTTGGAAGGTTATGTGCAACAGCGCCACCTGTTGACACCTGCCGTAACGGGAAAAATGCTCACCTATGATTCTCTGAAGAATAGACAGACTGACTAATAAGTGTGATAAGCCAAGGACATTTTATACTTGTAATTGATCAACCGCCATCCAAGATATGTTCTGCAATGGGGAGGACAGACTGAAAAGAAGGAAGAGGATCCCTTAACAGAGACAAACTATTAAATAATATTAAATTGGTTTCCAAAAAGTCATTCAACATGGAGATGCCCTAACTAATGCTAACTGGTCGTTAGCAAGGGATCATCTGGAACCTTTGTGACTTAGGTAGGATTTGTCCCTTTTCTTAACTGACAAACCAGGGATACTGTGGTTTCTTCAGCATGAAGGATGCAATCCTGGGAGGTGCTGAGAGCCCTCGACTGCCATTACCTCTAATGGGATAGGAGAGTCCCTGGATCACAGGATCAGGCTCTTCATGCCAAACTATCAGCATATCAATGTGCTGCTTGAAGCAACCCAACAAAACACAAACCCCAAGTTCAGACTGGCTCCTAGTTCCCTTGACAGGAGGAGGATGAGTCACAACTAAAAAACAAATCCTAACCCTCTCCTGCCAGGGAATTCAAATGCATCTGTCAAAGTGAAGCCCTTGCCTATATCAGGTGGGTAGCCACCTAGTTTGCAGAGAGACAGGATGAAAAGTACGAACACATAAAAGCAAAAGCTGCATTGAGGATTAACAGTGAGAGATCAGTGAAGAAATTAGCCATGCAGATGGATTAGCAGGAATTGTACCAAATAATCTCTAGAAGGAATAGAAAGAGAAAAAATAAAAATGAAGGCAAAAATCACTCTGCCAAAGAATCAGAGAAAAATTAAAAACTACACAGGATTGCTACAAATTATTGAAATAATCCGAGCTAAGTATGAGAAAATGAATGAAAATACTAGGACATAAAAATGTTTAAATGGAAAATGCTGAGTAATTTAGATCCAAAGGAATAATTATTCAGCGATACACTTAGTTGAAATGTTTTCATTGAAATTTTGAATTTTCAAAAAAAAAAATCTATCAAATCTATAAACTAGTTGGAAAACAAACATTTTTGTGCAAATTTTTCAACCCCAAAATTGACATTTCTAAAATTTTCAGGTAGATTGATTCAAAAGCATGTTACAAATACTGGGCCTGCTCTCATAGCTCTTACTCCTGTCCACCATTTGAAGGTGAAGCCATTTTAAGGTTAACTCTTAGTAATGATTACTATATTACAGCAATGCCAAGAACCTACAGATCAAGGCCCCGTTGTGTTAGGTGTTATACATGCATCCATATAGTAAATGACAGACCGTAAGCTATCTGAGGCTGGAACTAAAAGCTATCCGGCCTGATTCTTTCCCTCACACTAGTGCTAATCAGGAGTTAGTTCATTAAAGTCAAGGGAGTGAAACTGGTTTAAAGTGAGTGGAGAATCAGAGCCACACTGAATTCATTCTTTTCATTTCTAGCTCTGGGTGACTCATTTACTGCCCAATAACACCAAGTGCTGGGTGCTTCTTGCTAGATGTATAATGCTTATCTCCAGCTTGTCACAAGGCCCTCAGACACATCAAGCTTTTAATCTTTCTGCCTCCATTTCCCCATCTGTACAATGGGGATGCTACCTGTGACTAGGGTGACCAGATGTCCCGATTTTATAGGGACAGTCCTGATTTTGGGGGCTTTTTCTTATATAGGCTCTTATTACCCCCCACCCCCTGTCCTGATTTTTCACACTTGCCCTCTGGTCACCCTACCTGCGACAGATATGCACAATATCTGATATGCATGATAGCCTGCCATAGCCTTGAAGAAACCTTACTGAATTAAGGGTCATTAGGGTCCATTGTACTAATTGCAAAGTTTGTGTTATTGTGGGCTGGGATCGTATGTAACGTCTAAGGAGGAGATGTAATGTAAGGCCTGAATGATCACAGAAAATATATTGAACGTACCAAACAAGAATGGACTTTTGGGACAATACGTTTGAAGTGGATTTCCTGGGAAATATTGAGGGGGAGGTGAATGCAAATTCCCAACTTCCAGACCAGTAGAGTGCACATAAGTAGGCAGACAGGTCAAATCAGATGTAAAGCAATGCAGTGTGGGATAGCAGTAGGAGGACTGCCAGAGGTGGAAAAGTTAATCCAAAATACAGACAGGTCCACTTGAACCATTTTCCAGAATAATTCATCCTGAAATGGACTAAATCCACTTTCAAAATGGATTATCTAATTTGCAAAAGGACACAAGATTATTCTAAAAAGAATTGTGCCATGTGAACACAAGTCAGTTTAAGTCAAAAAACAAAGTTAACGTGAAAAAACCTACCCATGGAAACAAGCCTTTATTCACTCCAGCCTAGCCAGTACAGTTTCACTGCTCAGTTTAACTACTAAACTTTCACAAAAATTGACAGATACCATACACCCAAACATACCCTTCCTTGGGTGGCACCCAACAGCACAGCTAGAAACCAGCTTCTGAAAGCATTTCCCCTCTAAACCCTTATCATAAAGAAATAATTCAGGCACTTACAGTAATTTCATCTGAGGGTGAAACTCTGTCTACAGACCAGCCTGCAAAGTACCGTACTTGCATTTCAGGTTATCATTTATCAAGTCTAACTGCACAATGTCATATCAGCCCAGGGGGAGATATTACAAAAATATCTGGCAATCTTTTTATGTTACTTTGGGTGGTTTTATTAATGGAGAAATCACCCAGAGTATGGGATAGACAGCTATAAATATTTTATAAATTCAAAGAAAGAAAGAAAGAAAGAAATAATAAATAACTATCTTCCAATCAGACCCTGTGTTCTTTCTAGCTGGCAAGTCACCTACTGAATTAAAGACAGCACACATAAAAACCCCAATACCTGAAGCAAGATTTTGTTTCCTTCGTAGTCCTGAGTTTGCCATCGGGTGCTACTGATAGGAATACATGGATTAGGCAGAAGAGGTACCAGCTGCCCAATTTCGTGCACCTTGAATTGCAACACGGAAGATTCTTTCAGTTCAACAGAGACCCCAGGGGGCAGCTGCTTCAAGCAGAGCTGAACAGCAACAGTTTGTGTTGCATACAGCACAAAGACACAGAAGTTACTCTTCTGCATAGTTGCTTCTTTCTGTAGGATCATCTCGTAAAGTCTGACTGCATCATCATAGTTATCAAAGCTACAGTAGAGAGTCACGCGCAGAATTTCAGTGCCATAATGAACTTGCCGTACACCCCATACAGGCATATGCTCATCCAGACCATAAAATTCCTCGCCAGCAGGTGCATAAGGGTACAGTTTCCCATTAGCATGTTGCATGTGGTGATCCTGCCATGGAGGGTGCTGGAAAAAATCATGGACCCGAAAAATCCGTTCTTCCCCAAAGTCCTCATGCAGGAAAAGGAGAATGGACATCCCAGGAAATCCAGAGCTTTTCCGGTGATATTTCTCATAATACTTCACTGGAGTAACACGTTCGGATACAAGGAAGAGGCGAACATCCAAATAGATCCACCCCAGAAGCCGATCAAGAGTTTGCTGCAAGAGTAATGAATGTCCAGAGGTGGCAAGAAGATGCACAGTCATCACCAACGAGTCTGCTCTTCCGTCCATTGTAGAATCACCTTGAGAATAAAAATAAAGACAGATGAGTGCTTCTGTATACACTGAATAATCATGAACAATTATACTTTGGATTTCTCTTTTGCTTCCCATCTGAAGATCTCAGCATGCTTTACATGCCTCACACATCCCTGTGAAGTAAAGACTTGTAGCTGTAGCTATATTTTACGGATAAAAGATGAAGCACAGAGAGGTTAAGTGATTTGCCCAAGGTCATACAGAGGAACAGTAACAGAGCTGGAAATAAATCTCTCATTCTCTGACTCCCAGTCCTTTAACCACCAACTAATACAAATAGAAACCATCTGACATTCCCCCTCAAAAACAAAAAACCGAAACCCTAACATTTTTGTCCTTCATAGTGAAATACAGTGGGGATTAAGAACACTGAAATACTAGCGCAGTTATTCTCAAATGCATAGATTACTTTAAAAATATACTTGCCAGGTGACCATGGAAATGCAAACTCTGAGATCTAGCAGAACCCTGGCAACGGACAACAAGAGACACAGTTACTGCCTCATTGCAAATGCAATGCAGCACTTGTGTTTTAAAGCCTCAGCATGCTTTGTTATTTTAGTCAACGTGCCAATGTTTTTGCTTGATCTAAAAGCTTGTGATCTTTATGAGTAACACCCTTCCAGGGTGTGCAGATAAACTATTCTTTAAAACAAGAAAGGGAAACAGGCTAACAAAAGAAAAACAAATGTGAACTGCGCAGATAACAATTAGTGCAGATGTGAATCAATCTAAGGAAAGATAAGAGTTTAGGGAGATGCCTTAAATCCTAGTTTTCCCATTGTGTCATTTTACACAGCATAGAGAGCAGGCTGCCCTTCAGTTCTAACAGAAATATTACAGTGCCCTGTTTGTTACATTTATTCCAAAGTAATCCCAGTGCCGGGTTTCCCCCTCCTTTTTGGTGCATTACTGTTGCTATGCTGTATTTGGATAGGCTGGTACATTTTTGTTATTCGTGCACGTAAGCAGATCATGACCATTGTTTTGCCTTTACAGATGAATATAGTTTCTATCCAACTACAAAAAGAATGCTGAAAACATTACTCCTTCCAGCTTTTCTCTAGGAGCCCTAAACAATACTGTTCCTGGGTTGTTCATCATGTTGCCAATTCAGAAGCAATTTACACAGAGCAAGTTAACCTTGATTCTTCAGACAGAACTTTCTTTACTTCTGCATGTATTTAGGGCAAGGGTTATAATTTCTGGTGATGTATCTGACTACATATGTTTAGGAACCACAGCTCTCTTTGCATTTCCTCTTTCCAAATAAGTAGGGTGCACAAAATGACAGCTACTGTTGTTCAACGACGGTGTTTCCAAACCCGGGCATTAATAAAACCCTGTTTTTGAAGGGATTGTGTTATCCAAACTTTGATCCAGCAGTGCAGACAGCAGCCTTGTTCATTAAAGTTTGTATTTTAGTCCAATGTTATGGACTGAACCATAATGGACTGAACCACCTCAAAGTTTGGAAGGTTCCATATCTGAACGTTGTGTGTCTCACTATAAAAGACCACTTTTGTATTGACTTTAAAATATATATTTTATAAACAGAGAGAGATAGAGAGCGAGAGAATCAGTCTTATTTTAATTAATCTAAGTTTTGACCATGGTGATAATCCCAATATAAAATACAGAATTGTAAATTAGATATAGATAAGATCTGGGGATGGTTTATACAAAAATCTCTTTGTTTTACAGCCCTGGCTACTTGACAGTAATTGCAGTGAAATGCTGGGAGGGGTGGAGGGAGAACTACCCTGGCGACAATTACAGGAATTAGATGAAGAGAACAGAAACCAATTATAGCACTTCAAGCAACGTAAGTGTTTAAGGCTTCAGATAAAACACTGTAAATGAATTCTGAATAACATTTTTTCTAAGGCACCTTTGTCAGCCCAAAGGGAAGGGAATATTTGATTAACTGTATGTGGAACCTCATATACCAGCGAATGGGGAAGCAAAGTCAGCTGGCTTCCTCTGTGTTTGAGATGAATGGGGTGTTTGCCTGAGTGAGGAGGACTGAGTAGCACTAAGAAGGAACTTCAGGGTTAGGCCTTCAGCAAGTAATACTAGTGCAAATGATACCCATGCTCTTAGGCAGGATGCAGCTGAGCCAAGCAGCTTGGAGGGGGTATCCTCGGCTATCGGGTCACGACGGTGCTCATATGTAAAAGAAAACCATTATTGTGGTTGTTTTATGATCAAACCTACTATATAGATGATGATGAAGGATGAAGATGATGATACAAGCCAGGGAACAAACAAACGAAGAAACCGCACTGTAGCTGATCAGAGCATAAAATGTATTCAGGACCTTGTGTTTATTGACCCTTTTACCAACACCAACACCTGAATCATCAGCCACTACTTTGGATACCTCCCTGACTAAGCAGTCATTCCATTCCACTGTCCTGTTTGTGGGTTTCCACCCCATCCCATCCCCACTCTGTGTGTGTGTCCCCATCCCCCTCCATTCCCATTGTGCGTCTCTCTCTCTTCACTCCCATTGTGTGCGTTTGTCTGTGTGTGCATCTTTCTCCCTCCTTAGTCCCCACTTGCTCTCCCCAGGATCACCAATGTGCTGCTACTTCTAAATATGCTGTTTTCCCCAGGGTGCTAGCAAGAGCACCAAAGGGAAAGTGGCATGATTATGTTCAGTTTCAAGATACTGAGTACACGAATAGCACTGAAAAAGGAGCACAGGAGCATTCCTCCTGCTTAGGGTTGGAAAAAACCTGTTCCCCTCCTATGTCCCAGCAAGCCCCTAATTGGGGGGAGGGGAAGAAGAAGAGATCAGTGCAGTAATAATCCGATTACAAGTAATTGCCATCTCCTTCCCTTTCTCCAGTACAGCATGTACACTCAGGAGCGAAGGAGCTGATATACTAGTTTGTTGGCAAGCCCTTAGTTTTCATAGGTGTGAACAGAGAGCAGTGGTTTGCCCTAGTTTCCTTGCGGTGAGTCACATCAAGCTCACTGCAATACCTCTGCAAACACAAACAGCTTTCCCACCTCTGTTCAGATCACTATGACATCCTGGCTGAGTAAAAATCCCATCAATGTAAAAATATATTCAGGGAGGAGATACATTATTGAATGCAACACAAAAAATAGAGTATTTCAAAGTGAAATTTTACAAGCTAGCATTTGTGCGGGAGAGGGGCAGGGGAGTTATTACAATTAAAAAATATATAGGCATTAAGTCTTCATCAAACTTCCAGTGAAGTCAGTGAGAGTCTTTCCATTGACTTCAGTGGGGTCAGCATCAGCATGAGGATAATGCCACGAGGCTATTGAGCATGATGTGCTTTTATCTCTTACACAGACATGGATTCTGAAGTAGCTGGAATTTTAACCCATTCAAGTTTTACAAGGTTTTTCAGCAGACAAGTTTAGTTTCTTATGCACAGACTTGAACATACCAAGGAAGATTTCTGTAAGGGATTAGAAAAGTAGCAGTTCAATCCCATGTGAACAGTAAATCCACTCAAGGAATATCATGTGAATAGACCATTCACACGCCAGAGGAACTCTCTGGGAAACACTGTACAATATACAACCAGACCATTAATGTACTTTAGAAATGTATATGCAAGCTATATCAATCACAAGCACGTTTGTGTAATTCTTTACCTTTGGGTTTTATTTTCACACAAATGCTTCATTTCTTTTATATAAAAGAAAATCAATCCTAACAACAATTCAGTAGCAACCCTACAACAACAAACTAGTGTACAAATGCAACTGGCGCAAAGAAAAGAGAAATCCATTTTTCAACAGGGGGCAAAGGAAATCACAAAGAGAATCAGGAAACCTCAGTTCTATTCCCAGCTCTTCCACCAACTTCCTGTGTGACATAGAATCATAGAATATTAGGGTTGGAAGAGATCTAGTCCAATCTCCTGCGCAAACCAGGACCAACACCAACTAAATCATCCCAGCCAGGGCTTTGTCAAGCTGGGCCTTAAAAACCTCTAAGGATGGAGATTCCACCACCTCCCTAGGTAACCCATTCCAGTGCTTCACCACCCTCCTAGTGAAATAGTGTTTCCTAATATCCAACCTAGATCCCCCCCACTGCAACTTGAAACCATTGCTTCTTTTTCTGTCATCTACCACCACTGAGTAAGAATTGCCTCAGCATTTCTGGACAGGGCCTTGTGTAATCAATACGCTACAACGTATTGCAAATCATAGGTGATTTTACCAACACTTCTTGCATCCTTTTTACTGTAAAATTAATTCCAAAATGCCAGGTTTTCAGCACTTTCCAGTAAAGAAAGAAGAAACATGAAGAGCATACATCTACATGCTGATTGTCGACCTGGAATTCTGATTTTTGACACATCCCCACCCTTCTGGATCCTGGTTAACTTGATTTTCGGACCCACCAATTGGAAAAGGTCCAGGACCAAACACAAAGCATTTTCATAACAGCCACTGACCAATCCATTTATTCATTGTGGTCAGGCTCAGATCTAAACATGCCTGAACTTAAAGCAGTTTGGCTGTCGATCCAAACTTTGCGGCTCAGGCTCATGTCTACTTTCCAGGAAAGTAAAACCACAACGACTGGAAGAAAGAAAGAAAAAAAACCCTCGTTCCTAGAATATTAAATGCATTAACACAGGCTTCTCTTTTGTCGTTTCCAGTTTCTTATCCATAATTGGCCAACGCAGAAAAGGAAACTAACAATGATCGAAGAGGTCCAGAAAATGCAGACCTATGCTAGGATACAAAAGGGTCTGATTTCATAAGACAATGAGATCATACTAGACAACAAGAGAATGAAGTGGAACCTCAGCATCCCCCTGATTATCTTACCTGAGGGAGCTAATGAGGAGGCTGTGCCTTAGGCTGCTGGTTCTGAGTCACCTCTGCAAGCTTCATCAGGAATGAAGATTCAAAAATTAGCAAAAGGCTGCCTTTGAAAACAAGCTTCGGACAAGCTCTCACAGACAGTCCCAGCGACTTGAGACTCTTTCCTTAAGAAACAGTATTCTAAGAGATCGACAGACAAGATAGAGTTTCACGGCTCACAAGATCTATAGCCAGACAACGTTCCTTTGCTGGCTAAGATGATAGGCAGCTTTTTGCTAACTCTAAAATACAGCTTGGGGAATGTTCATTCCCTTGACAGTGTGGCACCCAGAGAATTATGGGCAGATATGGACATTTCCTGTTCAATTCTCCTATTTAAATACTCTGTTGCTATTTATCTGAAGGCAAGAAAGCCACAGTGACAGAGCTGATGTCGGTTTCCTCAGGAGGAGATTGACAGGGACTGATTTCAGACAATATGAGCTGTGGTGACTAGTGCTCTCTAGCCAATTCTCAATCTGTGATTGGAAACAACCTTTATTTTCCTTTTGTTTGCTCCACCTCAGTAAATGAAGATCCAGGAGGTTTTGATACAATATAAAATGAGCCTAATGCATATATGTCAGAAGAAAATGAATCAGATTAACTATAGTCAAAATACATGAGTGAATCCGAGTCTAGAATGATGGAGAGCCATCAAGGGAACTGCTGTAACCAAAGATGCACAGAGCACTCTGCAGAAAATCCTGCACTCTCAAGCGCCAGCAAGTTAGGATTTCCTGACTGAATGCTAAAAGTTGTGTGCCCCAGCTTCCGGCAGCTCGAAATCCTAACTCTCAGCTCTGAGCGGTCACACAGTATGCCTTTTTAAAGCTGTGAAATATGGTTTGCCCATTTCAACCTCTTATGAGTAACATAAAACAGGGGTAACTATAGTACGTGCTAGCCTGATTATAGCTGTAAGAAGGCAAATGGTTAGAAGACTGATCAAGGCAGTTTTCCCTCCCTTTTCATATACCAACTTCAAAGAATTCTGGTTTATATTACCTCAGAAAGATGGGTGGCATTTCCAAAAGATAGTCTTAAACCAGCTCCAAGATTTCTTCTTAACTATTTTTTATGAAAGGTTAAGTACCTAAAACCTATAATGCACTAGACAGTAAATCAGCCTTGTGGAGGCTCATTAAAATCTGGGGAAAAAACATCTTCTACCTAGAACTGGTTGAATTTAAAAAAGAATTTTCCAAAAAATTTGAAATTTCAGATTTTTCCCATTTTACAAGGTTCCAGGAAGGTTCCCCCCCGCCATTTTACAAAAATATTCACAACTTTTAATCAATAGTTTTCACTAAAATTACAAAAAAATTATACCTCAAAAAAGTCAACAGTTTTCTACAACATTTTGTTTAAATAAGACCCCACATTCTTCAGTGAAAAATCATCTTGTTCAAAAAATTTCAACCAGTTCTACTAGTGCAATAATATAGGAGGCAGTGCGGTATCGCGAATAGAGCAACTGATGGTGATTTGAGAAATCAGGATTCTATTCCCAGTTCTGTCACAGGCCCACGGTCACTCAGCAGGTCAATCGCGTCCCCTCTCTGTGCCTCAGTTTCCCATCTGTAAAATGGTAGTAACCTTCTTTGTAATGTGCTTTGAGATCTACACATGAAAAGTGCTATGTCATAGCTGGGTATTGTACACTATAATTATAATGTATCTTTAGTACAAATGGAGGACATCTGTAAGGGAACTACGATATCAGTTCCAGATCTACTATTGTGGGGGGTAATAGGATGGAGTAGGACTGTGTGTCCAGCTCCTGCTCATTGACTTGGGGACTAAAGATTGTTCCTAAGAGGAAAACTAAATTTAAAAAAATAAAATGGTACCATTAGAAAAATATCTTTACATCAATGAAAAATTAAGATGTCAGGGTATAAGGAAAAAATTGAAAATATCCCTGTAACTTCCTGATGTGCAGGGACAGTGCAGCTGCTGCTATACCCTTGTGGGAACACACCAGGGTTTGCCAACTTTGCTGGCTGGTGCAGAGATGTGGGCAAGGCCATTAACTCTGCCACATCCATGTTGGAGGGACTAGAACTTGCCAGCAGCGTGACTGCAGCTGACACCACCGCATGTGCTTTCTGTGCCCTGTTCCCCGGAGCACCCATGCAGGGGCAGGCCATGCTCCTGGCCACCTAGAAGACAAATGTACAAGGCCAGGTCTGCCCTAAAACAAGCTTCTCCAGACCCTGAGGCCAACAGAAATGGCTCCAGGAACTTCTCCAAATTCTAGTAAAAACAGTGGGTTTTGTTTTGTTTTTTTACAAACAAATCAATGTTCCTTTGAGGTATCGGCAGACTAGGCTAATGCACAGGGACCTGGCAGGGAAAAAGACTCCAAACTAAAGTGAAAAATTCACTTATATTCAAAAGTTAAATGTAAACAAAGTAAATCAGAATCAGTAGGGAAAAACAAACTCAATGTTTACCCTTTTTTCCTCTAGACACTTCCTACTGGCTGTGTTAACCCTTTAAGTGCCCCTCTCTTTAGAGAGAAATTAGTGATACTGACATTAGCCCCCAGTGGCCAGATCTTCACAAGTACTCAGGAGCTCCCATTGAGAACAATGGAGAATACCCTGCCCACAACCCCAGCTGAAAACAATGGGAGTCCTGAATGCAGAGCAGTTTGGAAATCTCACTGCCTTTATTTGGTGTTTAAATGAGAGCTGAGCTCTTTACACAACTGGGGTCAGATCTTTATGCCAACAGAGTCTCACTGACTTTAATGGGATGCTGTGCTGGCCTAAGGGTCTGCATTGGCACATCTACTTGCAGGATTGCAACCAAAACACCAACATCCATATATTTAAGCACCTAAATAATGGCTTGATTCTCAGAGATTCTAAGCAATTGCTTCTCTGACTGAAGCCAGCTGGAGCTGCGGATGATCAGCACCTCTGAAAATAAGACTACTTAAATATGATTTAGGTGCCTAATTTCAGGCACTCACTTATGTTTGAAAATTTTAGCTTTGATAACTTACAGAAATCACACCACAATTTTAAATCTTCCAGGAACAAACTAGATCTAAATCAAATAGCAGCATGCAGGGTCTCATGGATTATTTAATGAGTCTAAATTTAAGTATATTGAAGGCGATTTACAGATAAATGCTTAAAAAGCCAATGAGAGAGAAAAGGTGGATGAGGTAATATCTTTTATGGGCCCAACTTCTGCGGGTGGAAGGGACCAGCTTTCGAGCCCCATAGAGTTTTCCCTCAGGTCTGGAAGAGGCCAATAAACTGATGCTGAAATAAACAGCACCCTAAAAAGTGTTAATAAGAGCAAGTCACCAGGAGATGTCACACTTGCCAATGAATCTAGTCTTCACTTTAAGGAACAATTGAGATCTATGATGTGTGAGACTCCAGATTACTCCCCTTCCTCAAGGCAACTCCTCCAGATAGTGAATAATACACCTATAATTCTAATTTAAAAAAAACCAGGCATGGATCCTACATTATGTGGGAGTTTAAGATCTTGTCACTGATTAACTTGACAGCCAACATCATGAGGGGAGAAGCTGCAGAGATTATTAACCCCCTCTAGGGGAATTTTAAAAGGGGCAGCTTCTAACCAGAAAACACAAGAAAAACATTGACTATTAACATCTGGGGGAGTGACTTGCAGGGTCCTACAATGGCTTCTGCAGCAGACACAGCAAAACCCCTGGGATTATTTAGTGCATGACATTACAGAAAGGTTTGGGCAGAGGACAGAATTACATAAAAACAGGGACAGGGATCTTCCAGCTTTAGATGGCGGAACTGGTACAATATATTATACTGCTGTGTAAAATGTTTGGGGTGACTTGTTCCACACTAGGTAGAAGTTGCAAACTCAGAAGCCTGGAGTTCACCACCTCTGGCCAACAGACCATGTGAGAAATAGCCATTTTTAGCAATTGGGCTCATGACACAGGATGATTGGCCTGATCCTGGGAGCCCTCTGCAAGCATTAGGCACTCCGTGCACTAGAAAATTTATGTGAAAAGCAGCCAGATCTTGCTTTATGCTGCACTTGTGACTGTGCATAACTAAGTCCACTTTTTGTCCAAGTGGAAAGGAGGGTCTGGCAGCCTGTCCAATAGATAATTTACAACACAGCTGGCACTGTGTTATTCCCTCTCTCTCACTATTTCTTGATGCTTTAGCAGTTTGCTGACCCTTAAAGAGTTGGCCTAATCTCAAATGCTGTAAAACCAAAGAAATTCACATTGGATGGCCAACACAATAGCAGGCAGTAAACTGCTCCAAGCAGGAACCATGGCTACCTCTCTCTTCATACAGCACCTAACAGTCATGGTTGGGGCCTTTGGGTGCTACTGTAATGTGAATATTACATCATTATGATTAAAAAGAGGAAGAAACTACCATAGTGAAGATAATGGCAAAGAGAAGGCATTACCCATGCCTGGGGTATATGCTGAGTTCTGCACAATTCCCATTACAGCTAATGAGCTGAATGCTCAAAGCACAGCAGCACATTGATTTAAGAATGTGCTTTCTAACCCTTAAAATAGGTTAATTCTCTTTAATGGTTCTTTGCCAGTTCCTAGTAAGAAACTGAAGGCCTGACTCCTTGTTGCTCTGCACTTTATGGGGTCATTTTCACTTGTGAGGATTGAGTCTAAAATGTTGCTCTTCTGATTTGTGTAGTATTTTACACCCACTTTGAGTGACTAGACAAGGTGCAAAGCAATGGAGAATCAAGCCTTGATGCTTCACATAGGTTTCTGTTCAGACACTGGATTAAGATGGACTCGGTTTAGGGTTGGTTTTTTTTATATTCACTTTTTAAGTGAAGTTTTGCCAGTTTTCTGACTACTGTAATTACCAGCTCCCCTCATAACACATTCCCTCCTAGGAATTATTAACACACATCTCTCTGCTAAGAATCCACAAATGAATCCAGCAGTTCTGACTTGTGTTGAATTCCCATTGTTTCCAATAGGTGTTTTGCGCAGTTGAGGATTGGACCCATACATTGAAGCTCATTAGAAGACTTAAATGGTATTAGTCTTTGGTAGGGTGCAGTCCTCAGCAGGGAAAAAGCCCAAGTAAGTACAGCAAGGTTCTTAGAAAGTTCATCTTGGAAGAACTGAATTAGCACTATCCTCCTTGCCCCTCCACCCCACACTGTTTTAAAAGTTATTTAATAAACAAGTGCATTGTCTAGAGGGGGAAAGTTACTTACTGCTGGTCGATCACATTCCAGTGCAGTGAGATCTGTGAAAACAAAATTAAGTGTCAATGCTATTTTGCCCAATATTGTGTTTGAAATTAAAAGCTTCTACAAACTATGAATTACAGCTGCATGAGTCAATAGCTATCTTCACTATTAAAATTGATCACTTCCATTATACACTCTTGAGATACCACTGTTCTTCCTTGCTTTCAATTTTTCATACAATATTCAGTTTTGGACAGTAAAATCTGCCCTCAGTGTCAAATGCTCCCTTCTGAAGCCTTCTACAGTCTGAAGCTTCCCAACTGCAGTCACGTTGCACAGCTGCAGATGAACTGTTGGAATGCACTGAGCTTGAAACACTTTGTTTTTGGTGTGACTCCATTTTCAATGTCTGTTGTTACCTCTTGCTTTCACTTCTCTAATCCTGGTCCAAGTTCATTATGCACCTTGGAAATAGTGTTTTCTACGAATACAGCTATGTGCTTTGTCTCAGAAAGGTTACCAAGCTCCTGCAATTTCATCAAGGGAAGAAGGTCACAGCAGGTGCAAACTATCTTCACCAATTAAATCAATTAATGTGACCACTTTTAATTGAGTTTCAAAATTTCTCATCCATTACCAGCTATGGAAGGGTATAAATAAGGTCAGTGAATGAATATAGTATAATAAGAATTAATCAGGGCAGAATGTCCTGTGGTGAGAGCATGGGACTGAGATTTAGGACTCCTGGATTCTATTTCCCATCTACTACCAACTTTCTCTGACATTTTAAGTTTAAGTAACTTGACCTCTCACACTACTCATTTCCTAATACTAAAATCTTTAATATTAAACAAGTGGGATCAGTAAAACAGATTCCCTGGCATTTGGGAATGCACATTTTACAGTTTTTGTGGCGATACACAAAATATCCACCTACATTTCTTCTCATGAACATTCATGAGGCTCTCTCTCTCTCTCTCTCTCTCTCTCTCTCAGAACTTATGATTGAAAACAGAAAGGACACTACCTTAGACTGGCAGTTAACCCAATGCACTTCCACAGAACTGCTACTAGGGAGATCATTCTCCTAGAACCCTCCATGTATGGATTTAAGAATAAGGAGAGAGGCCTCAGTGGCACCTCCCTCCCTTGACCACAGCATGGCGCCCAGTATGAACTCCACTGCAAAATATTCCATCAAAGTACTTATATGTCCCCCACAGTGAGCTGAGCACCTCACAAACATTAATCTCCCAACACCCCGTGGAGCTAGAGAAGTACAACTAACCCTGTTTACAGATAGTGAACTGAAAGAAATTAAGTGACTTGCGTAAGGTCACACAGGAAATCTGTGGCAGAGACAGGAATGGATTCCCAGACTCAGTTGAATGCCTTAAACACAAGATCATCCTTCGTCCACAAGCTGTGTTAACTTTCGGCAGACACCCTCCTCCCATTGGAATGTCCCCTCATGGATGGAACCATGGGCTGCTGTAAACGAAAGAAACCCTGAAAGCACGACTCCATTGGAGTCATGTTGCCAGGGCACTGTAGACAGCAACGGCCCCACAGTTGGCAGGGAAGAACAATGCTCGGACATGATAGTGGTGGCCGCCTTTGAACTGAGGGATAGGGATGTATTTGCAGAGCTTGGCGCATGCCCAGTCCCCCAACAAAGAAACCCCTTCTGTAGCTTTTCTACCTTCTTACAAGTTCTAACACATTACGGGGAGGCCTAGCCCTAATCTAGTCATCAGACTGATCCTCTGAAACTTGTTTCTCTTCACACAAGTGAATTTTCAGGCAGGCAGGTGGGCAATTTCTTTGGAGAAGCCCATTCTAACATCTCAGACCGACATACTCAAGCTACCTGGGCACTGCTCCCGCTGGAGTTAATGAGAGCTGTGCTCATGTATGCAAAGGCAGAACTGGCCTCGCAACAAATTACAGGACAGCACAGAAACTCTGAAAGCATGGAGCAAAGTCATGGAATGTTGCTAGGCCGGAACCAAATGCTTCATCTGATCTGATTAATAATTCTGATATAAACACAGAGAATGCAGCTTGGCGCCTTGACAATTCTTTTACAGTAATTATTACTGAAGAGCAGGTGTCTGATTACTCACTGTCCTGATTGACAGGCTCATGAGAAATAACACGAACTAATGAAAAAACAACTGATTCATGTGAGCAACTCAGTTTCACTCTTGAATTCTGTCGGTAAGCACATGTAGTGTAGCTCAGAGGCTAGCACACTTGTCCTGTAAGTCAGAGCAGGTGAATCTGAGCCTGCTGGTGGTGTGCTCCAACTGCTGCTAGTTATATTGAGTATGAACATTTCACTGTTAGCTTGTCCTTACCCCCATTTAGTTGTAGCCTCTGTGTGTCTTATCATATGCTAAGATTATAAGCTCTATGGGGCCGGGATCCTCTTGTTATTACATGTGTGGACAGTGCCTAGCACAATGGGGCCTTGGTCCCTGATTGGGCCCTTTAGGCACTACTGTAATACAAATATTGAAAAATTTTCATCATCATAACTTAGGTGAAGTACGTTGAGCCCCTCAAAAGGTGTCTGAGGTATTCACAATGGATACGATTGGACATTACACTGGGTTTTAGCAAGAAGAAAAACACATGTTGAACTTGCATGGATAGGAGGAAACAAAGGATGATGATATGCTCCCAACAGGAAGATGCACCTTTTCTTTACGGGAAGAAAACAAGTCACCATAACATGTGCAATGTCCACAGCACTAGCAACATTTTTTCCACTGAAGAGAGCTGCCCATGTGGTCATCCTGTTCACCCTCCCTTGTCTTAGGGCACAGGGTCTATGTG
Organism: Platysternon megacephalum; assembly: GCA_003942145.1. Lineage (NCBI taxonomy): Eukaryota > Metazoa > Chordata > Testudines > Platysternidae > Platysternon > Platysternon megacephalum. The sequence goes on along the minus strand of QXTE01000099.1, from coordinate 3,283,318 downwards.
AGGGGAAAGTGAGCTGAATACAAGCATTTTAATAAAAGCCCATTGTGAAATATTTCCAGACACTGAGAAATAACCCCACAAAAGTATACATTCTTTATAGGCAAATGCCTTCCTCAGAGGAAGAGCCCATTATTGCAGAGTTAACATGTAGCTCTGAAGTAATTACTTGCTTCCTCTGGAATCAGTTAAACAAATGTGTCCTTGGCTCCCTCAGCACATTTTATGGGCACCATCCTTAGGACGGTTAGGGTCCTACTCTGTACGCGGCTCAGACTCACAGCTGAGTCCATATTGCTCTGAGCAACACTAAGTCCATGCGCACATATGGGTGTAGGAGTGGGGGGATGTTGTTGTTTTTTTAAATTAATTTTAGAGGCAAATCTTGTTTCCAGACACCAGCCCAAACACCTGGGCTGGAGATCTTCTCAACAGTCCACAGAGCAAGAACGGAACGTCTCTGTAGCCACTACTCCAGCCTGAGGACTGGATACACTTGCCTCATCCCTGAGGTGCTATGGTCAGCCTTGGTGACAGCCCCTTGGGAGCTGGGTTCTGCAACACCTGCACAAGCTCCTGAAATCCTTCCTCTCTCTCTTCCTCAACAGGGATTCTACTGCAGACAGGGCTTCCTGCACTCATGGAGGAGAGGGCTTGAAATGCAATGTCTATTTGTAGTATATTATTCAGCCACTAGATGTCTGTGTGCTGGACAGAGTTCCAAAGTGTGGTGATTGGTAAACAAAGTGGGAACTCAAGCTTTGTGGAAGCCTGTTTGGGTCTCTAGTTTTAGCTGCTTTCTTTAATAAATGCCTCCTGTATTAAAAGGTCTGTGATTCTATAGATCAGGGGTCGGCAACCTTTCAGAAGTGGTGTGCCGAGTCTCCATTTATTCACTCTAATTTAAGGTTTCACGTGCCAGTAATACATTTTAATGTTTTTAGAAGGTCTCTTTCTATAAGTCTATAATATATAACTACACTATTATTGTATGTAAAGTAAATAAGGTTTTTAAAATGTTTAAGAAGCTTCATTTAAAATTAAATTAAAATGCAGAGCCCCCCCGGACCGGTGGCCAGGACCTGGGCAGTGTGAGTGCCACTGAAAATCAGCTCGCGTGCCGCCTTCGGCACGAGTGCCATAGGTTGCCTACCCCTGCTATAGATCATGGCAGGGTTTAGCCCCATAAATAGCTCATTCTACAACTGCATAGCAATTAAGTATAACACTAGTTTTGCCATGATATTTTGTACATACAGTGTCGGCTACATGCTTATGTTGCAAACAGTGCTTTATAATTTGTTAATTTAACACATGGTTAATAAAGTCCTCCCCCCACATGTTGGTTTTGTTGTTTAACCATAAAGCTCACTTCTCTTTTAAGCAGCATAGACTGTTTTTCTATTGGATTCATCAAAACCACACTATGCATTTGACATCAGCAAGAACAGCAACAGGCAAACTAATTGATTTCATTGGCTTCCAATATGTATCTCATTCTCACAATCAAGAGCAATGCCAAAACAATCAATGACGAGCCCTATCACTTGTTTTTACATTTACCTTCAGATTGCAGGGCAGGGCTGAGAGGAGAGAAGCACTAGAGTAAGGGAAGTTTAACACAAGTAAAAAGGGCACAGTTCTCAAATACCCCAGAAAGGAAATGAATAAGCATAAGTTACCATGGTAACCTCTTATGTTCTTAGCCAGTTAGTTGATCCCACATGAACAAAGAGTTTTCCCCAACACCAAAAATGTCCTTGCATTTTGAAATATTAGAGAAGGGGGTGAAACAGAGAAAGTAGGTGTTTTTAAATAAAGACAATTATTTCTCATTGATTAAAAAGTAAAACCTGAAGAAGCTGGGAAAGATTGTGTGTGTGCTCAGATTTCTCTCAACAGTGGGATCACATCCAGGTAGTTCCAGTGGGGTTGGGTTACACTTACACACACACTTACACACTCTAAAATAAACTTTTAAAATAAAGTGGCGAAGAGGAAACACGATCCCACAGCAAATCTACCTAGCCATTTGAATGCCCCCTTCCTGGGCGGAATACAATAGCATGCCTGTTGCATTGGGTCTGACATTTTAAACTCTTTGCTTTCCAAGTCCCCACCGCACAAGATTTATGGGCTGGGCAAGGACTTGGTCTGTGAATATTTTCTGACCAATTCAGAACCGGCTTCAGCCACCAGATGCTTGTCAGTTTTAGTAATAGAAGTGTTCTAGTGATTCTTCCCCATCCCACCCCCGATAGTCATTGTTTACAGAGTGCCAGAACTGAACATGGCACTTTACAGAACAAGGCAAGATTCCGTCCCTGAAGAATTTACTGTCTGACAGAGCCTCCATTCCCCGCACCCGCTCCCAGGTCTGTCAGTCTAGTAGCAAAGGGATAAAAGAGGCTGGGGAAGCTTTAGGAAGTCAGCTCCACTACTGCAGGGACTCCACTCCGTCTCCACAGCCAGTCCTGCATCCATTTCCCCTTGTCTAGTTCTACCAAGCACCCACTAGACCCACCCCTCTGCAAAGAAAGAAATTCAAGTACAGAGAGAGTTAAACTCACACTGGCATGAAATCATTGTTCTACAATACTGCGTACACAACACTCATCTCTGCCCACTTCCAAACCTCTGCCTGCCAGAAGCTGGGACTGGACCACACTAGATTATTGATCACTAGATAATTGCCCTGTTCTGTACAGTCCCTCTGAAGCACTTGGCACCAGCCACTGTCAGAAGGCAGGATACTGGACTAGATGGACCATTGGTCTGACCCAGCGTGGCCATTCTTATGTTATGTGAAGCTGCGCCAGCAGCAGGAGTGAGTGTCAGAGAGAAAGGACTGTCTGAGCTCTGCCACCTAGATACCAAACAACAAACCCATTAGTAACCAGCTTACACCCCACGGCCTCCCCAGACACAAGAGCAGCAGCCCCCACCTACCCTGCAGTATCCTCCCCTGAGCCCAGGCACTCATGCTGCAGCAGGAGGATGTTCTTTCACAGCAGCATGACCTCTAGAGAGCAGCTCTCAGTGCAGTGCTCTGAGCCAGCAAGACCCTCACTACCCCCGCCCGGACTTGCCAGTCACACTCCAGCCTGCTGCACCACACGCCTCCCTCCTCTCCACTCAACTCGCTCCTCCCCTGCCCTAGCCAGCAGCTGCTAGCTAGAAGCTTGGTCCAGAGGTCATCCCAGAGAAGTATAAATCCTAGTCTGGGACAGCAGCTGCAGATACCTGCAGGGAGAGAACAGGAAAGGCGGGAGGGTGCGTGTGTGACTTACCCATGGGGAAGAGGCAGGGGAGCTACTTGAGAAATAAAACATTGCAACCAAATCAAGGACATTTTATAGTCAATTTATAAGCCGTAGGAAGGGGAGAGTGGGGGGAAAGAAATGGAAGGAAAATATCCAGCCAGCTAAATCCACCAGGCCAGCGCTCTCCCCTTAAACTATCTCATCTCTGGCTCCAAACCAGAGACTCCCTAACTGTGGTATATGGACCACCAGTGAGTCGCAGACCACCTGCAGAGCTGCCTGGCCGAGTGGTGCTAGCTTCTTTTCCTTTCCAGCTATCACACTGTATTAAAGACAGCTACCCACACATTTAATCTTTCCTAACATTAAATAAAACTGGTCAACATTCTTCGTCTGGATGCAGTGTAGCTGTAGCCATGTCGGTCCCAGGATGTTAGAGAGACAAGGTGGGTGAGGTAATGTCTTTTATTGGACCGACTTCTGTTGGTGAGAGAGACCAACTTTCAATCCACACACAGCTCTTCTTTAGGTCTCTGTGTAAGCTTGACAGTTGTCTCTCTCACCAATAGAAGTTTTCCAATATAAAACACATTACCTCACCCACCTTGTCTCTCTAGTATTTCATGTGGAAAGTTTTCCCACTGCAAAAAACAATTGTGTGGAAACCAAAGTTTTCCCCTGGACAGTATCAATTCAGACAAAAAAGTTGGTTCTCTCACAGGAAATTTCCAAACCAAAATGTTATTTCTTTTACACTTAAAATGTCATGTTGTTTGGATGTTTTGGTTTAAAAAAAACAAAACAAAAAATGAAACTTTTACCGGTAAGTCAAAATGTTGGTTTAAAACAAAAATCTGGGGGAGGGGGGCATTAACTGAAGAACCAAACAAAATGACATTTTAAGCCAAATTAAACAACTGATAGTTTCAAATCAGTTCAAAGCTTCCCACAGGAAACCCAAATTTTGCAATTGAAAAATTTCAAACATGTAGATTTTTCAGCTGTAATTTCTCATGGGAAAACTTTTGGGTTTTTGATCAGCTCTAATACTAATGCAATTGCTGTGGTTGCTACAGGGCTGTTATCCAAAAGTATGTGAGAAGGGAAGTTGGTTTATGGGACACTCCATTAATAATAAATAAATAAATACCTACTGCTAATTTAGCACTTTTTATCTTTAGATCTCAAAGTCCTTTTCCAAGGTCAATATCATTATCCGCTTTTTTAATTGATGGGAAAACTGAGGCACCTCAATGTAATAATTTGCCCAAGATCACCTAGCAGGCCAGTGGCTGAACCAGAAATTGGACCCACATCTCCTGAGTCCCAGATGAGAGCCCTATCCACTAGGTTATACTACCATAAGAGGTGGGCCACGCTATGAAAATGTTTCAGACCCCCCTGCTTCAAAGTAAAAATCCTAGCCAAAGTACCATGCGAGGCCAGCAACATTTACACCTGGAATTTTGATACCTGACTTCTGTTGTAAATTCTTCTTGGCCACGACTGAAGTGCCAGATTCAGAGCAGAGTTACACTGGGGTAACTTCAGTAAAACTGACGCCTTTATTCTGGATTTACAGCAGATCAGAATCTGGTCCTGTGCTGTTATGCACAGCACTAAATGCCACTTGCACTCAGCTAACAACTTGCCCATGATCACTGCCCAAGAGATATTTCTGATCTTTAGCAATTCACACCGATGTAGGGAGGATTAAGGCTAAAGAGAACCCTCCACTTTTGAACTTAACCCACATCTCCAGAACACACAAAACATTTCCTCCCAGCCCGTCCCTCCTGCAGACTCTTCCTCCCAGCACTTCCCTGGGGGGATAGTTGTATTCCTTTCACTTGAGTCCTTGTTCCCTATCCAGCAGGGCCGGCTCTAGGTTTTTTGCTGCCCCAAGCAAAAACATTTTTGGCTGCCCCCCACCCCAGCCCTGGGCTCCCACCCACACCCCCGCCGCCCCAGCGCTGGGCTCCCCCCTCACCTACCCACCCACACCCCCTGCCGCCCCAGCGCTGGGCTCCCCCCTCACCTACCCACCCACCCACCCCCCTGCTGCCCCAGCCCTGGGCTCTCCCCCCCAACCTGCACCCTCCTGCTGTCCCAGCCCTGGGTCACTGGTAACTCGCTCCCAGGGCGGGTCATTCAGCAGGAATTTTGGATGTGCACAGAACACAGACAGGATTGGTTCCCATATAGTTACAGAACTGCAGTAAAGTGAAACAATTTTCAGCTTGTGTGATTGGAGGATATCTGGATGCATATTATAAGACAGTCCTACATAAATGAGGAACAGTTGAGGTGCCTTTATTATTCTTTTGCTCCACTCTTTGTTTCTATGGGGAATTTGCCAATGCAATATCACTGTCTTCCTTTTAAACAAATAAAACTAAAAAAAAAAAAAGCAATGGCTGTTGAAAATAGCAATTCCAGTCCTAATAACCACTGGGAAGCGTTTCTTGCTCAATTTTATCCTACTTTATCTACAGCAAGTTACAGTGGATCAGTATATTTGATTTGGGAGAAATGAAGTAACAGCTGCCCAAATTGAGCGTGAGCACTCCTGAATTTTGAGGGTGTTCAAATCTGGAGGGCAGGTGCTAGATTCCCTTTCTGAATATTAGCTAAATCTAGAAAGGAAAAGCCAATTTCTGCTTCCATGGTTCAGAAGTGGAAATCCTCCTACGTGCCTGGTACTGTATCTAAAGCTGCCCAAGTCCTCTAGTAGAGCTTCCCCTCTTTCAGTTTTCATTTTAAATTCTAGTGGGATCCACGTACCTCCCTTGCTAGGCTTCAGATACAGAGGTACATTGTCCATTTAGTCCACCCAGTTCCTTCTTTGGGGGCTGCAAGGTGAGGTTACACCAGTATCCCTAATCCAGTCTGGGGAAGTCTTCTGAAGGGGATCTCTGCACCAAAGCCGCCTACCCCTTGGGCTGGGCACACTTGTTCCCCATTCACAGGGCCACCCCTTTCAACTCACAGCAAGCTACAGCATGGCTCAGCTACGTCACTCCTTCCCCCTCCCTTTCCTGTTGATAGCGGCCAAGGGATTGCTGGGAAATGTAGTTCTTTCCCTGCTCCAGGGCTGGCTCTCTAGGCAGGGAGCTAGCCAAGGAACTACAGCTCCCAGGGTCCCGTGGGTTCTCAGCTCCCATGCTGGATCCCCAGCTGCTCCGTGGCTCCGCTTCTGCAGGGTTGTGAGAGGGGAAGAAGTGAGTTAAAAAAACAAACAAAACAAGGATGGCCCGAATGCCGCCCCCTGCAAATGTGCTGCCCCAAGCAGCTGCTTGGTTTGCTGGTGCCTAGAGCCGGCCCTGCTATCCAGCCAAGGCAACGGAGCCCAGCCCAGCAGACAGTGAACTAGAAGTAACAGGCATTTGCACCTGCTGCTCTCCCTCCAACTCACTGCTACATCCAGATCCTCTCTGAGCACAAGGCCTCAATCCAAGGATTCTCCTTTAATCTATTCCTGATTATCCAAAGTAGGCACTTCACTGATAAGGAAACAAATGTGGCCTCACGGACTGAACACAGGACCAACAGCTATGGACTGATTAATTCTAATTCTGCCTCTGTCACTAGCTTATTGTGTTGTGTTGGGGACGGGGCTTAAGATCTGCCTATGTTTTTTCATTTGAAAAATGAAAGGTAATACCATGTACCCGTTCTATTCATGGCATACATGGAAAGTTAGAAAAAAAGGAACATGTATACTCTTTCTGAAAGGTTGCAGCACACTACTACTTTATTCCTTAGAACCCAGAAATCATAGAATATCAGGGTTGGAAGGGACCTCAGGAGGTCATCTAGTCCAACCTGCTGTTCAAAGCAGGACCAATCCCCAGACAGATTTTTGCCCCCTCAAGGATAGAACTCACAACCCTGGGTTTAGCAGGCCAATGCTCAAACCACTGAGCTATCCCTCCCTAAAACACAACCACCAGAGAGAGAGAGAGAGAGAGAGAGCAGACTACTGTCTAAGGCTGAGAAGCACAACTCTACCCACCTTGCTCCAGACTGGCTCTTGCAGACTGACTGATGAAGACCCAGCCCACAAGCTTCCCTACACAGCCCCTGGTCCAACTTGCAGGCGAGGTTAACCCCTTACAACTTAAAGCGAGTGCTTGTAATTTCAACAGTTTGTAACACACCACATTGCCTACCCGCCACACAAGGGAGTTGGGAAGATGAGCATTAGTACAGTGCTTGGAAGATGTAAAACACATGAAGTGTGAAGTAATTCAGCAAAGATAGCAGGAGGAGCAAATTCAGTTTTATTACTGCACAAGGTAAGTCATGTCTGATGATTCTATGTGCTAAGCATTTTTGCACTTCTAAAGTGCTCTTTCCCACTCATACAGTACATTCCATTTACCTCAGTATTGGCTAGGTTGCGGAACCCTGTTCAACAATACAGTGGTCACTGAAACAAACACCTGGTTCAAATTATATTGAGAGGTGAAAATGAGTTGAAACTCTCAGCCAGTGACGCAAGAAGCACTTATGTATCGAACAGCACAGCTGAGTATTACTTTATTGTGCAGAGCTTTAAAGAGCAAGCTTTAAGAAAAATGAATGTTCAACAGAGAAATGGGTACAAAAGGATGAATGCAAAATAGTGCTAAACTATGAAAGAAATCCAGGGAGACCATCTAAAAAAGTTTCAGTGCTGGCATAGCCACTTTGTTTGTAGTCACATTACTCCATTGCTTGAAATCCCTGTGCTTACTCTCTCAACTTTCTCAGCATTAAAATTAACTCTCCATCTTTTAATTCCTACTTCAAGGATTGATTACACAACTCACCCTTTTCTCTAGAATCCTGCTGCCATGCTGCAGTTCTCTAACCACAGGAGTTCTCTTCTCCTCACCTCCATGAGTGTATAAAAAAGCCATACGTTCGCTCATAGCTCTGTGTTCACTCGGTGTATTGTGTCTCAGGAAGCAGAGGGCAGACTGTACAGGCAGAAGCTCCAGGTTAGAGCTGGCTTCCTGTACAGATGGGCCTGAGCCAAAATGCTAATGATCTGGATAAAGGGGAAAAGAGAGAGACACAGCACTACAAGTTTCAGAATTCCCTTGACAAGTACAGTCAGAGGAAAGGGAAGCTCAGAAATCTTGGTGGCAGTGACCAAGCAGAGCTGGGGTTTCAGCATCTATGTAACAATTCTATAATGGAATGTAACCTTCTACATCTCCCTTGTCTTTGGTCTTCCTTCCGTTTCCACTTTCCCTCTCTACTTTATATCCTGGTTTAGATTTCCCATCATCTTTCTTTCTGCTCTCTGGCATGGGGTGCCAGCAGGGATTTTCTCACCTTCTCACGGAGCCCTTGTGATGAGAAGCAATGGGAGTTCTGCAGCAAGAACTTCCCCGCTCCATGAGGAAGGGTAACACTAGAGACAGGTGCCAAAGCTGTTAACTCTCTTTCCCTGAGACAATGGGAGATGGGAGCAATGGCTGGGGGGGGGGGCATCAGGGTCTAGCTCAGTCCTGTTCAATGCTCTACCGGGGTTTTCAAACTGTGGGCTGGGACTCGCTAGGGCCTGGGGCTGAAGCCAAAGTCCGGTTCACCCCCGCCCATGGTCATGTAGTAATTTCTGTTGGCAGAAGGGGGTTGTGGTGCAATGAAGTTAGAGAACCGCTGTGTCTAGCTCTTTATACATGTGCCATAACTGAGCACTTGCTCTAGACTTCCCACAGCATTGTGAGAGGGACCCCAAACATGCACTTCATGCCTGCAGAGCAGGAGATGATGTTTCACAGGCCCATTTCTCCTTGCCCTCATGCCAGAAGCTAGGACTGGTCAACAGATGATGGATCACTCAAAATTGCCTTGTTCTGTTCATTCCCTCTGATGTATGTGGCATTGGCAACTGTCGGAAGAAGTGGGTATTCACCCACGAAAGCTCATGCTGCAAAATGTCTGTTAGTCTATAAGGTGCCACAGGATTCTTTGCTGCTTTTGTCGGAAGACAGGACACTGGGCTAGATGGACCAGTGATCTGACCCAGTATGGCTGTGCTTATGCACTCTCTCTGTTATCAGGTGGAGGCCCTGCTGGCTGATACACTGGACAAGTGAAGACTGGGTGGGGGTTGGGGATATGCCTCAAGATTTAACTAATTTTCCACTTTTACCAGGTAAAGACTATTCATTAAGAATTAGAAACTAGAGAGCTAACAGGAGAGGTGCCCACATAACAGGACTTAGCCTTCCCTCCATAAATTAACAACATTTTAAAATGAATGGTCTGGATCCCATTCTTGCCCATGACAGCCATCTTAATAATTTTACCACGTCCGGCACTCTAGAGGTCATTGAGTTATCTGTGTTCACAATCGCCTTTGACAAGCTCTCCTGTTACTGGGGAGAAGCCCCTCCCTCCTGTTACTGGTCTGGGGAGAAGCCCCACTGCCTTTCTGTATCCATGACATTGAGTCTACCCACTCAGTGATGAATTACATCCCACTGCCCCGGAAACCAGAGTACTTTGCTCCCTCACTAGGGTCCTGATCCAAAGTCCACTGAAGACAACAGAAGGAGACAATGGACTTCAGTGGGTTTGGATCATGTGCTGGATGTGCCATCTAGCAGTTTCTTCAGCCACGCTCCATTCTGATCACCTCAAATGAAGTAGAAACACATTGACAATTGCCAAAAGAGAGAGAAAATCATAAAAGTAAAGATTAGTTAATAATATAAATATTAACTAGACTTTCCTTTAATTTAACACTGTCTGACCATGCTAAGTTTCTGAGTTACACATATCTCAGAATATTTCTAAGGGTAACGTTAGCTCCATAGCCCATTGATTTCAAAGGATGTTAGGAACCAAAATGCCTTTCAAGATCTGGGCCTAAGAACCAGAGCCAACGCCTACTGAAGTCAAAGGAAAGGCAGTACAGGATAAGTCTCTAATTTATCCTTTGCCCTAGACATATCAACTGTTGGGTAATTCTCACTATGCACCCATTTCAAAGATCTTTTCATGTACAAATGTTCCGTACTATTCCTTGGTTAACACATTATCTCTGCATGTTCTAGCAAACAGGTGCTGGAATACTACACTCCAGGAACAAGATTTATTCAAGTAATAGACATTAAAATTAGTTAGACAAGCTGTGCACCAGCATTTAAGTACTCTATTAGCTGCATTTATAGTAAAACTATCCCTAACTGTCTGCTTCTTGAAAAAAAATCACAAAGAGTAACAGTTTAAAAGAGCACCTAAGGCCCATTTTCGAAAGTGACTAAGACACTTAGTAGCCAAAGGACCATTGAAAGTTTCAGTTTCTGAAAATTTTACCCAACGAGTTTGCATGAATTCCTACCTGTGAACTCTATGGAAATACAGAAATTGATCAGTTGTGGTGGGTGTTTTTAAAAGGAATTAAGAACCACCAATGAAAGGCATATGAAGACCCAATGGCTGGAAGCTGAAGCCAGATGAACTGAAATTAGAAACAAGGCACACTTTTTTTTTTTTAAACAGGAAGGGTGATTAAACACTGGAGCAAACTACTAAGGCAAATGGAGGATTCTCCATCTCTCAAGGTCTTCCAGAAAGGCATCCAATTTTGATTTGAACATATGCATTAACCAAACACAAGTTATGCTTTAGAGGGAAACAGAAAAGGCTGATCACATGTATCTATGAATTAAAAATATCCTCTGAATAATTCAATCTACAAGTTTCTGTTCCCCAAACAGAGTGCAGAGTTTTAATATTACCTTATTGATTGTTATATATACTTGCTCCTTTTCAGAGTGCTCTTAGGTGTCTCGATAGATTCATCTCTGAATGAGTCACGTGGAAATCAACATCCATCATCATCAACAGTCAATGTGATCATTGTGATCATAACACTGTGATGAGACAGATGTGTGTTGTTGTCATTTACAGTAGCATTATAGAAAAACTGCAGCATGTTGCCATAAAAACAGCCCTTCTCAATACAGAACATATCAATTACTATCAACAAATTGTTGCTATCGTCAAGGAACTCCACCGAGATTTGGATAGGAAACTGAAAGCAGTACATTCTGGTACATAAAAATGGAAGTGAAATGAGGGAATGATACAAATGTGTTGAAAGCACAAAGGAATATAATTCATAACTGGCATTGCACAGCATTAGCAGTGTATAATTTTATAATTACACTTGAGATGACAAAATTTGCAGACTGTTGTGCTCTGTTTGTGGAAGTTCCAGAAATGCAAAAACGTTGTGCCCAACTATGACACTTAGGAGAAAGATCTGTATGAATCAGACAGCATTTTTGTAAAAAGAACAGCAGATATGAAAACAGCCATACACTTAGCACAGCTCAAGCAAGACAGTAGGTTGTGCACTCATCAGGCAATATCTACACACCTTGGATAGGCTGAGATACAGGGCATTCTCTGATCCTTCCACTTCTTCACTGCTCACCATGCTAGTAAAGGGGAAGAGTTAACATATTCAACTGATTAACGATCCAGGTTGTGGGCCCCACTGTCCTAAGTCTGTCTGTAACCTCCTCTTTGTCAGGGGTCAGAGCTGGCACAGCCACAGAAATGGCAGGACCAGCCCACACGTGTTGATTCAGGACCTCAGTTGGGCAGTCCCCAGGCAGGGATCTCGACTGGAGTTTACCGCTGCTGAACAATGCATACGTAGGGCCTGATTTTCAGAGTTGCTCAGCCCCCGCAGCTCCCATTCACTTCACCTGGAGCTGTAGGGGCGCTGGGCATCTGAAATGAGTCACTAAGGGGGAGATCCTCAAAGATATTTAGATGTCTGCCTCCCATTGAAATCAATGTGAGGTAGGCCTCTAATCCCATTGAAGATCTGGGCCTTATTTTGTAAATCTCTCATGCTATGACTCCCTCCAAGCCCTGACCTGTTGTTGCTCCTGTTTGACCCTCACTATTCTATCACGACCCCTGCAGTTTGTGTGTCTGGGTTATTTAAGCTGGACAGGATCACAGGAGCAGTTTCAGGCATCATGTGACATCTTGTTCTCTCTAAAAGTGGATATTGTTTCCTAAGGGTATGAAGGCAGGTTGCCCTCAGCGAAGATGGCTACATCCCAAGATGGTGTGTACTGTGTCTTTAATGTTGTAGCCTGAAGCCAGGAAGGAGTGTGGTAAGGAAGTTTGTAGCCCAGCTGCCAAATTTTGTTCTGCTACTTGTGTGACATTTTATGCCAATTATTTAGTGTATTAATCTGCATATGTAACCCCCTTTGGAGTTTGTCACCTCCTGGGACGCTGGACTGAGCCTCTAAGGGTACGTTTGCACTGGAACAAAAGACCCACAGCACAGCCATGGCTGGCCTGGGTCAGTGACTACGGCTTGAGCTGCCGGTCTAAAAATTGCTGTGTAGAAGTTCAGACTCAGACTGGAGCCCTGCCTCTGGGACTCCACTTCACAGGACCCCAGAGCCTCAGCTCCAACCTGAGCCTGAATGTCTACACAGCAATTTTACAGCCCTGCAGCCTGAGCCCAGTGAGCCCAAGTCAGCTGATCCAGGCCAGCTGCAGGTGTTTAATTGCTGTGTAGACATACCCCTAGGGACTTAACCTATGGACTACAACAAACAATGGCTCCAGGGCCTCCTGGCAGCATTTCACAGCCTGCAAAGAGTCTGGGCAGGGACAGACTGCCTGGAAGGAGCCAGGGAGGGTCCTGGGGCTGGTGGTACAGTTGTGAAGTGTTAGGAGGTGGGGAACATGTTCTATTAATGTTTTATCATTTATTAGTTAACCGTAACTCTTTCCTTCCCTAGAGCCTCTGTTTCCTGTCCCCAGTAAAGTGTCCCTGTGTTACATTGATGTTTTTGAGCGTGTGTATTTTGTTTCTGGTGTACTGGGCCGTTAAGAGTAGCAGTACCAGTCACTTTTACAAGGGACAGCACTGCTTGTGTCCCAGTCACAGAGAGGCGTCGCCTTGGCTGGAGGCACCAGATGTCACAACAAAGAATCCAGGAGCCAACTCACACAAGGAGGGGGGGAGAAGCCCCTCAGATTCGCAAGCACCAGGATGGAGGCTTGAGCCACGCCTCTGGGGAGGGGCTACATTTGTTTGCATATATGCATCTGTATGTAACATCCTGCCCCAAGCAATGGCAAGGGGTAGGGCACAGAGCTGCACAAGACTTGGCAGCTCTAGTAGGACAGGTGCTTGATGGTATTGGGGCAGGAGAGGGAAAGGAGGGGTGGCCAGTGAGTGCAGGGGACCCCCCGTGGGGCATGTAGAAGTACTAGTACTCCTGAAGGAGCATGGTGCAGGTATCACATCCCTCACCTTGTGCTGTTTCTGCTTCCACCTTCTCTCCTCCAGCCCGGAGTGGCACTACCCATTGTGGCAGCTAGGGTGCAAAACGTTTTCAGCATTGCCCCCAAGCAGCAGGGGGCCGGGAAAGGTCGGCCAATCAGCAGAACAAAAAAAGCCAAGTGGTACAGTCATATGGTGCCCTAGAACCAGCCCCAGCTGCTGCCACCACCTCCCGGCTGGTTGTTCTCTGCCCTGATCCAGCTGGGAGAACAGTGAACACACCAGGCTGGCTGCTCACCAGGTACCACAACAGCTTCTAGCAATGCAAAGGCAGGACTGCAGGCAAATGTCTGTAGCCACATGCACATCTCCACTGAGATGCAAGAGTGTGTGACAGGGTGGCCAAATGCTCAATGTTGCATGAGATGCATGAAACGTGGCAGCCTTGTAGGGAGAAGCACTTCAGTGAAGCAAAGAGAGGGTAGATGTTGGGCTAACACCGTTTTCTCTCATTCAGACAAAGTACTTTGTTCAGTGCTAGAAAGTGACTGATTCTTTCCCATGCTGCTTGCTCTTCTCCATACCTTGCCGACCAGGCAAGAGAGCAAGTAGGCAAGGATGAGGGAAAATGGGGAAAGGTGGGTCAGTAGCTAGGGAGGAAGCAAGGGAGCTGAGATTGCAGCTGGGCAGGAAATGGTTTTCCCATCCCACAAAAAATATGTATCTTGAATCATGGCGAAGTTGAAATCTCAAAAGTGTTCACAAACAGAATCTGGAAAATATGTTCCATTTGAATTTCAAGCTTTTGCTTTTATTTTTAGTTTAACTAAAATTTCAAAACAAGAGCTCATTTCGAACTGAAAAACAAAATGTATCATTTGGAAAGTGTCAACAGGACATTGACAATTTTGAAAATTTTCTTCAGTTTTTCCCCCCTCCCCGAAATTGGGAGATTAATTCAAACTGACCCTTTCCCATCAATACTTTCCATTTCAACAAATTGGCATTTTCTGATGAAAAAATGTTTCATGGGAAAATTCCTGGCCAGCTGTAATGAAGAGGCAGTTGTGGGGCAGGACACTGGGAGAGGGGAAAGACAACAGGAGGCTAGGGGACAGAAGAGTGAAACAAGAGGCTGGTAAATGCAAGACTGGAAGGAGGAAGGGGTACTATAAAGCAGTAAAGAACGCCAGCTCCTTCCCCAACGCCCTGAGGTTAGAAGGTGAATGGCTTCTCCTTCCTCACAGTGTACATGGTGGGTTTTACATTGGGTTGTGTGTTCATTTAGCTTACTATCAATCTTGCAGTGATCACACAAGCGCTGTGGAGTTGGGGTGGGATAGGAAAGTTAAAGGGATTCCTCCTAAATGTTTTTAAAAATTGGGTGGGGGTTGCTCTGCACTATTTTCTTAAAATAAATAATTAAATAAATCTCCTGGCATTTAAATTAATCCCTTGATTCTACTGAGAATTTCTTACAGCTTGAGCTATTGGCCTTGGCAACGCTGCTTGGTGGTACCGCCCCCTGCACTGTTACATATGGCCTCTATACTGAGCTCACAAGTAGAATGGGCAAAATTTTAAAAATTCAGGGGATGGCACTGCAAAGAGCTTCTAACTGAATTCCCCTCGGCCAGAGGAAACACCAGTTATCTGGACTCTAGCTCCGTTGCTCACCTTGACTTGGAGCAGGAGAGAGGCCTGAAAGCCCATGCAAGGCTTTGAAAATGGAGAGATAAGTGTTTTAAATACCAACAGTCTGACTTTCTCTGGAGGGATTACATGTTTTCATACCCATATTGCCTCCTCTCAATCACAAAGAGTTTCTAGATATAACAAATCAAACGCTGGGAATTAAACAGAATAGACAGGAGGCGCTGATAGTGACCATTTCCTTAAAGGATCAGTCCTGCAGCTGTTGGTCCTGTCATCAATGGGATTAGTATATATGAGGTTAAGTATCAAAGAACCAGGCCTTTTAAGAACCTGTCATCATAAATTGTGCCTGGTGTTTAGAAATAGTATCTTTCCTAAAACAGAATAAAAATTAGGCCAAAGGTTATTCCATATTTATACTTACTGCTTCCCCTAGTTGATTAGAAGGTGTTTTAATGGTCATCACTGAGGCTTCAAAACAAAAGCTGTTTTTTGAGCAATTATTTGTACTTGTGAAGCAGATGACAAATCCATTTAATTAAAAGCAATCATGAAGAGAATCAATTTACCAAGTTCATATGGAGAAATGTACACTATACAATTTACCAAGGTTTTCAAGTGACTAGTGATGTTGAGTGCACAATTTGAGACACCTTAAAAGAACATGGTCTTCAGAGGGCAGCTGATCAGCACTTTCTGAAAGTCAGGGACCTTTAAAAGGCGAGATAAGTTGGGTATCTAGAAAATGAGATCTGAATAAGGGTCTGGATCAGAGCAAGAAACTAAGAAAAAGGTTTGATACGATCACGTGTGCCTTATCTTAAAGCAAGATGACCAGTAATAGAAATAAAAGATGGGGAAAGGGAGGAGCTATTGCCTACGAACTAATCCACGTTGTGACACAAAGAAGGAATGCAGCAAGGGTGGTACCCCAAATATTGACGAAACAAAATGAAAGTCAGCGGGGTCAATTAGACAAGAGTAGAAGCTGTAAGGACAGGAATTCAGGACTCATGCTAAGCCAGTGGATTAAGTATATCTCTGAATCTCAAAAATACAATGACAGGAAGTCTATGTCTAATCTACATCACTCCAGATACTATATCAGTATTGAACTGGGAGAGTACAAAGCTGTGTCCCTTCTACTACTACATTCCCCTTCTGTGCATGTAGCTCAGGAGACAAAAGTCAAAAGAAGTGGGGAAGAGGTGAAAGAAGGGTGAAAGAGGTGAAAGTGACAAATGTGGCAAGTGGTGAACTGGGGTTGAGAAATGGATAGTGCACCACTATGAAGTCCTTAATGAGCTTTAATGTAGTAGCCCTTAGGCCTGGTCTACACTACGATTTTAGTTCGAATTTAGCAGCATTAAAGCGAATTAACCCTGCACCCGTCCACACAACGAAGCCATTTACTTCGATATAAAGGGCTCTTAAAATCGGTTTCTGTACTCCTCTCCAACGAGGGGAGTAGCGCTGAAATTGACATTGCCGGTTCGAATTAGGGTTAGTGTGGACGAAATTCGACGGTATTGGCCTCCGGGAGCTATCCCACAGTGCACCATTGTGACCACTCTGGACAGCAATCTAAACTCGGATGCACTGGCCAGGTAGACAGGAAAAGCCCCGCAAACTTTTGAATTTCATTTCCTGTTTTCCCAGCGTGGAAAGCACAGGTGACCACACAGAGCTCATCAGCACAGGTGACCATGCAATCCGAGAACTGAAAAAGAGCACCAGCATGGACCGTACGGGAGGTACTGGATCTGATCGCTATATGGGGAGAGGATTCCGTGCTAGCAGAACTACGTTCCAAAAGACGAAATGCCAAAACATTTGACAAAATCTCCAAGGGCATGATGGAGAGAGGCCACAATAGGGACTCATATCAGTGCCATGTGAAAGTTAAGGAGCGCAGACAAGCCTACCAGAAAACCAAAGAAGCAAACAGACGGTCCGGGGCAGAGCCGCAGACATGCCGCTTCTATGCTGAGCTGCATGCAATTCTAGGGGGGGGCGCCACCACTACCCCACCCCTGACCGTGGATTCCGATGAGGGGTTACTCTCAGCCATGCCTGAGGGTTCTGCGGACGGGGAAGAGGAGGAGGAGGAGGAGCTTGCAGAGAGCACACAGCACTCCGTTCTCCCCAACAGTCAGGATCTTTTTCTCACCCTGACTGAAGTACCCTCCGAACCCTCCCAAGGCGGTATCGCAGACCCCCTGGAAGGGACCTCTGGTGAGTGTACCTTTTTAAATATCAAACATGGTTTAAAACAAGCATTTTTTAATGATTAATTTGCCCTGGGGACTTGGGATGCATTCGCGGCCAGTACAGCTACTGGAAAAGTCTGTTAACGTGTCTAGGGATGGAGCGGAAATCCTCCAGGGACATCTCCATGAAACTCTCCTGGAGGTACTCCAAAAGCTTTTGCAGAAGGTTTCTGGGCAGGGCAGCCTTATTCCGTCCTCCATGGTAGGACACTTGACCACGCCATGCTAGCAGCAAGTAATCTGGTATCATTGCATGACAAAGCTTGGCAGCGTATGGTCCCGGTGTTTGCTGGCATTCAAGCAACATCCGTTCTTTATCTTGCTGTGTTATCCTCAGGAGAGTGATATCGTTCATGGTAACCTGGTTGAAATACGGGAATGTAATTAAGGGGACAGAGGTGGCCCCGTTCCTACTGGGCTGTTTGCCTGTGGCTGAAAACAAATCCTTCCCTGCAGTTAGCCAAGCGGGTGGGGGGGAGTGGGTGGACAATGGCGCTGAGCTTTTCGCGTTTGGCTAGCAGGGATCTTCCCTGATACCAGCCACGCGGTGGGGGGAGGGGTAAAGCGATCATCCCACAGAATTGGATGGGGGGGGGGGTTAGTTTGGTTTCTGCAGGGATCTTCCCTGATACCAGCCACGTGGTGGGGGGAGGGGTAAGCGATCATCCCATAGAATTGAATGGGTGGTGGTGGTGGGGGGGTTATTTTATTTTCTGCTGCTGCACGGTAACAGGAAAACCGCAGCACTTAATGGGCTTTGCTTGCTATGGGAAAGGAGGGCGCTGCTTTAATGCAGAAGCCGAAAGACAATGGCTTACCATGGCTGCATACAAGCCGAATTCTGTTGCCCGGCCCTGCGTCTGTGATCTCTAACACCAAAGCCGCAGGCACTCAATATAAGATGCAAAATGCGACCTTGTACCGAAATCACGTGCTATGTAATGTGAATAGTGTTGTTCACCGTGAAAGAGTATAAGCATTGATCTATAAAATGTATCTTTTTAAATACTTCTCTCCCTTTTTTCCCCTCCTCCCACAGCTGCGAATTTTTCAAGCCTCCCTCCTCCGTCCTGAAGGCTATCTCAGATAAGGTGGCGAAAAAAACGCACGTGAGATGAGATGTTCTCAGAAATCAAGCAATCGACCCGCGATGAAAGAGCTCATCTGAATGAGTGGAAGGATACGGTATCAAAGTTCAGGAAAGATGCCAGTGACCGTGAGGACAAGAGGGACCAACGTGAGGACACGAGGGACCAACGTGAGGACATGAGGGACCAACGTGAGGACATGAGGGACGCTCGAGATGAGAGGTGGTGGGATGCAACACTGGGGCTGCTGCGTGAGCAAACGGACATGCTCCGGCGTCTGGTGGAGCTTCAGGAACGGCAGCAGCAGGATCACAGAGTGCCACTGCAGCCCCTGTATAACCGCCCTCCCCAAGTTCCATAGCCTCCTCACCCAGACGTGTAAGAACGCGGGGGGGG